>CP092864.1:165215293-165440715 GCA_030710605.1 Cordylochernes scorpioides
ATACCAGCCGCTTCTTTTTCACTCATAAAAATCTAATTGCTCACACAATGACAGAATATAAAATATTTTATTTTCCCTTTTAGTGCATATATATAACACCTTTGTTTAAAAATGTATTTTTCATTTATTAAATTTTTAGTTGGTTTTTAATGATGAATTTCAAAACATAGAATCAAAAGTTGAAATATATACGAAATCTGGCCAAAATATTTAAATATGCACATAAATATTAAACCCAGTATTATTATCTGTATATAAAACCATTCAGACACTATGATATTGAAATATATATTTAATAAAAAATAAAGAAGGCATATCCTGACCAGAAGCACATGTGCTTTTTAGATGGCAGAACGCCTTCTAGTTGAACAGAAATCAACTAAACATTAATTTGGCTTGTTCCCTAATATTTGGCCAAATCATTTTCTTGATTTATTAAGAAAACCCATTAATAAAGAAAATGGGTTGGCCAAATATGAGGGAAAAGGCTAAATCAATGTTTGGTGGATTTTTGTTCCACTAGATCGTCTCACTACTTGTTGTAAGTCAGATTCAATTATTTTTGGTTTATTTACAATGACTGTGGAAGTCCATGATATTAATAGTGTCGAGCAAATTTATTTCTAGGGATATTCTTTATTATGTCAGGGTGATATTTATATTTTCATAGGAGAGTGGCTGTTTGATTTCATTGTTATCATATTGCTGAGCAGATTAAATGGAGATAACCCACTGTTTGGTGTTCATTCTTGAAGTTGGGATAAATCGATCCTCTTTCAAATTTTCGCTGAATATATTTGTGCGTAGCTATTGCCAGTTATGATGGTTGTTGAAGTGCACTCAAACTGGATTCTTGGAAGCAAGGAAAAAAATGTTGACGTAATGTTGAGGGATAATTAGTGCGTATTAAATATGAATTATGATCATCCAATTTACCAATTTCTTTTTATAATGAAGAAATTAATTGACAAAGGAGGGGGACTTTATTCATCGCGGTTTCATGGAATGTGTAATCTTATATTATCACAAATAAATATAGAAAAAAAATGAAAGAGGCATATCATCCCTAACTCTCAGGTTTTTAACCGAGTTGAATTTTACCTTAGTGTGTATGTATAAAATAAAATGTTGTTTTAAGTTAAATATTATTCGCTTTAAATATATTTAGTCCCCTGCTTCACTCTCTCTCGCATTGCGTGTTCTCTATAAAATATTAAAATAAAAAAGTGAATTTTCACAGCGTAAATTGAAAATTGTAATATTTTGATTTTTAATATGAATATATTTTAAATTTGATATATACATTAAATTATACGCCAAGTGATTTCTTTCCCCTACGCCATCATTACGTCACTCAAGGTCACCTACCCGGGTTTTACCCGATTAAATGTTTTATTCAAATACTATTCGTTACAATTATAAATTGGCGCCGTGGATGTTACTCTTGTGAAACGTCCCGCTCCAAACTTTGTGTGTTTCTAAAATATTGATATAAAAATGTGAATTATCACAACGATATTTGAAAATTGTATTATTTTGATTTTTATATGAATATATTTAAATTTGATGTATATATAAAATGATAATAAGTGATTTCTTAATCCCTTACACCATCATTACGCCCTTCAAGGTCACCGTCGCCCCACAAGGTCCATCCTTCCTCAACTTTATTTCTCGAAGTTATCGCAGTGAGGCACTGGTTGCGAGTGAAATAGGGAAAATTTGTTAATAAGTTGTTAATAACTTTAACAATATTCGAGATCGAAGCCTGAGAATTGGCCTATAAGTTTTTCCATATTCAACTCTATTTACGGTAAAAATTCAGCCAGATTAGTTTCGTATTATGGACGTGTATAGCCGACAAACAAACATACATACATACCTACACTGACTTTTATATACTGTACTATCCGAATGACCCGGGCAACGCCCGGGTTTTACCCGAGTGCGCTTATACGTATTTTTAAAATGTTTTTATTCAAATACAATTCGTTACAATCATAAATTGGCGCCGTGGATGTCACTCTTGTGAAACGTCCCATTTCAAACTGTTTTCCAGCTTGTTCGGCGGTACATATACTAAAATTGGAACGCTTCAAACTGTGTGTGTTTTAAATATATAAAAATAAAAATGTAAATTTTCACAACGATATTTGAAAATTGTATTATTTCGATTTTTATATGAATATATTTTAAATCTGATATATACATAAAATGAAATATTTGATGATAGAAAGTGATTTCTTGCCCCTACGCCGTCATTACATCGTATGTCAGTTTTGTAAAACGTCCCGCTCCAGCCCCCCTCCCCACACCAATTCCGTGGGGGGCATGTGGTCACTGCATACGTCCTTGACATAGTTGACAGAGCTATCGCAGTGAGGCGCTAGTTGCGAGTTAAATAGGGAAAACTGGTTACTAATTTGATAATAACTCCAAGGATATTCGAGATAGAAGCCTGAAAAATTTCCTATGTGTTTTTCCAGATTCAACTCTATACTCGTATACTGTTGAAATTTCAGCCAGATCAGTTGCGTATTGTGGACGTGTATAGCCGACAAACATACATACATACATACATACACTGACTTTTATATATTTTGTGAAAAGTGAATTACAAAATTTCCTCGTGGATATTAAAGATGATGTGATTATGATGGTATTAAGATGGTATTAATTATGATGGTCATAACTTTAAATATATTTCAAAATATGTCAATATTATTCTGGAGTGACGTTTGGCCAAAATAATTATTTGAAAAAAGAGTTAATCATTTACTTATAAAATTAATATTCTTAAAAATCCGTATCACCAGAGCAATGTCCGGGATTTATTCGAGTGGATTTTACCTCAAGTGTACATGTATAGATAATTTATATTTTTTAATCTTTTTTTTTTTAACAATTAATATCCGGTTTCGTTCGGTTTCTTTAAAATTGGAGGTTTTCTCATGAAAAATGCAGTCTAACTTTGGTAATTCGTAGCCCAAAGGAACAAAAAAAAAAATTCGAATTATCCAAAATTCGAATTGAAAACCAAAATTCAACTTATAGGAAATTCTGGGGAACAAGATAAATATTCGAATTAAAGACGTTTTCAAATTTAGGACGATCGAATTATCTAATTTCCTCTGTATTAAAATGAAACACAAAGTGATGATGATAGTTGTAACAATATATTAATTGATCATTTATTAGTAATAATTAGAAGGTTGATTGAAAATGACATAAAATATAATAAATAACAAATGTTCAAGTTAAATCCGCCTAGCAAATATTCACTTTGGAATAATCCGGGAAAAGCTAGGTCAATATATAATAACTATCTCATAATTTTATATTTCAAAAACATGAAAAATGTTTTGTTTAATATAATTTTAGTATTTTTGATTACCTTATATGTTGATCTATATATTCAGCTACCAACATGCAAAATTTTCCAATGGTTAATTTAGTAGCTTTGTGGAGAAAAGTCACAAACCTTAATTTATAATCATTAGAATATATTAAGTAGAGGGTGAATGTTTGCTCGAAAAATATTTTAAATCAAATATTCGTTAGTACATCGGCTAGTCTCTCTCTATATAAAAGTCAATGTATGTATACATTTTCGGTAATCGAGAGGGAAATAAGGTGTGGATTGCTTTCCAAAAACGTCTCTGTACTTTGAAATACCTCTCACAGAGTACAGGCAGTCGTGGTCGAGGCAGAATGGAAGACTTGGGATGGTCCACAAAAAAGAACGAAGGACACAGTGTTCCTGGGAAAAGTTTAGTGAACAAAAAGAGTTGAGCTAAGCAGAGAAATTAAGATTGTTAAGTGGAGAAGATTGCTTATTCGTATATGAAGACATGATCAGATTCGGTGAACCGACTGACGAAGGCTCACACGGACGTGGAAATGGCCTCCTGTTTTTATGGGTTTATATAGTCTCGAAGGCGAAACTTCTATATCTCACTTTCCCCTATTTATCTCAAATCTTTTTCAATTAAACAGCTTTATTTTATTATTTCTAGTTTTTACAGAAGAGAATACATATTGTGATGCAATGGTTCATGTATAACATGCGTATTATTAGTTACAGATGTGTTTTATTTTATACAAGTAAAACACGCTTTTCATCATATATTCTTGTTATATGATTCCAGTAAGGAGTTGTTGATTCAAATTATCATATATATATTTATACTAGCCGAATGACCCGGGCAACGCCCGTGTTTTACCCGATTGAATATTTTTATTCAAATACTATTTGTTACACAGTTATAAATTGGCGCCTTAAATAAATGCATATATTAGTTAATAACTATAGCCTATGTGCTTTATCTGTCTATGTACTGTTGGCTTCCGTAGGCGTCTCTTACTGGGAAAAAAGAAAGAGAGGATTCCATTTAGTTATTAACTAATATATGTCATTTATTTAAGGAGCGACCCGCTCAAACACAATAGTTACAAAAACGAAAAAGCGAGAGTGGGGGGGGGGCATGATTGGGGGGGGGGGGGGGGGGGGGGGGGGGGGAGGAAAGGTGGCGTGATCTTAGCCAACCAATAGGAGAGCGCCATTCCAAAAAAAAAAGCTAACGGTGACAGAGATGAAAACTGAAGAATTAAGAGATGAAGAACGCATGACGCTCGTAACTGTATATTGGATATGTACATATCATAGTATTATTGAGTGATTTAATACATCACTTACATCCACTACCATACCATGTACAATATTGGTATGTATGCGGTATATATAGTATAGGTAAGTCATAATATATATGTCAATAGAGTATATATAGTATTATATCTACATTTATGTAGATGTGACGTATATATCCCTAATGATAATAGCACTTACATATGTACATAAGTATGTGTATATATATATACACCTTGATAGTACAAAAGCTACATACCTATACTTTCGATATTTGCGGACCTATAATGAGGTATTGGTAACAATAGGTTATTTAAGGAGCGACCCGCTCCAACACAATAGTTACAAAAACAACAAAGCGAGTGGGGAGGGGGCATGATGGGGGGGGGGGGGGGGGCAAAGGTGGCGTGATCGTAGCCAACCAATAGGAGTGCTCCATTCCAAAAAAAAAAAAGCAAACGGTGACAGAGATGAAAAAGAATTGATGACACTCGTAACTGTATATAGAACTAGCCGAATAACCCGGGCAACGCCCGTGTTTTACCCGATTGTGTGAATGTTTTGATTCAAATACTATTTGTTACAATTATAAATTGGCGCCTTAAATAAATGCATATGTTAGTTAATAACTATAGCCTATGTGCTTTATCTGTCTATGTACTGTTGGCTTCCGTAGGCGTCTCTTACTGGGAAAAAGAAAGAGAGGATTCCATATGGTCATTATCTAATATATGCATTTATTTAGGGAGCGACCCGCTCCAACACAATAGTTACAAAGACGAAATAGCGAGTGGGGGGGGGCGGGCAAAGGTGGCGTGATCGTAGCCAACCAATAGGAGGGCGCCATTCCAAAAAAAAAAAAAGCAAACGGTAACAGAGATGAAAAATGATTAAGAGATGAAGAATTAAGAACGCATGACGCTCGTAACTGTATATAGAATGCTAGTCGACTATACACGTCCTCGATGCATAATTAATCTGGCTGAAATTTTAACAGTATAGAGTTGAATCTGGAAAACTCATAGTGAAATTGTCAAGTCTCTATTTCGAATATCTTGGAGTAAATTTCAATTTTGACAACAAATTTACCAATTTAACTAGCGTCCTTTGCGGTGGAGTTAGGTTCCGATTTTGGCAGGGAGCCTGTTGTCTACCTGATGACCTCGCATTTTTCAGGAGAGACTCTAAAAAAACTAAATAATTAATTCAAATATAAAAGTGCTTCATAAAGGCTATCTCTCCTTGAGCTTACCGATTTACCGTTTCCTTTTCTAATATTATTTTATTTCTACTTAGAGCGCTATGTTCCACTAGTGAGGTTTGCACTTTAAAGGTAGAATAAGCATAAAAAGAAAAGAAAGGTCATTTGAAATATGTACAAGAATTAGTATGAAAGAGAACAAATTATCAACATAATTAAATATGTGCAAAGAGTTGGTATGTAAATTTAGTTAAATGAAATCAATTGTAAAGTTGTGTATTCGAGGAAAACAATTTATAGATTAAAAAAGGTTTTAAGAAATATTTTAGAATGATTATGCAAGATATTAGTGAATTATTCAAAATACAAAACTATGCTAAACATAGGTAATGTAATTGAATAAAGCGTTCCAATGGAATTTAGTATTTATTTATAAAATTTCAAAATGTAATAAAGTTTATATATTTGTCTTTTTGTTTTTATTAGATCGAACGGGTTGAATACGTTTAGTCCGTGGTTTATTCTGTACTATTTGAAGACGGGGCAATTCCGCAGCAGATGAGTAAAAGTTTGTTCCTTACATCCACGAAAACATCTTGATTTTTGCACTGCTTGGATATATTTTAAAAAGCTTCTAAAAAATCCCTGATTTGTAATAAGTTGATAGTTGTGGAAATTTTCCAGAAAATAGTTCGGTAAATTAGCGGGAAAAAAAAATCTGAAATATTGGTTAGAATTTTTCCTTAATATTTTATTCTAGATTTTATGAAATTTTGTTGTAAATAACGTTGGATTTTTATTAAAATAGCAATTATATTATTTTAAGTTTATATGTTATTATATGGCTTATTTGTTATAATTATTTTTAAAATATGTTTGTTATTCGTTATAATATAGCAGAAGAGGTTCTTAAGGTCGACATGAGGACCCCCACGAATCTCCTGAGGTAAACCTATTATAATATTGTCAGAAGAACAGAGTTTCCTGGTACTACCTCTTAATTTGCCTGGTAGGACCGGTCGGAACAACAGTGGCGCCACGTGGAATGGAACGTGCTGGCTCGTGCCGCGTGAAGAACAGTTTACGCCTCTCGCTCTAACTCTTGAGTCAATTCGGCACATGTATAACATAACCCTCATTCTATATTTATAATATTTCATATAAGTAATTAAATAAATATTTAAAGTAATTAGTGAGCCTATTTAATTATTTTTCATCGCGACAATAGATATAACTTTATTAACAGGCGAGATTATGATTCTATAGCGTGATTGAGTGGATATTTAATTTCAATGTGCTATTCAGATCTGTACGGTAGATATTAGTAATAATTCTGATAGATCGGCTGGTGATTTCTGTTGTCAACTTATTTAGTTTTTAATGTATTAAAAAATGAGAGATAATATTTTATCAAAAGACCCATTGAAATATTATTAATTGTTTTTTAAAGTTGTGAAACCTATCCTCCAATTTTGGCATTCAAATCATTTTTTTTTTTCAAAAATTGGGAATATCGGTGAGATGATAATATTATTATTTTTTAATGAGAGATTGCCACAACACAACTTGGTGTGTCCAGTGACGACCACCTTGCCGCCTCACACCACCCTTCCCTACACTACTACCACGACCCTGCATCCTACAACCACACATCACCCCGATGTGACGACAACTTCCAAGATTCTCACAAGCACCCTTCTCCCTAATTCTACTGCTAGCTTTCCACATACAACTGGCCTCCATACTTCTAACTCAACAGCCGTTCCAACTTCCACAGCTCCTCCCAAAACCTCGACAATCATACCTAAATCTTCAACGGTCACAGGACAACCGAAAACCTCAACGGCCATTCCAACGGAAACTCCGACTACCAAAAGACACCCTAAATCTTCAACAACTACACCAACGGGAATTCCAACGGCCACAGGCCGCACCAAAACCTCGAAGCCCACACCAACGGGCATTCCAACGGTCACAGGTCACAGCAATTCTTCGACGGCCACACCAACAAGCATGCCAACGGCCTCACCAACGAGCACTCCAACTGCCACAGGCCACACCAAAACTTCAACACCCAATATTAATGCCACAACAATTGACATAAGCTCAACCAACCATTCTAATGACACGACAGCAAATCCAATCTCAACCACCGAATCTAATTCTTCGACGTCTAACTCTAATATAACGACTCACTCCGTTTCTCCAACTAGCCCTACCATAACGTCATCCACCTTAAGACCCACCGCGCATCCCACCTCTCACCCTAGCTCCACCCCCGTGCCATCCCAGGCTGGACTCTCCGGTGGACAGATTGCAGGGATTGTTATCGGCGTGATCCTGGCCTGCGCCCTTCTCGGCTTGGCGGGCTACTGGTACGTGGGCAAAAGGGAGGGCGACGACCGCCAGCGGCTGATCGCGGCCTAGGCAGATGGCGTAGTATACAGATGACTGTATATAACTGGCCTGTCTTGTAGGGCACTATATGTTTATATATAAAAATAAAATAGTGTGCTCTTTCTTTTATTTTTGTGAATTTAAAATTAGAGAGAGTATTGATATCCCTAGATATAATATTTATGTGAAAAGAATAAACAGAAAAAGTCGGTGAGAGATGTATAGGAGATGGTCTAATTGATTATCATTTATTTGGTTGATGGCGTGGATGGGGTCTACAGAAAATACTTAAGTAAAGAGTGGTGTGTGTGTGTCATGGATATTAAGGATGTTCAATGGAAGAAAAGTAGATAGGGAGTAAATCAAAAGTTAGCGGTATCTTCTAACTTGGCTAAGAAGAATGCCGTCTTGAGCTAGCTCTTATACGAGTATATTGTATTAGCGCGCGCTTGTAAATATTCTCTATTCATTGCTATATTTTCAAACCGCGAATATTTTCCTCCAAATATTTCAAGAGGTTAATCATCATAAGTTTACAATTTTGGAATTGAAGTACAAGGGACGTGTGTGAAGGCGGAGTCTTCGTAAACGTTAAGGACAGTATACATAGGTGGGTCTAAATAGGTCGCTAATGGGCTTCTTTGGAAAATATATCAGCCTAGAAGCTTGTATATCCAAAAGGGAATATTTCTTTATACAAGTTTGTTAGAAGGAAAACAGAAAAAGGAACCTATAACAATGATCGGATTTGGAGAATCTGCTCACTCACTAGCGGACGTATTTTCTGACTAGAAGGAGGGGTAGTAGGCACGTGATGTCCCGAGACTTTCAAGGGAAGAAGAAGGATCTAAGCCAGCTGGACAATTTCAGTGCCGTCATACTGGAATAAAAGGAACAGTCTTTTCCAACATTTCCTCCCACCTGTTTTCTAGAAGATGAGAGGAATTAGTTCCAACGATGTTGGTGTCTTTATAACCTTTTTAATATGCTTAATCCATATTGAAAGATAAATTTAAAAAAGCGTTTGAAACCTACAAAATTTATGAGAGAAATTTTGTAGTTTTGAAATATTCTCAATATCTCAGCTTTTCCTTGTAAAGTATCAGGGAGTATTCAGTGCTAGGTGAAGTTATAAGTTTCAGGTGAACGCAGTTATAAATAATGTAGGCAAGGAGAAAGACCCTGTTTATCACTTCTTCAGGTAAAGTGGGCCTGAATTGTAGATCAACTCCTAAATTTGAAAACCTTTGACGTTTTGTATTATACCAGGCTGAATGAAAGGTTCCTATAAATAATATTTTAATGCAAATATTAAAAACAATATATATACAAAAATATTTATTCAAAGACCGCCATTTTCAATATCAGCCAGCCATTTTTATTCCATGTTTTCAATTTGCTGACGATACTATTCCCAGGGTTTGGAGTCGAAAAAGTCACGACAGGCAATTTCGATGTCTTGGAATGTTTCAAAGTGTCTTCCGCTCAGAAATGTAGCCAAGGACCAAAAAAATGCATAATCAGAAAGCTATAATCCGGGCTATAAGCAGGGTGAGGTAGACCTTCATATACCCTTCAAATGTTTTCATTCCTTACATATCTATAATCACCAGGATAACATAGTCTGTATATTTTTTAAATCAATTGCAGGCGAAAATTCCTCAAGAACATTTCGCATTAACAAAGCGATAGTGTCAGATAATGTCAGATTACATCCGTAATACCCCCTAAAACAACACAGGCTACGAGTACAATTCTAGGTATTGGTGGTCTCTTGAGAGGTTTATTCCGGTTAATTTGCAGCCATCATTTGGATTTCGACATTCTCACAAGCACGAAGGTAAACAGTTGCAACATAGGCAGTCCAATAGGTATCAATAAAAAGACTGGGGGGCTTTCCATCTAATTTATAATAGGTGAGCAGGCACATTGAGAATATCTTTATTCAATATACAACTTTAATTTTACACTTCGCGGTTTTTACAAGTGCGCTGACTTATTATAGGAGTGAAAAATGGTCTAAGGTTTCCACTAGAAATTTAATGATACAAATATGCACAGATTTGTGATTCATAAAGTTCTATTTCTTTGGTATATATCTTTTATTGACGAGAAACAATCACATCAATGGTAATTTCTGAAGTCCATCACTTTCTAATTAAGAAATCTCTTCACGGGATCGTTTTTAAACTAGATTAGCTAAATTTATCGTCGTCATTATCATCAAATTTAGTATCTATCACAATCTAGTAATCATCACAATACTTCAGGTAGGTTCTCCGTGGAGGCTTCTTATTTAAATTCAATGTTATCACGACGTTTGCATATTGTATATTTTTGTAAATAGAGAATAAAATGAAAACACCCAATTATTCAGCTAATATATATATATATTCGGGGTAAATAATTTGTGTACAACTTGGTTTGATATGATGGTATAGCTAGTAAAAATCACGGAGTTGCAAAATATTAATATTAGGTATATGCTTTGCTATTATATAATAATGGTTAGTAATAAAAGGAGGTGTTGACAAATTATATAATTAATAATAATTATAAGCCCAATGTAAAAATGCTGAACCACGTGCTACTTCAAAAATACAGCGCCCTTAGTCACAGGACGAAGTGGCATTCGAGGAGCTTCCGGCCATCACCACTAGAGGCGCTGTACCTCCTTTTTACTTCCTGTTATGTTTTCCCTTGTACTACCTGCTTGCTTGTCCTCGTGAGATATATTAAAACCTATATATATTTCAATCTATTCTCAATTTGATTGAACCATCGATCCAACAAGTGGTAGCAGAGCGTGGTTCCCTAGCTCTGTGGTTCAAGTTCAGCGTATCCTCGTGAGTAAAATTCCTTCAGCGAAGCTACCTCCGTTTGCCCTCGTCGAGAAGTTACTGCGTTACCATGGCGGCCGTTAGTGCAATAACGGCGGCGGTTGAAAAATTGAACGGCCAAAATTACCGCTCATGGAAGTACAACATCAAGATGCTACTAATTGAGAAGGGCTTGTGGGATGTGATGTTTAAAGATGAAGATACCCAAGATGCTCAACTATCAGGGTTACCTGACAGCTTCGATACCCTGGTGATGTCGTTCGGAAATGTCGAGGACTCTGACTTCACATCGAACAAGGTTAGAAATACTCTACTCACAGAGTATGAAAGAAGATCTGCCCGAGAAGGAGCAAGTTCAGGTCTCGGCGAAGCACTCAATTTTTCAAAGGACGACACTAGGAAGACTTCCAAAAAACAAGGAGTCAAGTGATACCGATGTTCGAAAATCGGCCATATCGCCAAGGATTGCAGGTCGTCCATCAACCGAGACTACAAGGCGGATAAAAGCTACAGCAGGAAGAAATACTCTTTTAAATCTCCGTCGGAGAATATGCCCATGGCCTTCAATGCAGTCTCTTCGGAAGATGAATTCATCTTGGACAGCGGCGCAACACATCACGTCTGTAAGAACCGACAATGGTTTACAAGTTTCCAGCCTACTACGTGTGAGCCCATCCAGGCTGCGAGCGGCAACCTACAAGTAGAGGGAGTTGGAAATATCCACATGTAGATGTACCTAGATACGGGAACGCAAGATGTCACCTTGAACGTCGTGCTTTTTGTGCCCCAAGCAAGAAGAAATTTGCTTTCTGTGTCGCAAACAGAGGATAAAGGCAAGCACATCAAGATTTGTAACCACAAGGCAAGAGTGTTCAACGACAAAAGAGTGATATGTGTGGCAAGGAACCTAAACGGATTGTACATAGTTAGAGGTAAGCCTATCTTACAAAATGCGCACTTAGCTAGTTCAAGTCCGCCTACACTAGAACTTTGGCATAAACGCTTTATGCATATCAATGCAGACACTTTAAACAAGTTAGCTAAAAATTGCGTTGTTAATGGTCTTGAAATTTCCAAAGGAGAAATGTCAATATGCGATGATTGCTGTATGACAAAGTCAACAATGGCGCCACATAAAAGTTCTTCATATAAATAAAAACTAAAAATATGTTAGAGTTAGTACATAGCGATCTGTGTGGACCATTTCCAGTTGATTCTTTTGCTGGGTCACGCTATTTTCTAACATTTACAGACGATTTCTCCCTCAGAGTTACTGTTTTTTTCTTAAAGCATAAAGATCAAGTTATTGAATACTTTGACATCTTTAGGGCTAGAGCCGAAAGAGAAACAGGTCATAAGATTAAACGCTTGCGGACAGATAACGGGTTTAGACTATTGTAATAAAAACTTTAAACAAAAACTTGAGAGCCTTGGAATAAAACACGAATTAACGAATTCTTATAGCCCTCAGCAAAATTACGTCTCGGAGCGTTTAAATCGTTCGTTACTTGACATGGCTAGAGCTTCAATGCACAACGCTGATTTACCACAAAAATTCTGGGCTGAAAGCGTAAATTGTGCCGCATACATTAAAAATAGAAGCCTTTGTAGCGCTCTTGATAACAAAGTTCCAGATGAAATTTGGCTTTCAAGAAAAGTGAGCGTACGTCATTTTAAAATATTTGGAGCTCTAGCTTATGCTCATATTCCAAAGCAAAAGCGAAAGAAATTCGACCGTCGAGCTAAAAGATGTATCTTAGTCGGATATTCAACACAATCCAAAGGTTATAGACTCTGGGATAATGGTTCTAAATAAGTGTTCATAACTAAATATGCTAGATTCGACGAAAATAAAGTCGGTTTAAACCAGCTTAAGGATGACGTAACGGAAGGTAGCGAGGCTAAAAACAGTTTCGTTTGGTTGCCGGAACAGGGCAAAGTTCTCCCGCCACGTGATCCTGACCTTCAACCAGGTTACGACAATCAACTAGAAGTTCCGTCGACTTCAGAAGTTAGAGATATAGTGGGGGGAAGTTCTGAAAATACTTTGAGCCTCCGTAGTCGAGAAATTGAAAGAAAAACACTGAATCTTGCAAATGTTGAACTAAATTTATGCGAGGTGTCTGAACCTCAAACTTTTGAAGAAGCTGTTTGCTCACCCGAATCAGATCTTTGGAAAAATGCGATGCAAGAAGAGTTAAATTGTTTAGAAGAAAGACAAACATGGGTTATCACTAATTTACCTAAAAATGAAAAAGTAATCGGTAATCGTTGAGTTTTTAAAATAAAAGGAGATTCTAAAGGAAAGGTTAGTAAATTTAAAGCTAGGCTCGTAGCCAAGGGTTACAGCCAGACACCCGATATTGACTTTAATCAAACATATGCCCCTGTTGCCAATTTCGGTATAATCCGAATGCTTTTAGTTTTGACCCAGAATGCTGGCTGGATAAATAGGCATTTAGACATAAATAATGCATATTTATATGGGGAACTTCATGAAGAATTGTGAATGGCTTTGCCACACCAGGAGTAAAGTTTCAGGATTCTAAAGATAAAGTTCTTAGACTTTTAAAACCTATCTATGGGCTTAAACAAGCAGCTTTTTGTTGGAATACCACGCTGAGTCAATTTCTTGAAAAAGTTGGCTTTTCTAAAATTCCATCGTGCAATTGCATTTTTGTGATTGATGATAGGGCAATAATAGCAATTTATGTAGACGACTTAGCGATATTTGCTTTTGACCAGAATACACTTGACGAAATCAAGGATAAGATTATACAAGAGTTTCAAATTAAAAGTCTGGGGCCCATTACATTCTTTTTAGGTGTCGAGATAAATTACGGCAAAGAGAGTGTTTGTCTCTTAATCAAAGACATTACATACCCATTTAGACATTTAGAGCCAGCTACCATACTATCTAAAATAGATTGTCCCCATACACAAGCTGAAATAGACCAAATATCTAATATACCATATAAAGAGCTTATTGGTGCATTGTTGTATTTGTCCAATTGCACTAGACCAGATATCTCTTTTGCTACTTCGAAACTTTCCCAATTTTGTGCAAACCCAGGAAAGAAGCATTGGGAAGCTGCAAAACATGTTTTGAGATATCTATCGGGTACCATTGACTTAGAACTCTCCTATGTCAAAGGAAACAACAATAGAGTCGCAATGTTCACAGACGCCGATTATGGGAGTGACACGGATGATCGAAGATCCTACTCAGGAATGGTTGCAGTTATTGATGGGAATGTCATCAATTGGCGATCTAAAAACAGCAATGTGTTTCGTTGTCTACCATGGAATCGGAGTATATAGCATTATGTCACAGTGCTAAAGAGGCCGTCTGGCTCGGTCAAACCCTGTCTGATCTTGGATTTATCTCGCACTTTGCCAAACCAATCACAATCTACTGTAACAATCGATCAGCCATAGACTTCTCTGAGAATAACATTGAGAACAATCGATCCAAGCACATCTCAGTTCAGTTCCACTACACAAGAGATAAGATAAACTCGGTGATATCGTTGTCCAGTTTGTCAACACCAAGGAAAACATGGCCGATATCCAAACCAAGACTTTAAAGAAATTGATGCACAGAGATGCATGTTTCCAGATGAATTTGAAGTCGCAAGTGGGGGAATGCTGAACCGCGTGCTACTTCAAAAATACAGCGCGCCTACGTCACAGGACGACGTGGCATTCGAGGAGCTTCAGGCCACCACCACTAGAGGCGCTGTACCCTCCTTTTCACTTCCTGTTATGTCTTCCCTTGTACTACCTGCTTGCATGTCCTCGTGAGAGAGATATATTAAAACCTATATATATTTCAATCTATTCTCAATTTGATTGAACCACCGATCCAACAAAAAAAAATACATAAAAAAAAAAGGATAAAATAAAATGTAAAAAATATAAAGGTAATTTGGGGGTTGTTATTAACAGCATTGAATGTATTGAAATTAATATTAGAAAGTAAATTAACCTATGGGGTAAGTTAATTGCGAAGTCAAGATGGGTGGACAAAGGATATACTGCTTCTGGTAATGCGATGCTACATTATGTGATTTCACTTTGTTCCTTCTAGAATTATGTTTATATCTCCGTTCGTTTTTAGCTTTATTTTTGTTTTTTAAATTTTATTATTACCATAAATTTATATTTTTACAAAATTAGTTATACAAAGCAGCAATATTAATTCTGATTCATTTTATCTTTACGCCATCTATATCATATATGCTAATTATCTCATGGATTGATTCTTTATATAGTTCTGTCTACTCTCATTTCATTGTACCCGTCGAAGGGCTTGACAGCCCGAAAGCTTGTTACGAATCCGCTCATTAAAGAAACGTTTTTCTCTTTATTTTGTCATCTATTATAACCAATTCAAGAGAAATTTTCTTTTTAATCTTTTCATTATGTGATTGTAGGCATTGGTCCATCTACAGTACACTGAAGTTATTCCATTTGGGTTATCCTCTCAGACGGATTTGGAAATGAGTAATAGAAACATTTTTAGAAAAAAAAATAATGGAAGAGTGATGTATATATAGAGTCGTTCTGTTGCCTAAAAAATGGAATGATTTGGCCGCGGTAAGGCAGTGGTGAAGGTGATAAAAAAAAAAAGATGAATTTCCCGCATATGAGTATTGTCGAAAAAAAAAGGGGGGGGGGGGGAAAGAAAGAAAATGGGCGCTGATGCTCGAACTGGGACGTGAATAAAAAAATAAAAAAATCTAACTAGCTGATCAAGTTCGACTGTTGAGAGGGTTACAGCGAAGAAACAAGCGTAATTGAGATGGAAACAAGTTAAGAAATTAAAGTTTTAGCGGATAGAAACGATCTCTCTGGGAAGGTATGGTAGTGATTTAGTGAAAGGTTGGAGGGTACAGGTGTAGATGCATTTTCCAAAATTAAAATTGAAAATTGTTAAAATAAGGATCTCTCTCAAATTAAAAAATAGTAAGTGATGCAATATTGTATAAAAAGGTAAAAATGATTATAAACATTGCATTTTAAAATATAATCACTATCATGATGTTCATATAAATATAAAAACACAAAAGTTTTAACATAAAAAAACTTGAGGTAAAAGCATGCCTAAAAGTCGAATAATTGAAATGCAAAATATTCAAAAGAGGTATAATTATTTAAAATGACATAAAAAATATAAAAGTGGATAATTATATAAAAATATTCAAGCCCGACAACCTTTATGTGAGCCTAGGTTGGCATTGATGTATAACTGATGGCATTGGGGATTGGCATGTTAGTTGTCCTTATGAAATGTTAAGGTAAGTTGGAAAGTAATAATATAATGGAGTTGGGCATAACTACATGCGATTACAGTGGTGTTTATGAGTGGTGATTAATGAATGAATGGATCTTGGTACATGTTATCTCATGTTAACTAGGAGGGAGAGAGATTTGGACCTAGTGATTACGTTTTGGTTTGTGAATATTACTCTTATATGTGCATATAAATGAGTTTTTAAAAAGAAATATAAAGTGTGTGATACTCTAGGGCAGGCGCTTAGAGTGATGGCAGAGAAATTAGAGACTGTGCGGCCTATGTAATTATCACGTGTTCGGGCAAGTTGGAAACATTTGTCGGCCTGGCATAATGTTTGATGGAAAAACGAGTAATATATCAGCGACTAATGCAACAAGACCTGTTTGAATGTCAAGGGCTCCTGGGTATCATATTAACGGGATGACCATTTGGCAGCTTGTGTAGAAATGTGTTTTTGTGATATTGGCTTGATTGTGTGATGGAGACATTTTTGCGGTAAATTAATTATTTAGTACTAGTTTTGATGTGAAAGAAGAATTTTAAAATATATCTATGTATGGTAGATGTGTCGTTTATAAAGTTATAGTTTTAACGAAAAATATAGGTCAATTAAGGTGTTAAAAACCTTTGAACGTATCTGGAGTTGAAGGTAGGAACGGTTCACTATATATGGGAGTAAAATGGCGGTTAGTTGAGTCCTCGAAAAGGTCTGGAGGGAACTGGTTGAACGGAGATAGGTTCATTGGTTTTCTAATATTTTTATTTGGAAGGGAATCTATTTGGGGGTGGTGCGATATAAATGACCTCTTCAGTGTAATATCTTAATTTGTTCACTTGTACTGTTTCGTTGTCTCTATTTAAGGACTGGTTGGGTCTATTTATGCGAACAACGTTGGGGAAAATTATTTCTTATATGGTATATTGATCTGCATATTAGAGAACTAATGTACTTCTATTAAGATGATGGTAGGAATTGACTAAAATTATATCTCCTATTGCAAATTGGGGCGTTTATTTTTGCTGTTGTATTTTATTTTTTCTTTATTGAGTGACGTTTAACGTCTATTTTCCTAGCTTCCTCAACAGGAGGATAGTGGTTAATGTGGGAACTTAAACTCTGTTGGAATTATATTATACATAATAAACGAAGGGGGGAATCCAGTAATAGTATGGGATGTTTGATTATATTTATCTTCCACGGTTTTTATTAATTTGGTGTAGGATACTTTAGGGTTTTCTAGATGGAAGATTCTAAACTTGCCTGTGAGTCTTGCATTTAGACGTCCACAGAGGCCGTTTACCTGCGGGTTGTTATTATTTGTGAGAAGGGGTTGTAAACCATGTTTTATTAAAAAACTCCTGAACTTGTGGATGAGGTAAATACGGGTGCTCTGTCCGAAAGGAAGCATTTAGGTGTATTGCTCTTCATAACCTTTTTAAACACTGTAAATATTTAAGTATGCTGGTTGACTAGGAGGGGAAGATCCATGAGTAATGGTTTAGGTGGTCGACGTTCAGGTGGAGATAGGTTTTTAACCTGCCATTTTTGGAAACCCGGCTATGGTGTCTATAGATAATATGTCGAAGGGGTGTGAAACGGAAAGAATTTGTCCTAATGTAAAGGAATTGGGGCCTTTGGTTGTTTTAATTAATTGACATGTAGGACAGGATCTAACATATTTGGCAATTGAGTGTATGGTTTCACGCTAAGTGTATTAAGTGTGAGATGATTCTTGTTATATGTGAAACACAAAGTGATTATATTCTACATTTTACACTTTATATATAGGTGTATGTTGGAGTGAAGGAGGAACGATGACTTTCGTCACGCCTTCAGGGGTTATGGTGGCGTTTGGATAGGAGAGCTCAAGGGGTCGCTTTTTTTTTTATTTGTGTAGCTCTGAGATATCCATAAAACGGATTACGCGATAGGAATCCGCCGCAATTGTTTCGATCCGTTTATGTAACGGACATCGTACTCTTATGTGGACATTTTCAGACACACCAAAATAGTCTTCCAATTGAATATTTTATGGTCTTGAGCCACTGTAAGGCATGATGATCGGTAAAAATAGTGAATTTTCGCCAGTGAGATTACACACGAAATTTGCCCCCATATTCAATGATGACGAGACATTCCAGTTCGGAAATTGTGTAATTTTTCTCGTGTGACCTAAGAGCGAGGCTGTAAAATTTTACTGTTTTTAAAGTTCTATTTGGATACTGTTGTTAAGGACGCCAGCTATGCCTAGAAGTGAGTCGTCACAATAAAGTTTGCGCGGCATCCTTTTTTAAAAAGATATAAGAGTGGTTGTAAGGTCAGATTATTTTCGAGAGCTTCAAAAAGGTTTGAAATTGTTTGTCCCAGTTCCATGTGGTGTGGTGTTGAGTAACTTATTAAGGGGGGTTCTAATTTGTGCATAATTAGGTATAAATTTATGCACATGAAAATGATTGGAATGTTTTTAGATTTGTGGGGACTTTGATGGTGTTGATTATATCTATATTTTTAATTTGGGGCTTGTATGTTCCTGAATTTATTGTATATGCTAAAATTCTATTTGAGTTTTGAAAAATCGCATTTATTATAATTTAATATATTCGTTGTGAAATATATTTGAAAAATAAAATTTAAAAATTAAAAAATCGTTGAAATGGTGTGCTATAAAATTTAACTGATACCCTTGTAATATTTGATTGATTTCTCACTCGAATAACCTCTTGATTACCTACTAAAGTTACAAAAGATAACAGTTTTCTATCTGGGGGTGTTATTTCTACTTGACAGTATGCGGAGGAGATATCTGCGTTTGAAACAAATTTGGCGTTTGCTAAACTATCTAAAATATTTTATATTAGAGGAAGGGGATGGACATGGAAATATACGCATAATTTTATAGTTTGATCTTTTTAGTTACGAGGGTGACTGGGCTAACATAGGGGAAAAGGGGGGTTCTATGTTTCCGAATTTTAACATTTTATTGACTTGATTTTGAATTCCATTTTGGTCTGATAAGGATGCGTGTTATGGTCTTAAAGGCGATAATTTTTTTTGAAAGAGTGTTGATTTTTATAGGGGGTAAATATAATTTAGGTGCATCGAATTTATTAGAGAGAGAGAGAGAGTTGCGAATATGTGTGAAAATTATTTATCATTTTAACAAAGCCTTAAGGAGTGTCTGGGCTCAAACATGATGGGCAATTAATATCAAATATTTAACATGTATGCTTTGGTGGAAACTGGTAGATAAGGCAAGAATATCATTCTGGGGAGAAGAGAGAGGTTGGTTGAGAACATTCTGTTCAAATTTGATTGAAGTCCCTAAATAATCAGTTTTACAAGGTAAGGCGTTGTTAGGTGGCCCATGAATCAATGGTTCAGTTTGGTTTGGAGTGGTATCTTGTTGTATCATTTTCTTAAGAGGTTGGTCAACTTCACCATTGTTGCATAGGTAAGGTGTAAATGAAAAATGATAACATTTCCGTTGCAGCGGAGCATTATTTTGTAAAATAGTTTGATTTAATATATTTAATGTTAATTTAAAATCACATTAAGAACTTAATGATAATATTCCAAATGGTAAAATGCTGTTAACTATATAAATTTGGTTAATTTGGTGATGAAGCCTGTAGTTATATACAAATAAGTGAAACCTAAGGTGAAAATTTGATTAGTAACAGAATTATTGTAAATATGATCAGAATACACTTTTAATGAGTGATTAATTTTCTATTTTATGTGATTATTTGTAGATTTGTTAATTAAATTAAAATTTATGATCCAGTTCTGCCAGGAAAGGTTTCATACAGACGTGCCTTACATGTGAAGTTGTGTAGTAAGGGTTCGAGAGCAATGTCCATTGGTGTCCGTTAATGGGTAGTTATGGGGTGTCATTGATGACATTTAGCGACTGGTTGAATATTAGTTTTCTGATTCGTGCACTTGTTAGGGCGCTACAGGCATGCGGTCTGAAGGAGGGCTTATGGCGCCTTGGACACTTAGAATTTCAATGGTTTCCATTGCAATGGCAGCATGGTGAGGGCGGCAGAGTCGTTTGATTTGCACTATAATAGTAACGAGGTCTATTATGTTGAGGTGGATGATGAGCGTTGAATCTCCTATTGGGAGTGCTGTTTGTTTGCTAGGTATTTATGGTGGTACCATAGAGGTGGGTATGGGGTTGGTTCTGGTGTTGGTGGCGCTGTGGAGAGGACATTTGCATTTTCAAACCTGGTCTCTATGGAATGCCAGTCTGCGAGGGATTTGAGCGCTATAGCTCTTACCAAGCGTTGGTCGATTTGAGGGAGACCCTCATTTAGCGTCTTCATGATAATGCTGGTGGAAAGGTCTAGTTTTACTCCCATTGCAATTTATTTTCATAGTACTCTCGGAGTACGGTTTGGGATATCAATTTAAGGTCAAAAAAATTGGAGAAGGATACTTCTATAACCCATGGATATAAATCCGTTTATATTTGTAGTAAGCTTTCGTAGTTCTATTTGCGAGGCCTAAGTGTAATAAGTATTGGAGCGGCTTAGATATAATAATCCGGCGGAGACGCTGACATTTTCCCGTCTCTCATGTAAGTGTTGTTCTGCGCTGTCGTCTAAGTCGGCAGCTGGATATGAACCATCATATGGCGGTAGGTCTATCTCCCTTAAGCTGGGAGCGGTGAGGGCTTGGATGCCTTCTGTAAGTTGCTCCACAACATCTGTAACTGTGGGTAATGGTATGGTGGTGATCGCTTCGGCGTCGCTCTGCTCTCCAGGTTCCATCTTTTATGCGTTGTCCTCGGTATAATCCTGTCGACTAAGTGTATGTGGTAAGTTGACCCGTCTACTGACTTTCGTAGTAAGCAGGTTGATGCAGGCTTGGGACCACAGTGGTTTCAGGCGTGAAGGGGTAGCACAAAAAGACAAGGCAGGTTGGATGTCACCTCAGAGAGAGAGAAAATTGAAGCACACTTTATTGACTTCCAGTCAACATCAAAACAAAGTTACAAAATTACAGCTATTAGCAATATAAATTAAATATTTCTGTGACAACAGACTCGAGGCCTTACCCGAGGGACGTTCAGTCTATATCAAGGGCTACAAGCCGCCTTGAGTCCGGATAGGCGCTTGGACATTATGGAGTTTTTGCCCCCAACATGCTCAATTGCCATGCTGATGAATTCGCACAGAATGGTCGTTGGATCGTTTTCCAATTTTGAATAAAGTTCATTTCCTGTGGATAGAGTTAGATCTATTATGCTTGTTCCAGGACATGTAGGGTGGGTATTATTATGAATATAGATATCGTGTTGAGAGAGAAAGTTATTGTTTTTGACCATAACATTGTTTTTTTTTTTGTCCTACCATACTGGAGAGCGAGTATTCAGATCACCACTTATTATCCGAGAAAAGATCTAAATATTTTAAGAAGATTATTCAAAAACTGTTCTTGGTTATAATTAAATAGAATTCGGGTGAATGTATATACAGCATTGAATGATTGGTTTTACTGATGTATTGATTTTCCCTGTGCGAATTCCTTTTTAAATTCCTGTATAAAAAAACTTTTATTTGTGAGATCAAAACAATGATGGAGGCTTAGATAAATTTGGATGAGTGATACGATGGGACAGGAGTTGAAGAAAATATACTGGAGGACAGCGAGATTATCACTATCTTTGATGGTGTAAGGTTCAATGAGGAGAAGAAATATCCAGGTTTTTTATCCAATTAGATTATGTTTAACTAAGGGTGCTATATACTTGAGTTATGAAGAATTAATTGTTTAGAAAGGTTGTTAAAGGTTCTCTTAATCTCCCACATAATCTGTTTTCTGTATGGTTCTATTTATTTGAGCTTTATAAAGTGGGCAAATTGTGCTGTTAGGCTTGTGCTTTGTGGCACTGTTTTTATATTTTGGATGTGAGCTGCAGGACTGGTCGTTGGCCCGGAATTCCTTGTTGTCGTTAACGTGAGATGACTTCTCAAATAGTACATAAATTAATCTTGCTGTATGGGACGTTGACTTGAATAGGCGCATATGTATTTATATTTTGAAGTTTGTTATCTAAACAATTTAGAATATTATCCAGACTGTTCTTTTCTCATTGTTGTTTACAATTTGAATACCCAATTTCTCTTTAGCCAGAAGGGTGACATCGTTAATTTCGTTTTTTGTATTGTTTTTAGAAATAGAGATTAGTTTCTCAGATAAAATGCTTACAATCCTATCCCATTTTGAAATACTTCTTTCACGTTTGAAGATGTTTGTAATTATGATTGAAGGCCAGTACATTCTGTTGACTCTTTTCGAGACGGCACGCGAGCGGCCCTTTTATTTTATGCAAAAAATAAATACAGAATTATGCAAGTTTATTTTTCTTTTTTGCCCATTTAATTTAAAGAAATAGCTATAATGAAATAAAGAGAAACTTTTCAGATACTATAATTAGAGTTACAATTAAATTCAATGTTATCAATAGTTACCCAGAAATTATTTTTCCTCTTTCAAATTCAATTTAATGTTTTAGATTTTTAAACTTGTATTTTCGGTAAGGCTGAGAGCAGGATGTAAGCTTGGAGGATTGCTTCGTCGTCGGGGTGAAGGTGGGGAACGTCACTCCAGTTTGGCCCCACTCCTTGTCTCGATTTCCGTCTCTTGCGGGTCCGTCAGGTCATCCTGTATTCCTCTAACCCCATTTAACGCCAAAAAAGCTAAACTGATGGGTAACAAGACACACTACAACATACCATTGACCCAAACAAGTCATAAAGACAGAAATGTACTCCATGATTACAGCCAAACACCTTGGTTAAATGCCTTCATTGTTTCAAAAGTGGATGCATGCTCATTGGATTGAATGCACTTTTTACTAAATTGATAAGGCACAATTTGGATTATAGATTATAAACACAAGGTAATAAGACCAAATCCAAATAAATAAATAGTGTGTGACGTTTCGGTAACAACGCTGCTACCGATACGACACACACTATTTATTTATTTGGATTTTGTCTTATTACCTTGTACTTTTTACTAAAAACACCTCTCAGTATTGCAATAAGCTTTGCTCATTTATTTGTATTTTACTAACATTTCCTTTATGTAATATGTAATAGTCAGTACATTCAAGCTTTAGTTCCATGATATTTCACCAAATACTCATAGGTACAACACTTTTTACTTCCACTATTGTATATATTTAATCATTTTCATAGACATTTGTTACACCTTATAAAAACTAACGAATTGTTCTTATATGTGTTAAGTATTTTTAGACACAATGAATATTGTGGCAAAGAATCTACAAAAATAATTATGATCCAAAAAAAAAAGAAATATATTCTGGTGTTTTCTCGCCACTTCAGGAATGAAATACTAATAATTTTTCCATGATTCGTTCGAAGGTGGTAGAGATCCAATGCAATCAATGTTACCCACACAAAATATATCCCTATTTTCTGGAAAACAGCCTATTTTGGATATTGTATGTCTTGTTAATTTGTTTCTTTGACATGCAACACATGTGCGAGCTCATTCCTCTCTGTACGTCCTTTTTGATATTTATCCACAGAAATTTAGTTTTCATCTGTTTGACGCTTGACCTGATTCCAAGATAAAGCGCTCCGTGAATCTGTAAAAATAACCTTTTTATGAAATCTTTTGGAATATATGGACTGAAATTGTTAGTCGACGTTTCGCAACATAACAATTTCCCTGATGGTAAAGGATATTGTTGAAACTTGAGGTTAGTTTGTTGTTTTAAGGATATAAACTAAGTGTCATTGATATGTTTAAATGATATTTAATTGTAATTAACCATTGACTCTTATTCTATCCTTGATAATGTATCTGCTACAATATTGCTCTTTCCATCAACATGTTTAATATTTGTAGTGAATTGAAATATATATTGTAGATGCCTAAGTGGTGATGCTTTTTCATTTCTTTGAAGGAAGGCATACTTTAAAGGCTTATGATCAGTGTAAATTTTGAAGTCTCTTCCTTCAAGCATTTGTTTGAAGTTTTTAAAAGAAAGGTAAATTGCCATTATTTCACGGTCATATGTGCTATAAGAATTCTGGGTATCATTTTATTTCTTGGAGTAAAAGGCTATGGGTTTCCAGCCATTCTCTTCATATTGTTGAAGGACTGCTCAGACTGCCCAATTCGAAGTGTCTGTGCTCAAAGACAGAGGTAATTCTGAATTGGGATATGTTAGCATTGCAACATTTGATAGGTCTTGTTAACATTTTTCAAACATTGATATTGCTTCGGTAGTCCATGAGATTTTCCCTTTGTCATTTTTTCTGGCACCTTTCACGAATTCATGTGATACAGCTTGTGTTTCGGCTGCATCTTTTAGGTATCTTCTATAGATATTTATCATACCTAGAAAGATTCGTAAATCTTGTATTGTTTCAGGTAATATATATTCTTGAATTGCCTTGGTGTTTGAGGGTAAAGGCCTTGATCCTTCCTTTGTGATCAGATGTCCAAGGAATTCCACTTCTTGCACTCCAAACTTTGATTTATTGGCATTGATTCTGAGGCCATGCTTTGAAAGTCTTTCAAAGATCATGTCCAAGTGAGTTTCATGCTCTTCCTTGTTTGTGGAGGCTATTAGGATGTCATCAATGTATGGGAATACAAAGTCTAGGGCAAATAATACCTCATTGATAAATCTTTGGAAAGTCGCAGGGGCATTTCTGAGTCCAAAACTCATTACGTTGAATTCGAACAATCCACATGGTGTTATTCCAGCTGTTTTCTCCTTGTCTTCTTCAGCTATTGGGATTTGGCAATATGCCTTGAAAGGTCAATTCTGGAAAATAGTTTTTTTCCTCTCAATATATGATGAAAATCTTCTAATCTAGGAATGGGGTACCGGTCAGGAATAATTATATTATTCAAAATAGGATAGTTCCCACATGAGCGGTACGTACCATCTTTTTTCAATATCATGTGCAATGGGCTTGCCCATTGAGATTTGGATGAACGAATAATGTCATTTTCCAGCATATATTGGAATTCTTGATTTACTATTCTGAGGCGTTTTGTGTCCAATTGTCTTGCTTTTGAAAACACAGGAGGACCTGTTGTTGTGATTTTGTTGTTCGACTTTGTGCAATAATTTGGCTGGTACTAAATTGGGTGTACAAAGGTTTTCTGTATTTAGAGATCAATCTGGTTATTGCATCAGTGCTGTTGGTCTCACTAACTATACATTCTTCAGAAATGGCAGATATTTGTTCTTTTACGGCAAGTTTGGTATTTGCATTTATTTTTTCCATGTATATCTATTAGAAGGTAAACCTTATTAAGTCATCACCCAAAATTCCCTTAACAATTTTTCTAAATATAAATGGAAATGTGAAATTTTTACGCAGGCTCAAATCAATTTCGAGCAATTTTGTACCATAAGTATCAATTTTAGTTCCATTTTCAGCATAGAGCTTGAGTTCAGCTTGATTTTTGTCTTCACCTTTTGCGGGTATCAAGCTGACACTCAGCACCACTGTCTACTAAGAAACGCAATCCCGTTTGTTTGTCCTGGACAAATAGGTGAGATTTTCGGTAATGGATGGCTTGTTCAGCAGCAGAGCTTACCGCTAATTCTGCCGCTGAATGGAGTTTTCCGATCTCCATTCACATGGTGGGGTGCATTTTGAAGGGGTATATCTTTTACCAAATTTGAAGTGGTAATAACAAAATTTTCCTTTTGGATTATATCTTTTTCTTGATTGGCTACGGTCGTTAAACGACCACTAGAGCTACCATTCTCGCGGGTTTTCCCATGTTGATTTACTGTAAGTTTCTCAATTTGTAGTTCAAGGGATTCTATTTTTTTTTTTTTTTAAGTTCGGTAGTGTTGTTATTAGATTTATTAGTGCAACAAATTTCAGCTGAAGGGTTTAGATCAGAAATTTTATCTGCCATTACAACTAACTTATTCAAATCCTCCTCACTTACAACAATTATGCTTCAAATGGTCTGTGGAAGTTTTTATAACTAGATGGTTTTCATCATATTTATAGAAATGTCATCCGGAGACAATGAACGCAGTTTTTGCAGAAGCTGACTCGGCTTCATATCCCCTAGTTCTATTTCTGAAATGAGTTGTCTGATTCGGGAAGTTTCACTTTCCTTAAAGAGATTCAAAAGTATTTCTTAAGCAAAATAATATTTATTTTCCTCTGGCGAGGTTATTTTGTCCCTTAAGTTTTCAACATATTTAGGTTCTAACTGCGATATCAAATAGTTGAACCCCTATATATATATATATAGTGTGATCAATAATTTCCAGGAATGCTAAATATTTGAAGAAATACAAAAGTATATAATAAAGGTTTATTTCAAATTTCTCAAAATAATGACAGTCACTATCTATACACTTGTTCCATCTTTTTTTCCAGATATCAAAACACCTCTGAAAATCCTCATCTTTCAGGCCTTTCAAAATATTCTTCGAATTCTCCTTCATTTCAGGTATTGAGTCAAATCGAGGTCCTTTCAAGACTCTTTTAATTTTAGGGTAAAGGAAAAAGTCGTTTGGAGCAAGGTCAGGAGAATAGGGTGGCTGGGGTAGTAAAAAGCCATTCCGTGTTTAGCCAAATAGAGTTGTACAGTGACTGCTGTATGTGGCCGTGCGTTGTCATGTTGCAAGAGCCAATTTTTCTGATGCCATTTTTCGGGTCTTTTCTGACGCACAGGCTCTCTTAAACGTCACAATACATCAATATAGTAATGTTGATTAATGGTCTGACCCTCGGGCACGAATTCATAGTGTACCAATCCCTTCACGTCAAATAAAGTGATAAGAAGACACTTAAGTTCAATTTTAACATTTTTTATTTAACAGTTGGGAGAGACACGCCATATCCACAATCCGGATAATTGCGTGTATATTTTAAATTATATACAATTAATACAATTGAACATTGGGAATCATGAAAATTAAACGTTCAATGTCAAATTTTGCATATAGTAATTATAAGTAGTAGCTTGAAATATGTACAGTCAACACTTTCGCCTCAAAATATACATCCTGCAGAATCTATTAAACTTGATGTATTGGTCTTTATTGCAAGCAGCTTGTTTTGTATTAGCCAGGTAAAGTTGGTTTTCTTCCCTTAGATAATAAGTTAATGGACAGTTTATCAGAAGGTGTTCAGGGGTTTGTTGTTCGTTTCCACAAGTGCATGCAGGTGAACCAATTTTGCCAATTCTAAACAAACATGTGTTGAAGTTACCATGTCCAGTAAAATTGTGAACGTTATAGAAGTTGGGTTGAACATAGTTAGGAATTCTTGAAGTATCAAAGAATCCCTTGAAATTATCATTGGCACCTCCATAGTATTCCTCAAATTTCTGGTTTGAGTTTAGCTAATCAATTATTCCATTTACTTCATTGGGCGTTATTATTATATTTTCTTTATTATGAAATCCTAGAGTATAGTTCCTTATGTTTTTGTTGAAGGTTGTGTCTTCATTATCTCTATCATCGGGGAAAAGGTTGTTCAAAAGTTCCACTGTGTGTCTTCTGGAATCGTTCTTCATCTTTATTCACTTCTAAGATTTCCAAAATTCCCTTTCGGTTAGAACCGTTTTTAATATTTTTGTATACCCTGTATAAATTTCCATATGGGTTTTTTGATTTGATGTCCTTTAAGAAAAACCTCCAAGACATTCTTTTAGCCTTATTCATTTCCCTGACGTATTTGTTTCTTGCACTTTTATACTGTTGTTGAATATGGATAGAGGGATTTTTTTCTCGATAATAAGAGTTACGGAGGTATTTACAATAGCTCTCAAGGCGTGTCAAGTCCGCGTTCCACCATCTGTTTATGTTGTTTTTTATTTGTTTGTTTTTTCTTAGTTTAAGAGCATTATACGCTGCTTCAATGAGCGTGTTCGAAAGTTCTTTTACCGCGCTATCGACGTCTTTCCTTGTATTTGCTGTATCTAAAAAAATTTCAATATTATTTTGATTTATTTTATTGAAATTCTGGCCAAATTTGACCAGTTCGCCTTTTCTTCACTGAATTTCCATGTGGAATAATTAGTAGCTGTGGTGAAATTATCAGTTGTATGTACTCCATAGATTATTGCTACATGATCAGAGATCTGCAATATTTGTTCTGTGTGCCAGTCTCTGATAGCTGCTATTGCTTGTTTGGTAGTCAGCGTAAGATCAATCACACTAGCATTTCGCCATGTAGTGGATTTATTATTATGTATGATTAAGTCCGTTTCGTCAATGATGGGGATCAATCTATGCCCATTGTAATTTTTTGTGGAATCGTACCATAATGGCGATCTGGCGTTAAAGTCACCACTTATAATTAGGGGCGTGTTTATAAATGTTTCAGTTAGTGATCTGAAGAATGTTTCGTGCTCCTTTCTCATAGAATTGGGGTGAATATAAATATTTGATATAGCAATTTTCTTACTTTCTGTTTGTATAGTAATGGTTGTGGCGAAGTAGTGAATTCTTTTATTAGTTTAATTTGTAACGCATTGTTTCTAACAATTATTGCTGTATTTATATTTGGACTGTTCTCCTGATGATATATTATATTGTTTCCTGGAAAAATTATATCTCCTTTTATTTTATAAGGCTCCTGAATCAGAATTAAGTCTGTGTTTATGATTTTTTTGGATGAACATAGTTCACTCATGCAGGTATTGCTTTTCCTAATATTTTGTTGAATAATTTTAATTCTATCAGTAGCTGTGTTTCTTCCATTCATATGCATTCAAATGGTGTTTTAATTCTTGTTCTCCTCTTCTTGAATTGTTGAGTGATCGGTACGTTGCATCGTGTTTTTAATCTCTCTTTCGTAGATCGGGCACGCTTGGGTATTTGGTTTATGATCTAAATTTCCGTTCTTAAAATATGGGTGCTTGCAACAATTGCTGCATCTTATTATTTCGGAGCAGTGATGCTGTCCTTCCATTCCACATTTTACACATTTCTTTAAATTTGGGCAGTTTCTGGTCCAATGTCCAGGGTGGAATAAGTAACAATTTTGGCATTGATCAACAAGCACTTTATCCCTAATATCGCACCGTTGGATATCCGTATATATTTTGCCAAGTTTTTTAATAATAGCATAGGCCCCCAGGGAGACCCTCAGAACTACATCTAGCTCAGCCATTACAGATTTAATAGGAAAGTTAATAGTCTTTACCCCAGCAAGTTCTGGGTTCATCTCACAGATTATCGTTACCAAATTTGTTAGATCTGTTATTTTGTTAATCGACTTAACCAAAATTGTAGGATCTCTTAGTTTTGGCTTATATATTTTGCTGATTTGGTTGATTTCGTCAAGCTTCTTGGAACTTTCAATCAGTTGGTCTATATTCTGATCATTAGGCAGTTTAAGGATCGTCCCTTTTCTTGTATTTATTATTCTATTGATTCTTGTTTTATTGCCCTCTTGTCTAAGAAATTTGATACCCTCATTTACCTTTTGTTGTACCTGTGATATTGCTTGATTTTCATTAGCTGTTATAATAATGGTTTGTTTCTTAATATTTTGTCGTATTTTTTGTGTAAGTAGGTAATCTTTGTTTTTAGCAACTTCTGCATACGAATCTTTACTTAAACCCTTCCCAATTATCTTTGATAAATCGTTATTGATTACCGTAAAGTTATTTTGCATACATTCTTCGATTTTGTTTGTTTTCTGATCAATTTTAAGTGATTCTGTTATATTATCCTTTATTTGTTTTATTATTCCCCTTAAATATCCTAAATCTTGTTTATTTAATGTTTTTAGATTGTTATCAAATTTATCCGTAAAATATTTGCATAGTTCATCCAATCGTTCTACAATTAGAGCATTCATTTCCAAATTTTTTCATATTTAATAATAAACCCTCGAAAATTCAAACAGCAATTACCGATCAAAAGTTAATATTATTTTTGATTTAAGCTACTCATATATAAAATTTGAGTTTTATAACGGGCAAGGAAGAAGTTTTATAAACAAAGCTTACCGGAGTTATCAGAGCCAAGCGACGCACGTCCGACAGCAATGATGAAAATCCTTGCTTTCTCTTGCTTATTCGACCAGCTTTTAATCGTGAAAACCATTCTAATGCCCTCGATTGAGATAGGGCATCTTCTTTAAAAGCCTACTTCAAGATTTTAAATGATTCGGAAGCTGCTTTCCCTAATTTAAAGCAAAACCTTATGCAGACTCGCTGTTTTTCAATACAGTCCATACTGAAATTCGAAAATGTTCTGATATACTCGAGCTTATAAATTCGATAAAACGTGAGCGCGTGCGTCTATGTGATCATTTTTTATTTCAACGTGTTGATAAATGTTTATCTATAAGGTCCTTATAAAATTATTTCATTATTTTGAATATTTTACGTGATCCAGTCTCATTCCTGGAAATTATTGATCACACGTTGTATATAGAGTTTTCACTAGTTACGTTATTAATAGAATATTAATCCTCAATTTGATAAAACCAAATATCAGGTTTTTCGCGCCAAAATAGGGGTATTTTAATGCTTACCTTGCAGGCTTCATGGTAGGATTCCGTTCCGCCGCGCGTTAACTTCTCTTCGGTCGCCATCTTGAATTTTTAATAATAATATTTGTTCTTCTTGATTTAATTGTTCTTTTGAATTCAGGCTAACCAATTTTTGTTGGTTGGTATGAAATTCTAAGCGGAGTCAGGCAACAAATTATTTGTCGTAAAATCAAATTTTAATTACATTTATGTAGTATGGGGTGAATATTACCTTTTGAAGTTGATGGGTTGAATTGATTGGATTGATGTGGGCGCAGTCGTTGATGCTGAGTGGTAAGGTGTTCACAACAGGGGAAAATAACGAAGACACAGGGATTGGTGAGTTGAAAAAGGCTGGCAATCTAGGGAGAGAAAGGGGTTGAAGCTAACTGAGCGAAGTTGGCTTTTGACTATCTATTCCATAATGGAGAATCGACTTATCTGAGGATTGATGAGATGGAATTTTGCTCCAAGCTGATTCCTATGGCTCCAAGGTCCTAACTCGATGCTGTCCCGGGGCTAACTTGTTGCGTTGGTGCCGAGCTCCTAACTAACAATTCTGCGTTCCCGATTTAAGAAGAAAACTCTTTTGGTTTCTCATTGGTTGAACGTTCGTGACGTGTGATCTCGCTATAGGCTCGTGGCTAATGAGCTGCTCTCTGATTGGTCTTTGCTAATTCTTTGTCCTTTGGACTTGTCCTAACCTGACCAGGAAGTGCTAGGTTCTTGAACTCAGTTTTATGAGTTCCGGGATAATAAACCCTGCTAATGATTGTTTCCTCTTGTTGCGTGGTGAGAAAAAAAAATGCTTTGTTGCATGGTAAAAAAAAAGAAATGCCTAATCATATTTTGCTCGAGATTGGGAAGGAAATCGAGGGATTTTTATTAGGGTTTTTGAGAAATCAAAATAAAATAAAAGTTGAACGAAATCAAAGAAAAATGCTTGGTTGCATGGTAAAAAATATGAAAAAGGTTTTTGCAAATTAAAATATAACATAATGTCTTATTTTAACCGAAAACCAATGAGTTTTCGTTGATAAAAATGGAACTATGACAAAATAAAAGAGGTGGTAAATAAAATGGTAAATAATTGCTAAAATAAGTGATAAGATATTGAATTAGAAAAATGATAAATTGGATTAAATATTTTGATTTTTAAAAAGAAAATAATGTAAATGAATGATGTAAAATAAAAAAAAAAGATATTTAGCGAGGTTCGCAACTCGCTTTGTAATTACATGCCACAATCTAGTTCTCGCAATCAATTAATTATACCCCGTAGATTTTTTGTCTTTCCTGTGCGACACTTGGGTAGAAACGTGATCTGTCCCAATTGTGCTAATTAATATTATGTATACAGGAGACATGGGAATCTAATTAACCTTTCGTGTGCCTTTTGTCTTTGTGTTGTGTTGTATTTTGAGATCTCAATGCCGAATGTTATATGTTAATATGTCTCGAGCCTTAATGCGTTCTAGGGATTTTTATGCAATTCCCTAGGGCACTTAAGATGTGCTCGCCCAATATCCACTTTATTATATCGGGTGTCGGTACCTAAATCAAAACTTTGAATACAGGATCCGAGGAGAGTCCTCAATCCTTCTAAAAGGTTGTTTAATCCTTTTGGAAGAAAACGTAAGCTCGAAAGCTTAGTTACCTAAATTTTTCCTATCATTTTTAAGTTGCAATATGCGTGTTTTTGTACATATTTGAACTTGAGATCTGCGTGTTTTTTTTTTTTTAAACTAACGTCTGTGTAATGTGGGTTGAATGTAACGTTTTTTGGAAGTCTTTAAAGAATAAAATAATAGAAATGTGAACTCATTTGGAAGTGTCGGTAACGTCTTAAGTCTTTTGTGAAAATGTAATTGAATTGTGTTTTTTGTAAAAGTCGATATGTAGCTCGAACTGGAATCCAAACTGGACGACGCTAGATCGTCCACAGCGCTGACCTCAATTTAGCTGTTGGTCGAGAGGGGCCCCACGGTAATTAGAGACCGGTAGCAAGGGGGATGTGTGGAGAAAACAAGGTCCAGTCTAAATCTACCCACCCTCTATTTGCATGTAATCTGAGTAATGGCGGACGTCTTTGTCGTGCGGGGGAGCGATCCTTCTCACTTTCTGCCTCCTAATTGATTTTGTGCACGCCTAATTGTCCTTTCTAATTGAATTTTTTTCTAATGGTTCTATACGTGCTCTAATGGAATTGGGGATTCTCCCTTCAAATGGGTACCTCTCTTCCAGTATATTCCATACCAGGTTTAGTAATTCAAAAATGGTATTGCCTATATGGAAGATTGAATTTAAGACGGAATTTCCTATATGGAAGACTGCCTCTTGCAGCTGGTAAATTCTATGAGAAGGTAGGGTATAAATTAACATGTGAATGATGAATAACAATGGGACGAGTCCATAGGGTAGAAATAGTAGACAAATAACAGAAATCAGGTGAAAAATGGGGTATTTACCCATCTTCTCCCATATTTGTGCTATGAACTGTGGCTCTGGAATATCTATTTGGACTTTATTTATTTGTGGCTGTTCTATGTCGCATTTCTTGTTATCGTGGGAGAATGGCGTGGATCGTTTTTTGGACAAAATGGTAGGATTTAAATGATTGTCAGGTTCGCGGTTCGCCTGTTTGGTGATCAATGGTTCTGTTGAAGAAGTGTCAGTTGTAGTTGGTTTAAGTGGAAATGTGCAATCGTTTCTCTGTCGTAGGTGGTGTAATTTCGGCATTGTTTGTATTGTGTGTGTGTTATGTTTTGTGTACGAATTTTGTTTTATTTTGTGGGCGGTATCGGTATCTTTTCGGAGAGGTGGGTTGGATTCACCGATACTTCTAGCGAATCGGCAGGTGGGACAGGTTTTTACCTGTTTTGCAATGTCTTGTGTCATGTTCTGCCAATAATATTGTGAATAGATGAGTCTCGTCATCTTTGAGATGTTTGAATGATGGTGTTGGGTGTGGACGGAGTTAAGAAGCTTGGCGGTGAGTGATTTTGGAACTATAAATTTAGTTACACCTTTTCGGGAGACGGTATGCAGTCCCTTGTGATCCATAGTCAAGCAAGATTTTCCCGATGGGGAAGGCTGGTGGCTCTTAATGATGGAGGCGTCTGAAAAGCCACAGAATGGGACACGAGTTACAACGCCCGTTTCATATTGTTGTTCTCCATTTATGCTACGGACCTCATATTCGTATCTCGATAGCCTTAATCTCCACCGAAACAATCTGCCTGACGGGGCTTTGATCCCTTTCAACCACTGCAATGCGGGATGGTCAGAAAATATTGTAAACTTTCTGCCCATTAGACAGGCGCGGAAATTATCCACACTTTCCACAATGGCTAGGCATTGTAGTTCCGAGTTTGAATAACTTCGCTCGTGTGCACGCAGAGAGCGGCTGAAATTCTGGACTGTGTATGTCTTCCCATCAGGGTAGACCTGTTTGAGAACGCCTGCAATGCCGAGTGTTGAGGCGTTACAGTACACCTGGCATGGCAGACCTTCCTGGTAAAGGTGTAATGTGGGGTGTGTTGTAAGGCTTTCTTTCAGGCTAGTGAACGCTTTCTGGCATTCGTCATCCCAGACCCACATGACATCCCTTTTTAGAAGGTTGACAAGTGGCGTCCGCAAGCGGGCGTGGTCTGGAATGAACTTTTTATAAACGTTCACAGCGCTCAAGAAAGATCGCAATGTTCTTCGATTGTGTGGTTGTTTGGTGACGTGAATTTTTTCTGTGTTTTGTGTAGACGGGGTGGTTGTTTCGGCAGTGGTTGTGCATATGTTTGCGGGGTATTGTCGCCTTTTGGTGCGAGTGTCGCGCTTGTTGCGCTTGTTGGGCGTGTTACTGTTGTGTGACGACGTAGGGACATGTGTGTGTGTTTAGCGTGAAAGCCGTCCTGTTGGATGGATCCTGTCTGTGTACTGTTGTTGTGAGTGTCGTGTTTGTTGCGATGTACACTTGCGTGATTGTTTCGTGACGATGTGTGGTCACTTATGAGCTTTATGTGGGAGTTGTGCGAGCTGTCCTGTGGGATGGACGCGCCTTGTGCATTGTTGTTGCAAGCTGAAGCCATTGTGGCCTTGTTAATTGAGGGCATATAGTAAAGGCAATTGGCTTTAGTGAAAAAGTTGTGTGGTGCGTGATTAGATTGGCATGGTGTTTTGGTCAATGGATGCACGCAATGGTTGTCATGTGCGGAAGGTTTGGGTGTAGGGCAAGTCCTTTTGGGACATCGCTTGACATACCCAGTACGTGCATTCATTTGGTACATGGTTAAAGTGATAGGTAGGGTTAGACAATGGGACTCCAAGTTAGAAAATAGTGCCGTTGTTAAAATCTATTACTATTTTAAAATGATGAAGAGTATTTACGCTGAGAATTCCAAATGGCAGCGATGCTTCCACCACGTGGAAATTCTCTTTTCTGGATATTTTACCTATTGTTAGTGGGAATGCTATTTTTCCTATGGTTGTGGTAAGACCGTTGCGAGTCTGTAGTTCTATAGATTGTTCTTTTAAATTTAACTTAGGAAGGTGAATTTTTAACATTTTGTACAAATGATATGGCACTATATTCGAACTTGCGCCTGGGTCAATTAAAAAGGTGCATGGTAGATCAGGGGTCAAAAACAGTTTCAGTGTCAAATTTTTGACGTCAAAGGGTGGAGATCCTACCTCAGTCTCGAACTCAGTCCCGAAAAGTCGGCCCGGCTGGTGTGTCCCCGGCTTGGGATGGCTGCGTGGGTCGCCTGGCGTGCTGGATTGGGACCGTTTGCACTGTCCGCGAACTCGGGTGGTGATTTTGAGCCATTTGCACTGCCCTTGGTCTCGTGGGTTGACTTCGGGCCATTTGCACTGCCCTTGTGTTCGAATGTCGAGCTTGTTGGGGTGGTACAGTCCACCTACTTGCGTTTTTCTGGATACTGGTGTAGGGATCCGGCATGGTGGGTGGTGATTCCTCGGAGTGGCGCATCAGGTCGTTCGGCCACGTGTCGGCGGCGGCACCTCCGTCCATCCCTCGGCCTGCGGCGGCGGCGTGGGCGTCGGCTGTCCCGTCGTCGGGTGTCCGATACGTCTTCTCTCGCCGGGTCGTGTTTACTCCTTGTAGGATCGCCGTCAACTGCACGACGATGGCCGTCAGGGTGCGTCTTGTCGTTTTTCTTCTCTCCGCTAGATTCTTGCCGTTTCTCTCTCTCGATTGGTTGTCGTCGTTTTTGACTTCTGTATTCTGGTTACTTTCCATTATATCCTGTCGACTTTCTGTAGTATGGGGTGAATATAACCTTTTGAAGTTGATGGGTTGAATTGATTGGATTGATGTGGGCGCAGTCGTTGATGCTGAGTGGTAAGGTGTTCACAACAGGGGAAAATAACGAAGACACAGGGATTGGTGAGTTGAAAAAGGCAGGAAATCTAGGGAGAGAAAGGGGTTGAAGCTAACTGAGCGAAGTTGGCTTTTGACTATCTATTCCATAATGGAGAATCGACTTATCTGAGGATTGATAAGATGGAATTTTGCTCCAAGCTGATTCCTATGGCTCCAAGGTCCTAACTCGATGCTGTCCCGGGGCTAACTTGTTGTGATGGTGCCGAGCTCCCAACTAACAATTCTGCGTTCCCGATTTAAGAAGAAAACTCTTTTGGTTTCTCATTGGTTGAACGTTCGTGACGTGTAATCTCGCTATAGGCTCGTGGCTAATGAGCTGCTCTCTGATTGGTCTTTGCTAATTCTTTGTCCTTTGGACTTGTCCTAACCTGACCAGGAAGTGCTAGGTTCTTGAACTCAGTTTTATGAGTTCCGGGATAATAAACCCTGCTAATGATTGTTTCCTCTTATAGGCCTTCTCTCCCAGATTTCTTTAAGCCTTGTTTTTATTAAATCTTTTAAAACATACATTGCATACATATTGGGTCGGGTTTGCATCCAGATATGTACAAATTATGACATTTATTTAATACAAATTATCAGAAGGGGTTAAATTGTTGTAAACGACACGTTGATGTTCTTTTTTTGTGTGTTGGTCAAATATAATTTCAATATTATAAAATGTTAGATATATGTGTTTTATATTTTATAGATAAATATTTATATTTTATATGATTTATGATTTATATTTAGAATGGTGTATAATTATTTTTATTATATTATTATATAACAAATAATGTGATATTAATATTCATTTATATAATTTTGATAAAGTATATTTTATGAGCATTATATTTATAAGATGACTATTTTAATTTAATATTTGAATTATTTGGAAGCCGCTACAACACTGTTGGATATTTTGGGTTTACCAAAATTACTGGCCTGGAATGTATAGGGATGTTAGAAAGTATGTGGCATACTGTCTAAATTTTCGGCTAGGATAACATCAGCCAAAACACTCTAAAGAACACTTAAAATCAACACCGGTGCCCAAAGCCGCCTTCTGAAAGGTAGGAATGGACCTCTCCAGACAAATGGACTCGCGGAAAGATTAAATAAGACCATAGCAGACATTCTGTGGACGACAGCCAGAAAGATTGCGACACGATATTCCGATTCATTACTTTTGCATACAACACAGCGAAGCTGAAATCTACCGGGTTCACTCCATTTTTCTTGTACACCAGCGTGATGCCGCGACCCCTATATACTTGTTTTTCCCGAATTAAATTCCAGAAGAAGATGACCTGATCCAAACTCTGGGGTCAAGAGCCAAAGAGGCATGGCAACAGGCACGTAACCACCTCATAAAGTCGCAGAAAAGCAATAAACTTCGCTATGACAACCATCATAGAAATTAATCCACCAGCCGGGAGATTTCGTATGAATATTTAACCCTGTACGTAAAGTGAGATACTCTGAAAACAATCACACGTAACTTCGGCCCATATAAAGTAGCGCTAAAATTTCCGATGTGACCTTCGAAGTGGAGACATTCAGAGACCAGCAAGTTCGTCGTAAAACAAATGATTTGGTTCACGTTTGCAGGATGAAACTTTATTTAAAGGATTAGTAGGACCACCTCAGAATAGGACCTAGAAGACGACTCACCAAGCTCCCAGTAAGACGTCCCAATTAAAAGAAAACAAAGACCACAGTCATGCAAAGATATCTCGGGTCCAATTTCTCGTTCTTGAACCTTGATACTAAGGAGATGAGTCGGGTCGATGCTCTTTGTTGTAGGAGTATATTTGTGGAAGAAATACTTTATATTTTATTATTTATTTGTGAATAATTAATGAAAATACTCAAAGGAATTTATTTTTTTATGAAATCATGAATGTTATATAGCTTGGTTGTACAATGTTCTCTAGCAGTATCTGGCTTTATATATGCTTGTTGATAATTTTCGACTAGCCTTGCTGACCTCATCAATAAATACTCATTAAGATATACGAAGACTTGATTTCTTCGCTACAATATTATTTACTTATTAGTAAGTAGCATTTCAAATACCTTCGTTGAGCCAAATACTTTTGCATGAAAATTAAGAATTGACGATATATTGAAATTTTTCAGATTACATCACCTTTTAAAAGTTTAACTAAACTTGCTTTTTCAAGTCTTTTTTATCCATAAATATTTTAATCAATATTTAATATATTTCCAGAGCACAAAAAAGTCTAAAATGGTGTACACTAGTCCAAACCTGATATGACAACGCAAGTTGACAACTTTTTTAAGACTTCTGAGTTGTCAGAGTAATAAAGAATGGACTGAATTCTATATTACCTTTCAATTTTCATGATATTATTTAAATATGCTTCCAAAATATATAGAAGTCTAAGATTTTGAATACCCGCTCAATACAACTAACAAGGAAAGTGTACTCATACTTATTGTGTGGTCGTGGAGGCCAGGAACAAACAAATTTCTAAACTACTGGCCACCGTAAATGCAACTTTATAATAAATAAACATTTTGAAATCATTTCGATTGATATACCTTTCGATTGGTATATCGTTTAATTGTGTTTTTCTTGTGTTAAAAAACGATCAAATATGCCTTGTAAAAAACAGCGATCATCTTTTGAACAAGTATCCGAGTTCGATAGAAGAAGGATAGTGACCTACCGAGATTGTGGATTATCTTTCGGGCAAATCGGTAGTCGTGTTGGACGAAACCAAACAACTGTAACGCGTTTTGGTTTTTGTGGTTGTTTAAATGGGAAGATAGGGATCACGTCAATTATATAATCATTAAAATATTTATTAATATATAAAATTAAAAGAAATATAAGAGCCACGTAAAATATCTGTTCTTGCCTGTTATTTTTTCATTTTTTGTCGTTGTTTATCTTCTTTCATAGAATATTATTTATAATTGTAAATTTTAATCATACTTAAAATTTAAAAACAATAAGGAATATTTTAAAATATTAAATAAAAATGTTACACAAAATTAAAGGCAACATATTTGTAACGAATCCCCCCGTAATTTTGGGGAATGTTTTACATTAATTCAATTAAATTAAAGTTTAAAGTTCAAACATGGTACACAATGAGAACGTCGGGCTGGTGGCCGACAGGTCGTGACGTCACCGTCACCTCATGGTTGTCTCCCATAATTCAATGCGCCTTCAACATGGCTGCTTCGTTTACAAATAGAATGATTCCAAAGTTTGGAATTTTATGATACACAGTATGAAATAAAGTTTAAAACAAGCATATTAAATATATCCAAAATGATAATATTTTATATAATCGAAATTATATTTATTACAATCAAAATATGTAATTAGTAATATATATATGTTATGAATATTTTGTGTTGTTGTTAGATTAGGCTTGATAAGACAAAGGATCGATAAGATAAAGGGTTGAGGTGCAGTCGTGATAAAAAAAAGATAATTATTTACCGTCAAGTAGCTTTTATTTTCAATTACTTGAGGAAAGATTACACATTTGTTAGTTTCACATTATATAGAATTTATAATTTAATGCTATATTAGTGATTTAAAAGGATTGATTGGTTAACTACGCATATTTACAACAAAATTATACAACGAAACTAAACAACTAAACTAAAAGCCTTTCTAAAAACGATGATAACAAAAAATAAAATTATCAATGAATAAAATAAAGTATATATTTTTTAAAATATAGAAATATTTGAGGTTTTTAGATTATATAATATTTTTAGATTATATAATATATATATATTCAAATAAGTAAACAATCCCTTTTTAAAATTGTTTATATAACATTAATCATTTTTAAAGTATTTCTTAGTTTATCTTTGGATACAGCCTTTGTAAGAAAGTCTGATAAATTATCAGATGAAGGTGTGTATGATAGAGTATAATTATTAACAATCAGATTTTCATGTAAAAAAATTAACAATTCTAATTATATGATTACTTTTAAGAGATGTAACTCCAGTTTGGCAAAAGGTAATTGCTGATTGGTTATCACAATTATTTTTATATTAAAATTAACATTTTTATGATATACTCTTGCAAAATATTCCTCAATTAAGTATCTCAAATATACACATCTTTTGTAGCAGGTCAATAAAGCATTCATTTCTGAATCACAGGTTGATAAATCAGTATTGTATTGTGACTTTGACATCCATGATATGAGACATGATCCTAAATGAGTAGTAATGCCAGTAATAGATTTTCCTTTAATTTTTCCATCTCTCCAACTGGCATCACAAAATGCTTCAATGAGTGTACCATATTCATTTATATAACATCGGCCTAGACTTTTAGTTCCTTTTAGATATTTGATAATTCTTTTTAAGGAAGACATAGGAATTTCTCTGGGGTCATTTGAATATTTTGTTGACTTTGCTTAGAATATTTTTAATGAAACTGATTCCAATAATTATTAATTAAACAATATATTTATTGATTTACAAGAGAGAGAACAAAATATAAAAGGGAAACTAATATTGAACTAAATAACTTTTTTCTGTTTCGGTTAGCGCCTGTTTACCTGTGAGCTTACACACACTCTGTAGTAACAATTAATTAATAAATATACAACACACGCTTCCCTTTGTGTAAGCCCTAATCAGCAAGTCCAAAGCTATCTGCACATTTCCGTAGTTTGTCCTTAGGGAGTCTCTTCGTTAGTATATCCGCCTCCATGTCTTCACTTTTAGTGTATTCCAGCTTGATATCATTTTGAATTTCCTCTTTCTCAAAATAATACTTTCGGTTTATGTGCTTTGTTCGTGAAGTAATTTTGTCAAATTGTATCCAGTTTATTGCAGCCAGCTGTCACTTTTCAAGGTAATTGGGAAAGTTAAATTTTCACAAAGTTCTTCTAGGAATCCCTTTAACCATAATACTTCTGAAATGCCTTCACATATTGAAATGAGTTCTGCTTCACATGTAGACAAGGCTACTAAATTTTGCTTTCTACTTCTCCAGTTTATTAAGTTGTTGCCAAGTTTGACTGTATAGCCTGAATAGGAATTTGCGTCTCGGGTTGTGCACCAGCTCGTATCAGTACTTATTGTAATATTGTTGTCTTTTGACTTATATGCCAACATTTTATTTCTTGTTCCCTTCAGGTATCTATAAATCCTTTTAACTCCAGTTAAGTGTATTTCTCTTGGATCATTACTATACTGTGATAAAGTGCTGACGTTGAAGGATATGTCCGGTCGAGTACCCTTAAGAAGGTACATTAGTGATCCAATCATTTCCTGGTATACAGTTTTATCTACTGGCTTAGAGTCCAAATATTCATCCAAATTTTGATTTTGATCTCCAGGTGTCTGCACACTGTTGCATTATTCCAGTCCAAATCTGTGAATAATTGTATCAATATAATGAGTCTGAGATAGATAAAATCCATCTTCTGCCCTTTTTATTTCAATTCCAATAAATAGTTCGCTATGTTTCTTTTCTGTTAGAGTAACATATTTTTCTATTTCTGCGACTAGGTTGCCATTAATTTACTTACTAGTTGCAGCAATGATGAGATCATCTACATATAGACCCAGTATTGCATACTCTCCTCCTTTCTGGAGTTTATAGACACATGGATCACATTTGGTTCTAATCATTCCCAACTGGTATAAAATTTCATTGATAAAGGCTTTTTTTCCAATTTACACACTTTGTTTTCTTCTCCTTTTTGCATAAAACCATCTGGTTGTCTCATGTATACGGTCTCTTCTAACTCACCATAGAGATAAGCTGTCTTCACATCATAAGTCTTTATGATTAAATTCTGTTGTGTTGCAAGAGCTACTATTGTTCGCAAGCTTTCCTTTTTGAGTACAGGTGAAAAATATTCCTTATAGTCCACACCATATCTTTGATATCATCCAACAGCAACCAGTCTGGCCTTTCTTTTATATATTCCGTCATTTGAGGTTTTCTTTGTACTGTAGACCCATTTACTATTTATGACTATTACCATTCTACCTTGGTACTAGTGTCTATACTTTATGCTTCTCTATGACACTGAGCTCTTCTTCCATTGCTTTGTGCCATTCATTTCTTTCTCCACTATCCATTGCTTCTTTAAAGTTCTCCGGGATATAATGATCTATTTCCATAATTAAGTTTGCATCATTCCTATCTTTTATTCTTTGTGAGCGTCGAACTCCTTCTTTGATCAATTTTATTTCTTGTTCTTCAAGTCTTGCTTTGTGCCGTTCTTCTAAGATGCTCTATGTTTCTCCTTTCTTTCTTCCTCCTTTTACGCATCTTTCCTGTATCGGTTCATTTTGTGATGAGTCATTTTCACAGTCACCACCTAGTTTTACTGAAGTATCCTCCTGAGACTTCATTTTACTCTCTGTGACAGGATTGTCTTCTTTCAAGATATGAAAGTTTTCAGCAACTATTTCTTCACAATTTCCTTTATAGGTCAGATTATCACAATTATTATATTCCTGAATATCATTTGCATAATCAATTCCTCTCTTATCTGTTCTACCGCGTTAGGGTAAAGGTTCGAGCTGCAGTGAGAACTATAAATTAATAATTTATATTTTAATAAGTCCAAAAATTACATACAATTATAAGAGGCAGATGGAGTACAGTTTTTACTCCACCAGCGCCTAGAGTATTATATAATGGAAGGAACCGCCGCTGGTTGTAGCGACGCGCGGTAAACAGCCAGCGAGATCAGGCTGTGTTCGAAAAGTGCGCGCGCAGCCCCCGGTGCGCGCGCAGGCCGGCTGGCCAGCTCGCAGAATTCCCGGCGTCCCATGCCAGCGTCGCCCGCTGGCATCCTCTTATCTCATGCCCCCCCTGGAGATTGGGACTTGGGACCGATCCAACGTAGTTGCTATAACGCGGGTTCGGTTCTCGGGTTCGAGGGGATAAGGTCTGCTGATGTTGAGCTGAGTTGGGTGGGGTGGTGTACGGTGGAGGCACGAAAGGTCGTAAGAATCTGCGATTACGACGAAGAAGGCGTCCGGCGTCGGTCCGGATGAGGTAGCTGCGACCGCGTGGAAGTTGTTCGAGAACCTCAGCAAGGAGGGTCCAATGTTTTGTGCGGTGATCCTGGACAAGGACTATTGCTCCCACTTCCAAATGTGAGAGTGGCTTGGCGTTGCGATTGTATCGCTTCCGGAAGGAATGTTCTCTTACATTTTGCTGCAAGAGGTACTGGGCCATCTGGGTCTGCTGGGGCGTGCCAGAGATGGTGATGACCCGTTCGTTGCTACCAGGTTGAGACTCATTTATGGTGATCCCCGCACCAGACTCGCGCCGGATCTTCCTGATGCGTTGACCACCTTTCCCAATGATGGCACCGGCGAGATCATTTGGTATAGTGACTTGTGATGAGCCTTTTTTCGGGACGACTACCATAGGATGGCACCAATCGATGGCTTCGCCAACGGGTACCTGTTCGATTATCCCTTTCGCCAACATGGTATCGAGTTGAGTTTTGACGGGGTCTCTCCAGTGAAAGGGAACGTTGTATGCCCGGTAGCGTTTGCAAGGAACGGCATCTTTAACTAGTTCGATAGACATGGAGGTCCTTGCATGGGTTTTAACACTGTGTCGTCGAACGCTCTAGCATAATGGGTAAGGATAGACTGCTTATCGATCTCATTGGCTCTCACCGGGGTCGGCGGGAACGTTAGAACTTGTCGGTTGGTTATGGCATTGACGATCATTGAATGGGGCCAGTTATCCGGCAGAAGTCCTAAGGCTTTGCATCCGCTCTTGCTCAAGAGAGGGGCGTTCAGGTGCTTGCAGACTCCAACGGTAGTACTGTATGTTTTCCCGTTGAGATGCAGTGCCGCGACGAACGATCCACAAGGACTTAAGCTGATGCCGTTGGCTCCTACGCAAGGGACGTTCTTCGGGTTGAGTGCCGATCGGGTCTGCTCATCCAGTAACAGGAATTCTGATTCTGGGATTAGATCCAGATCTGACCCCGGGTCCGCCAGCCAACGGATTTGGTGTAACTTATGGTTGATATCGGTCGGAATGGTTATGAGTTCGTTGCGTACTCCAGCTGCAACAACTGTGTTTGAGGGTCCTGGTTGGGACTGATTGTTTCTGGTTGCGGGTGGCGGGATATTAGGTTTGGTTGTGGGTTTCCGTTTCAGTTGTCGGCAAACCCTTCCGTAATGTCCGGTGATGCCGCATTTGTTACACTCTATGTCTTTTGCTGGGCACTGGTCACGGCGGTGTCTTGGGTTAGCCCCACATCCGGAGCAGGGGTCGTTAGGATCATAGGGTTTCTGAAAGAAACGGTTGGCCTTAGGTGAGGTTTCAGACGAGCTGGCTTGTTGATGCTTGTAGGTTGATGGTGCACGTCTGGTTGCAATGAAGGCTTCGGGGGAGGTGGTTGGGGAGGGTGAAAGAGTCGCGCCCACGGCGGTAGCACTCTCATGTGCGATGCAAATTGAGAGGACTCGGTCCAGGGAGAGGTCGGAATTGTACTGCTCCGCCAGTACTTTTCGTTGGAGGTCTTTATCAAACAGGCCACATATTAACCTGTCACGGATACGGAGTTGCTGTTGATAACCAGCAAGGGCAAACGTTTTCCCACAAGCTCTTTTTGTGCATATTGTAATACACGGGTCGCCGCATGTGCTGCACTAAAAATCCAGCTCATGTGCACACGAGTCATCAAGAGCTTTAAGGGCTGCGAAGTAGCGATCCACCGATTCTCCGGTTTGTTGGTCCCTACGATGAAAATCTTGCCGATCAAGGAGGGGGTTTCGCTTCTTGCGTAGGTAGGCCTCGAGAGAATTCACGGCTTCATCGAGGGTGGTGGTGGTAGAAATATGAAGGCGGCCTGATTGCCAAAGGATGGTCCATTCGGAATGGAGGGCGGCACGCAAAGTCACTTGCTGTGTGGATAGCGGAAAGGTGGCTACTTGTTGGGCGTCCACGTAGTCGTTCCAACGTTGTTTCCAATCGCGGAAACAAGACATCGTTAACTCCTCCGGGGAAGCCAGTTTAGGAAGCTGGATGATTTTTGTGGCGTGGTGAGGAGGAGCTCCTAATGGGACTGTCGGTGTCGGATTCCGAGTAGCCATCTGCTGCAACAGTGCGGCTATGGACCTGAGGATGTCGGTGCTGGTCGGCGAGGCAGGGTTCTCTGGAGGGGTTTGGGATGGTCGGCGATTCCTTCTTGAGGGCATCTTGATTACTAATTGTCACTGAGCTGTCACTTATAAAACGGCTATAATTAACCGAATGTCGACTGCGCCATGTTCTACTGCGTTAGGGTAAAGGTTCGAGCTGCAGTGAGAACTATAAATTAATAATTTATATTTTAATAAGTCCAAAAATTACATACAATTATAAGAGGCAGATGGAGTACAGTTTTTACTCCACCAGCGCCTAGAGTATTATATAATGGAAGGAACCGCCGCTGGTTGTAGCGACGCGCGGTAAACAGCCAGCGAGATCAGGCGGTGTTCGAAAAGTGCGCGCGCAGCCCCGGTGCGCGCGCAGGCCGGCTGGCCAGCTCGCAGAATTCCCGGCGTCCCATGCCAGCGTCGCCCGCTGGCATCCTCTTATCTCATTATCTTCACTATGTTTTACTGATCTGACTTCAAGAATTCTCTTTGTCATTATATCATATATTCTGTAAGCTTTTCTTTTAATGGAATAACCAATAAATATTCCCTTTCTACCCTTTGGTGGAAACTTGTTTCTTCTTGGTTGCTCTCAAGCCAATGTGTCAAACATCCAAATATTCGAATGTGTTTGACCGATGGTTTCCTGCCATTCCAACTCTGCATAGGTGTATGGTGCTTGATAGACCTGTGGGGTGTACAATTCTTAATGTATGTAGCTGTAGCAATTGCCTCTGCTCAAAACTTCATGGGTAATTTTGAGTCAATTAGTAAGGTTCTTGCTGTATCTATAAGAGTACTATTCACTCTATCTGCGACTCCATTACTTTGTGGTGAGTATGTGGTGGTAAGTTGGCGATGGATCCCACTTCTCTTGAAAAGTCCTTCAAATATAGAGTTAAAAAATTCAGTTCCATTGTCGGTTCTTACATCTTTTATTCTAAGACTTAATTCGTGTTCGGCTCTTGCTTTAAATTCTTCAAATCTCTCTAAGGTTTTATCTTTTGACCTCAGGAAATATACAACGATTCCTCTACTGTAATCATCTACTATAACAAGAAAATACTTAGATCCTCCTAAATATTGACATAGCATTGGTACACATAAATCCATATGAATCAACTGAAGGGGCTTAACGGTATAAATTTCCGTAATATTATATGGCTTCTGAGCCTGGTTTCCCATTATGCATGCCTCGAACTCTGGTAACCTTTCGAATTTTAGATCCAATCCTCTTACGATATGTCCTTGAATGATTATTTTCATGTATTCTTCATTTATATGGTTTAATCTTTTATGCCATAAACTTATATTTATATTTCTATTTGACAAATGTGTATTTATAACCACGAAATTTTCATTTTTTGCTATTGGTACATTTCTTAGTTTTGTTTCCATCATAAACATTTTATCTTTAATATATGCTTCAGCAACTAAATCATTCCCTTCATTATAAATATTTGCTCCATTCTTATTGAAAATAACTGAATTTCCTTTGTTGACTGATTCGTATACTGACAAGATATTATTCCTTAAACTTGGTACATGTAAGATATCTTTGATGCGAATATTTTCTTGGCCTTCACTTGTGCATGTAGTAAGTCTCATATCTCCTTTGGCTATGGCTTAGGTAGTTTTGCCATTCTCAGCTAGATTGATTTCACTTTCATAATCTATGACATTTTCCATCAAAGTTATGTTTGGTGTTAAATGTGCAGTGCATCCTGAATCTATACACCATATTTGCCTATAATTTCTCCTATCTGGTGAATCTTCAAATTCTTTTACATATGTTTCAAATGTTTGCTCATTAATTCTTATTTTCACAGTATCCTCTAGGTTATTTGAATGTTCCCTACTGTATTTGTGTTTTCTATAATCAGGAGTCAATTTCTTTTGATATCCTTGTTATTCATATTTCTTCTTGACTCCTCTTAGAGTTTGTTGTACCTCTTCTACTGTTGTCTCTCTCTTAGATCGTAAGACAATAGCAATATTTTCATGCCTTGGATGAATGCCTCTGACAATATGAAATGAAAGTTCTCTTGAGGTAAATTGATGCCCTAATGATGAACTTCTAGCAGCAATATTTTTTGCCTTTGTTATATATTCATCTACAGTTTCATTATCTTTCATTCTAATGTTATTTAATTCTGAGCCTATATCAATAATTTTATCTTCCAAATTGCCTGTGTATGTTTTTCTCAGTGAGTCCCATACTTTCTTATCATTTGTTTCTCCTATGAACATTCCAGCTTGTACATTTGTCAACCTAGTGATGATTATCCCAAAACCTTAATCATTTTTATCACTCCAAATCTCCCAAAAACCTTTGTCTTCCCTATCAGGTTCTGGATCGGAAATTACACATTTAAATAATTTTCTTCCTCTCAGAACTGCGCCGATTTTCAACGCCCATATTTGATAATTTGTTCCTGGTAATGGTTCATTTTTTGTTTGGGATAAAAATGATATTCAGCTATTTTCGCCTTTTGAGCTAATATAAACAAACCAATATGATTTAAAAAATATATATATTTTAAATTTATTTAAATATTGGGTAGCTTTTAAACATAGTGTTATGCAGTAACAATGTCAAAACATTTGATGTCATATTGCATGATGGCTGCAAATGCTAGTATGACTCTAAGAGAGTCATTCTTGATGACTGGTGAAAAGATTTCTTCATAGTCTTGGCCATAGCTCTGTTGGTAGCCTGTTGCAACTAGTCTAGCTTTGTTTTTTCTATCTTGTGTTGTTGCATCTTTCTTGATGGTGTAAATCCATTTACTTTTGATTACTTTAGAGCCTTTGGGAAGAGGTTGAAGTGTCCGAACTTTATGTTCCCTTAGAGAGTCAAGCTCCTTTTTCATAGCTCCTATCCACTTTTCAGAATCAGGTAAATTCATAGCTTCTTTGTAGAAGTTGGGTATAGAATATCCTTGATGAGATGTCTTTAAAACAGTATCACCAGTTTGGTAACTTGAATCAGGTGAGTCATTATCCTTTTCTTAAACATCACTTAAGGAAGGGTCATAATAGAATCCAGGTCCAGGATGATGAGGTCTCAGATCATAATGGTGTTGTTGAGTTGGAGATGAAGCATTTTATTGTAAGATTGCTTCTGTTATAGATGGATGGTAATTTTCCTCAGAATCTTCATCTTCCAAGTTAATTAGGATATAATTTTGGGTCATCTTATCTTTTCTCGATTTAAAAGTTCGGATCATTTTCTTGTTTCAAAGAATTTTACATCTCTGGTTTCAGTAATAGAGAAATCTTGGGGGTTACAAATTCTATAGGCTTTTCTATTGATGGAGTATCCCACAAAGATTGCAGTTTTGGTGATCTTTTCAAATTTTGATCTTTTGTGTTTGGGGGTTCACATTTCTGCTAAACAACCAACTATTTTCAAATGCCAATTGTTGGCTTTCTACCTGTAAAAAGCTCTTCTGGAGTGCACCTTTTGTTATGTCTTGATGGGGTTATATTTTTAATGTATGTGAATGCATCCATGGCTTCAGCCCAAAATCGTTGGCAGTTCTGCTTCTATCAAGAGTGCTCTGGTGCCTTCTATAAGAGATGTTTGCTCTCTCTGATCTTCCATTTTGTTCTGGAGAATAGAAAGTTGTTTTCTGGTGTTCAATACCCTTGGTTGTAAAGTATGATTCTAGATTAGAATTGACAAATTCCAGGCCATTATCACTTCTTATTGATTTTACCTTATTTCTAAAGAATTTTCATTTCTTTCTATGAAATTCTTGATGACATCTGGAGTGTCATATTTAGATTTAAAAATGTTTGTAAATACTTTTCTTGAATAATCATCCACTGTTGTTAGAATGTATTTTGCTTTGCCAATTGAGATTGGTTGTATATGTCCAATGAGATCAACATGTAGGAGATCAAGAGATTGGGATTATTGATCAAATTTGACTTCTTTAAAATGTTTTCTGGATAATTTTGCTTGGGTTATGTTACACAATTCAGATCTTTTCTTGTATCGCAGTTTAATTTGTGTACTAGTGCATTATTTTGCCTCATTTTCATGTATTCCTCGTTGATGTGACCAAGTCTTTTGTGCCATATATCCCATGATGTGTCACTGATTTTTAATGTTTTTGGGGTTAGGAGGGAGACATGTATCAGTACCTTCAAATGATTATGTAGAAGTCTTCAATCTTTGAGAGATGCTGTTAATAAAGTGTCTTCTTCTTCATTCTGAATGTGTCCACCCTTATTGTCAAAAAGAATCTGTTTTTTTATTGTCTTGAATGAGCTTGCTTACAGATATTAAATTGTCACTTAATTTTGGTACATAGAGACATCTTTCAGAATGATAGATTCTTCATCACTGTTCTTTATTTCTACATCTCCAATTGATTCTGATGTGATGTAGCTATCATCAGCCAAGGTAATTTTCTTATTCTTTGCTTGGATATTCTTCAGATGGTCAAGGTGAAAAGTCATGTGACTGGAAGCTCCACTGTCAAGAAACCATTGTTATTCCAGTTTGTCTTGCTGCTCACAAGTTTAGCAAAGTCATTTCTATTTTCATCTTTGGCAAATGTAGCCTTTGAATCTTTATTGGGTGTATTTGCTTTATAGCCACTTGATCCTTATGATGCAAATGTTTGCTTTACATTTGCACTTTTCTTGTTTTCAGGGTTGTGCCAGCATTCAGCTGCCTTGTGTCCTGGCTTGTGGCATATGAAGCATTTGTATGTTTTTGGTGTTTTCATTTCATTGTAATGTTGATATTTGTCCTTGCTGTAGACTTTAAAAGCTGAGGAATTTTTTCCTTTGTATCATTAGAAAGTCTTTCGTGGTAGAGTTTTAATGAGTTACTTTATTCAAAAATTGTTAGTTTTTCTTGGTTGCTAAGTTGAAGTACGATGATATTGTATTTGTGGGGTAAACCTCTTATAACTGAACTGATAAACTCTTCGTCTTCAATATCAGCGCCTAGATTTCTGGCTTGTTCCAAAAGGTTCTTCGTCAATCGCTAGATTGAATTGCTTCCCTAGCCGGCTCGCTTTCCGGAACTTTCACCGATAGAAAACGTGTGGTCCATGGTTTCTCAACGATTGACTCAGATTACATCCTCAGCTGCCACACCAGATCAACTTTGACAACCTGTGGAAGCGGATTGGTCTGCTTTACCTCAATAACACATCCAAAGTCTCTTTGAATCAATGCCAAAGAGTGTGGCAGAGGTGATCTCCAACAATGCGGGCTACTCTGACTACTGATTCTGGCAGGAACCATACTTCGCAGAAGTATATAAATTTAATGCTTTGATACTTAGTCCACATGTTATCTACAAATTGAATTTTGTTGAGTTATCTATTGTCGTTCTTTGTGTTGCAATTTGGGTGTCCAGCGGTGTATATTTCATTTTACATCTTATTTAACCTCGGAAACTGTTGTGAGTTGAGACTCGATATTTTCAGCGATTGTTCAAGATTTCAAAGGTCAAAGGAATCCTAATATTCAGATTTCTATCTAAACATATTCGAAATTACAAGCAAAAACTGTCAAAATCAAGAAATATATTATTTTATTTGTTAGGATTGAGTATTCTATTTCCAATAATATCCATATATATATATATATATATATATATATATGAAATATAATGTTGAATGTTTGGTTGTTGTCGACTTGTAGAATCCTGTCGACTACTGAAATAATTGTTGAAGTCCTGGTAGCTCTTGTTGTACTGTGTTGACCAAGAGGAACAGTCAGGATGTAGAGTTTTCCAGTACCTCTCTGCACCTTGGAAGACCTTTAAAAGTTCTCACAAAATACAGGCAGTCGTGGTCGAGGCAGAGTGGAAAAGCTTGGGGATATCCACACAAAAAACGAAGACACAGTTGCACTAAGAAAGTTCCGTAACAGATAAAAGTTGAGCTAGTAGCGCAAGATGGAGATAGACGAGTTCTTCCTAACTACATGTTGGATGATATCGACATAACATACGACCGACGCGGCTTGCACTAAGGGTGAACTCAACTAAACTGAACTGAACTGAACTGAACTGTCAAGTCCCTGTAAAAGTGATGTATTTATAGGTTAAAAGACGGGGGGGGGACCTTATGTGACAGGGGCGTTTGAGAAAGGGCGCCTTTACCTGTCCAGGTGTGAGAGGGGTCTCTGCATTCCACCACATGTGACAGTGTGGGTGGCCTGTGGTGGGAATTGTGAATCTACCTGATTTATGACTTCCATCTTTAGACTCTGTTGTTTTGGCAATACTATATGTTCGATCTCTGCCCTAGCTCAACTCTTAAATCTATTACAGATTTTATTTATTTATCCACTTTGTACAAATTACATTACATAGGGCGATGCAATGACACAGATTAATCATGCGCATAATTATTTATAGATGTGTTTCTATATACAACATGACAATCTTATTAAAAGTTATATACACAGTATGGGGTTGTTGGTTCAAATTACCATATATATATATATAAATTTTGAATAATTTGTTTGTTGTTAGATAAAAGTGTTGTATAATCTGTGTAAATATAAATATCCGGCAACACGGTCAGTATAATCAATTGAGAAATAATAAATATATAATTCATCTAGCGTGGTACTGTATTGTATATATATGTGATATCTTGGGACCTCTGGGACCAGTGCAGTCGTGGTGGAAGGCGACACAGCTGGGCCAAAGGTCAAATAAGCAAACAGAGATTCCACTAAGAAGCGTCTGACGTCAAGAAGGATTGGGATGAGGAGAATTCTGGCAGGAAAGGGTTTACCTTTTATCGGAGCGTCCGGTGCACTGGGACTGGAACGACGACTATCTAAGGACTGACTAACTGAGGATCGGGACCTCCTTTTATAGCTGAGCGGGTCCGAACAGTTCGCTGCCCTTTTCTGACGTAAACAGGGGGGGGGGAAGTTTTATTATCGAGGAGGGCCACGACCTCGTAAAAGTTGGACTGTGTTTGCTAGGCCTTCTTTTCTATTCTCACCTAAGCCTGATTAGTTTTAACCTTAATTTTCTCCGGTTAGTCTCAATTCCTTCTATCTGTACAGTTGCTATACTTTATTAGATTCTTACGCGGTACAGATTGATGTTAGTTGAGGCTTTCTATTTGTAGTGAATAAGAAGTTATATACAGTCACGTGGTGGAACATGTGGTAGTAGATATCTGGACTATTTACAACAATTCCATGGTCTTAAATCATCACAGATGGCCCCGGATGTGAGAGGGTTCATATGGAGGGATTTAAGAGAGCGGAATAGGAAGACTGTTATTAAGGAAGTAATTTTTTTTAATTAATTGAAATGAGTTGATATATAACATGGGGTTGATTTCTGTATATCCATAAGAGATAATAAAGCATAAACAACTAATACTAAACATACAAGTAAAACAAAAATAGGAATAAAAGAATTAATATAGAACATATAATGATGATAGGTAAAAATATAAATGATTGGATGGGAAAATCATGATCTCTTCGTGATGGGCGTTAGAAAGGGTTGAGGGGTTAGTTATTACTTGGTTGAGGCAATGTCACTTTGACTCATGTCCCAAACCATTTAATGTGCACGGCGCGGACAAACTAGGCTATGTTTCACATGTAAATTTAAGGACCGAATAAAGTTACAGTACCACAATCGAATAGTTAGATAAGGGTGATTGTTATGGGTTTTAGTAATTAGTCGTTAAGACGTACGCATGCAGGATAAATGAGGGCGAAGATCAGTGACCAGAAATCAAAGTTTTAATTGGAGTCGTCAGGGGCTTAGCGAGAAAAAGAGTAAAATAAAAAAAAAGATGTGCCAGCGTGTGGCATGAGAGTGCCCTGGAATTTATTTTAAAAAATACAATTTGCACGTGTCCTAGCCAGAAGTTGGGATAGGTAAATCTGAGGCACGGTGTGTCAAAATTATTAATTACGAAATCAAAATAGGTCAAGTCTAGCCTGCGAAGGGGTGTTAAAAGTCCCTGCGTAAAAGGAATGTTAGTATTTATTAAGAAGTAACCTTTAAAGTGGTTGTTTAAGAGGTTATTGAAGATTGCCCTGTTTTTATATCATGATTTTTAGTTTGATTATAAAAGAATATATCATTGAGATATGAAATTGCGAAATTAAGTCTTTGCATATAGCGTTAAAGGATTTGAAAAATCGAAAATAGAATTGCGAAGTTAAATGCAAAGTAATATTTTAAAAAAAAAAGTAAAAATAGTGATGACATGATACAAAGATTAACACACTATAGCAGTATATAAGGGGTAATAGAAAGTAAAAATATTAAATGAAAAAAATAAGCAGTAATATACTCGATAGCATTGACATGGTAGCGGAAGATGAAACAATGTAAATAGCATCTAATTTATAAAGTGAGGGAAAATATAAAATGACAAATGCAAATTAGTGATATAAACATGAAATATAAACTTGAGATTATTAGATATGAAAGATAAAATATAGAGTTGATTATAGAATAGAGTCATAAAGCAAAAGTAAATAAGTTTTGGTAAAGAAAATAAAATAAAATGACAATAATCTAAACTGATTGGTTGACGTAAAAAAAACTTATAAGAGCTAGATATTGATTAGATAAAGGATATTTAAAAAAATGTTCATCGAGAAAGAAGAGCAAGTAAGATTATACATAGAAATTATATATCGTGAAAGAATGGAAAGTTGTAGGCCAAATGTGTGCCAAATCGCGATATCTTTGGTCTTGTTGGCGTGAGTTGATCTAACTTATCGAATTTGTTTTATGTTTGACGCGACTCGTGGATCACATTGTTTCCAATTGTGAAACTTACCGAGTCCTAATCTTGTCGATTTTTCTGAGGTAAACAGGGGGGGAAAGTTCTATTATCCAGGAGGGCCACGACCTCGTAAAAGTTGGACTGTGTTTGCTAGGCCTTCTTTTCTATTCTCACCTAAGCCTGATTAGTTTTAACCTTAATTTTCTCCGGTTAGTCTCCATTCCTTCTATCTGTACAGTTGCTATAATTTATTAGATTCTTACGCGGTACAGATTGATGTTAGTTGAGGCTTTCTATTTGCAGTAAATAAGAAGTTATATACAGTCACGTGGTGGAACATGTGGTAGTAGATATCTGGACTATTTACAACAATTCCATGGTCTTGAATCATCACATATATAGGCTGTAACTATATTATAAATATATGTTTGAATAAGGCTAAAGGTTAGATAGAAACAGTATAACATTAATAACATGGTGGCAGCGCCGGGATACGGAAAGATCAGTAAAATTCTGAAAATATTAAGCTTAACGTTTGAAATTTAGAGAAAACTAGATATATATAAATCATATTGGAAAAAGTAAATTTAGTGATAATTTATATTTTAATTGATACCTTTCAAAAAGTTTATTTATATTCGAATTAATATACATTTCAAAACATTATTATATATATTCGGATTGATGCATTCAATAAGTTAATTTACAATCGAATTGATACATTTCAAAAAGATAATTTATATATTCGAATTGATACATTCAAAAAATCAATTAATATTCGAATTGATACATTTCAAAAAGTTAATTTATATATTCGAAATGATACATTCAAAAAGTTAATTTATATATTCGACTTAATACATTTCAAAAGGTTAATTTAAAATCGAATTGATATACATTTCAAAAAGTTAATTTATATTCTGATGGATAAACATTTCAAATAATTCATTTATATTCGAATTGATACATGTTTAAAGGTTCATTTTTCGATTAAAAAAATAATAAGCTCTTTTTAAATAAATAACGTTCGAAAGTAAGAAAGAAAGAAAAATTAATATATGTATATCATATAAGATGATGTATATTTTAATAAATATATTATTTTTCAATTTAAAAATTAGTAAAAAAGAATAAGAATATAGATAAATATTATAGAAAAAAAGAATGTAGATAAAGATCATGAAGACAAAAATAAGATATAGATTCTATAGAATAAAAATATTTATAAAAATATAAAGAAGAAGAATATAAAAGTTCTAAAGAAGAAAACAAATAAAGATTATAAAAAGAAGAATATAGAGATGAAGATTGCAAAGAAGAGAATAATATAGAGTTAAAGTTATAAAGGAAAGGAATATATATATAAAGATTATAAAGAATAGGAATATTTAGATAAAGATTATATAAAGAAGAATAATATAGAGATGAAGATTATGAAGAAGATAAAGGTTCCAAAATAGAGATCCAAATAAGAGTGCAAGAGGATTCCAGCCACAATAGAAGTGCTAGATGAGATTGTAAGATTGATCAATTGGCATTCCACATAGAGAAAGCCTGAATAGGGTTGATCAATTGGCATTCCGCATAGAGAAAGCCTAAATAGGATTGATCAATTGGCATTCCACATAGAGTAAGCCTGAATAGGGTTGATCAATTGGCATTCCACATAGAGAAAGCCTAAATAGTATTGATCAATTGGCATTCCACTTAGAGAAAGCCTGAATAAGGTTGATCAATTGGCATTCCACATAGAGAAAGCCTAAATAGGATTGATCAATTGGCATTCCACTTAGAGAAAGCCTAAATAGGATTGATCAATTGGCATTCCACATAGAGAAAGCCTGAATAGAATTGATCAATTGGCATTCCACTTAGAGAAAGCCTGAATAGGGTTGATCAATTGGCATTCCACATAGAGAAATCCTGAATAGGGTTGATCAATTGGCATTCCATATAGAGAAAACCTGAATAGGATTGATCAAAAATTGGCATTCCACTTAGAGAAAGCCTAAATAGGGTTTATCAATTGGCATTCTACTTTAGAGAAGACCCAGTGTTTACCGAGAAGAGGCCCAGACCGTCCAGTGGTCAAGAGGAACCAGGAGAATTCTCCCGCCTGTACTTCGGTTCAAAATATATAACCCCGGACTTTAATTAAAAGAGGAACATGTTGTATATAGTATAATCTGTGTAAATATAAAGATCCGGCAACACGGTAAGTATAATCAATTGAGAAATAATAAATATGTAATTCATCTAGCGTGGTAATGTATTGTATATATATATATATAGACTGTAACTATATTATAAATATATGTTTAAATAAGGCTAAAGGTTAGATAGAAACAGTATAACATATATAACAAAAGGGTTGATAAGACAAAGGATCGATAAGATAAAGGGTTGAAGGTGCAGTCGTGATGAGAAAAATATAATTATTTACCGTCAAATAGCTTTTATTTTAATTACTTGAGGAAATATTACACATTAGTTATTTTCACATTATATAGAATTTATGAAGTTAATCCTATATTAGTGATTCAAAAAGATAGATATGTTAACTACGCATATTTACAACAAAACTGAAAGTTAATCTCAAAACTATGATAACAAAAGTAAAATTATCAATGAATAAAAATAAAATATATATTTTTTTAAATATAGAAATATTTGAGTTTTTAGATTATATAATATTTCCCCCCTGTGGAAAATATTTTAAAAATTTTAAATATTAAAATAAAATTGGTAAATAAAAATAATTAATTAAACGAAATCAATAAATTTATAGAAATAATTAAAAATTAAACAATAAAAATCAATATCCAATATTTTTTAAAATAAACAAAAGAAAATTTGTTTACAAATAATTTATATAATTACGAAATTATAATAAAAGTATATATAAAAAGTATTAATGATCGATATATATGAAAAATGTATATGAAGCAAAAAAAGTATTTAAAATTTGAGTAATTATGACATTATGCTAGTTACATTTAAAAATATTAAAAGCAGTAGAAAATGTTATTTTTACACAAATAATCGTTTAAAATGGGTTGTTTCTGAAATATTAACATTTGAATGTATGTGAAATAAAATATAAAGATATTTCTTGATAATGATTGAATAATGAAATGCTAATAGAGAGATAGAGATGGAATGACATTAAGTAATTTGTGTAGGCTCAATAATTGGTGCTGATATTTGTTCTTCATTGTCCAAGTCCAACATATGGCTTTCCTGTAAAAAACATGGTTTATAATCAATATCTATCAACTTTGTGTTAGAATTACTGTTTACTATTAAGTCATTTTCTATGTTAGTGCTATAGTGAAGTAAAAAATCTGTTTCTGGGTAAAAATAATTAAGCTTATTAGAGTGTATAATTTCTGTTTGTTTTCTTTAGGGTATATCGGGTTTATTAATTTCATATGTGACTGGAGAAAGTTGTTCTAAAATTGTAAATGGGCCTATATCTTTGAGTTAATTTACCAGTGTTTGGATAAATAGAGGTTTTTACTAATACCTGATCTCCTTCTTTAAAAACGGGTTCTAGGTGTTTAATATCATGAAGTTGTTTGCTGTGTTCATGGGATTTTATGGTTCTTTGAATAGCTAATTTTCTTGCCTTTTCTATTGGTGTATGTGTTTCTGTGTCATGTTCTATATACTGTGGTTGTATTCCAAAGTATAAGAATTTAGGTGTAAAGCCTGTTGTGTTATGTATTGTTTAATTATAGCTCTCAGTAATTTTAGAAATATATTGTGTTCAAGGAATATTTAAATTAATATTATATTCATATCTTAACCTATTAATGATAGTGGAATTTAGTCTTTCTACTTTTGCATTTGTGTCTGGGTGATGGGCACTGGTGAGTAGATATTCTTTGAGTGTGAAACCTTGTAAAAAATAGAACTTACCCTCTATTATTAATTTGTTTTATTTTTTTGCTTTGTCGTCTTTTTTGCACAAGTTGAATCTGGTTAGAAAATACATGAAATTAGATGATTCTTTTGTTGCCTTAAATACGAGGTAATTAACTCGTTTCTATATACATCTAAAAATGCTTAAAGTTTAATAAATTAATTTTATAAATCTGAGAGTTGTCTTCAAAAACGATCCAACAAATGGCTGCAGAGCTTGGTTATTAGAAAAAAAAAAGAAATTCTAATCTTCAAAAATCTCTCTCAAAAATATTAAAATAAATCATTGCGAATCGGTAGATCAATATTTAACAAGAGCCAAAAATATTTGAGCATAGAGCTCATCGCTCGGACACCAAATATCCCAAAGAGAGCTAAACTACGATATTGTTCGAGGCATACATCCAAAATTAGAGAAAATAGAAATTGTACTTAGATCCCGACGAGATATAACTCTCGAATAAATACAAGTCTCTCAAGGAGGAAGAAAGCAGACTTAATTATAAAACGAATAAAATTCAAATGGAGGAACAAGAACAGGCCTACAGAAGTAGAGATAGAAGGTGTTATCATCCAAACAGAAAGAAAAAATGCTTTATTTGTAGCAAAAAAAAAGACATGTGGCCGAAGATTGTTGGTAAAGAAATAAGCGATCTCAAGCACAACAAAGAAATAGAAATGCAATATCAAGTACGGATTATCAAAAAAGCAATTTTAGAAATCGTACAAATCAAATATCAAGCACACCTAAGGAACTAGCATTCAATAGCTATATAGATGAAGGAAGCGATGTATCCACAGATAGTGATGGTGAGAAACGATCATGGTGTATTGATTCTGGATGCACAACACACTTATCACCACACCTCGATTGGATGGAAGATGTAGTGCCATATGAAAGTGAAATAGACTTGGCAAAAAAGGATCAAATTACTCACTCTACTGCTAAAGGTAATATCAGAGTGACTACTAGTACAGGCCAGGAATTTTCGAATGTACAGATTAGGGATGTTTTACATGTACCTAGTCTGAGGTCGAACCTTCTTTCTGTGTACGAACTCACAAAAAGGGGAAATACAATAAATTTTAATAATGAAGGAGCCAAAATTTACAATAAAGAAAACAACTTAATCGCCGAAGCCCAGAATAAAGACCGAATGTTTATAATGGAGGCAGGGTTAAGAATTGATAATTCAAGAAAGCCTGAGAATGATATGGCCACAGGCGATATCTCTAATGACAAGATTAGTATCTGGCACAGAAGATTGAATCATCTGAACCAAGCTTACATGAAAGAGTTGATGCGAGGAAATCTGGTGTATGGACTTGATATTGAATATAGGAATCTACCGAAATGTGAATCGTGTATAATGGGAAAACTGAGTAGAGAATCTTACAATTCTGTTAAAGGGAATAATACCGCAGAGCCACTTGAATTAATTCACATGGATCTGTGCGGTCCAATGGCTAATCAATCTTTAGGAGGATCAAGGTATTTATTTGTTCTAGTGGATTCTTTCAGCAGAAGGACTTTTGTCTATTTTCTAAAAACCAAAGATGACACCTTTGATAGGTTTAGAGATTTCAAGGCGAGAGTCGAAAATGAACTAGATTTAAAAATAAAGGATGTGCGAACTGATAACGGCACGGAGTTTATCAATGATAGATTTAAAGGTTTCCTAATAAAGAACGGAATTCAACACCATCTCACCACCACCTACTCGCTTCAAGGCAACGGGGTTGCGGAGAGAATAAACCGAACTCTAGTGGAAACAGCGCGAACACTATTGATCGACTCAATGTTGCCAATGCCTTTCTGGGCAGAGGCTGTAGCTACGGCAGCTTATGTCAATAATTATATTCCGCTTAAGTCGCTAGACAGGCTACGTCAATAGAAAAATGGAAAGGGAGGTAGCTTTCTATTAGGCATTCAGGAATATTAGTTATTCCTTACGTAGAAAAGCTTACCGAATCTATAACATCTTTACTGGGAAAATAGAAGAAGTAAGATCAGTGAAATTGATAGAAAATGAGAAAGGAATTTATTATTCAAATAATGTCTCAAAAGACACGAATTATGGCGAGTTATCGTACAGAAATGAAAATAAAGAAAATATTGGCGAAATTATAACCTTAAAAGGATATGAAAAGCTAATTAATAAAGAAAGCGTCGTTATAGATATTAGACCAGGCACATCAAATGTAGACAATTTTACGGATTCTAGACAAGAAGAACCTATCGAAGAAGAAAATTTAAAACCAGGTCGCAAGAAAAGAGATACCCAAAAGGTTTTGGAGGAAAGACATAGAGAAAAATCAGGGAAAATGAAATTAAGTTGCAAGAACAAGGAGTTAGGCGTTCACAAAGGATTAAAGAAATGAATAAGGCGAACATAGTTTTAGAAGAAGAAGAATATGTTCCAGAAAACTATGAAGAGGCCATGAAATGCCAAAATAGGAATGAATGGATTGTTGCGATGAATAAAGAATTGGAATTTATTAACGAACATGAAGTATGGACTTTAGTTCCTAGAGAAGAGAATATGAAGATAATAAATAGCAAATGGGTTTACAGCATGAAGAGAAAATCAGGTATGGGCGATCCTAAAAGAAAGGCGAGATTAGTCGCCATTGACAGTAACCAAAAATACGGCATCGACTTTGAAGAATCCTTTTAACCTGTGATTAAAAAGGAAAGTCTTCGAATAATTGTTGCCTTAGCGGCACAGTTAAATTTGACCCTAAAATCGTATGATGTAAAAACGGCATATCTTAACGGGGAGTTGAAGGAAACTATTTTTATAAAGCAACCAGAAGGATTTTTTAAAAAGGATGAAGAAGACAAATTTTGCAAGCTGTTAAAATGCACATATGGTCTTCCACAATCTGGACGCTGTTGGAAAAAAGAATCAACGAAATTTTATCATAATTAGGGATGATAAGATCAAGATACGACCCATGTGTGTATACTTTACAGAAGGGAAGAGAATTTGGAATTTTGGGTTTATATGTTGATGATCTCCTAATAGCCGGAACAGACCAGGCATTCAATGATAATTTAGCATTAGCAATAGGAAAATTTGTTGGGTTAAAGGAAAAAGAAGAAAACGAACCATTCATAGGTATAGAAATAAGGAGAACAGAACATGGTTACGATTTATCACAATCCCATTACATTAATAAGATTTTAAGAAGATTTGGACTCGAGGAATACAACATCGTACAAACTCCAGGAGATCGATATCAGAACTTTGATGAGTATAAAGACTCCAAGCAAGTAGACAAGACATTGTACCAAGAGATGATCGGGTCACTCATGTATCTGGCAACGGGAACTCGTCCAGATATATCCTACAATGTGAGCAATCTACCGCAATATAATAACGATGTGAGAGAAGTGCATTTGACGGCAGTAAAAAAAATATATAGGTATCTGAGGGGAACCAGAGATAAAACTTTAAGATATAGGTCAACAGAAAATAATATTGGCATTAGTTCAGACGCGAGCTGATGCTCAACAAAGGACGCAAAGTGTATTCAGGATACACAATTAAACTTGGAAATAGCCTTATCAACTGGCGAAGTAAAAAGAAAAATTTAATGGCTTTATCAACATGCGAGGCAGAGCTGATTTACATATGCGAAGGAATCTGTGAAGTAAATGGGCTAAGGGACTAATAGAGGATTTGTTCCGAGATATTAATTTTCTGATAATTTTGAAAACTGATAGCCAATGAGCCATAAAATGGATCCAGTCCGAACAAATAACTTCAAGGACAAAACACATAAATCGAAAATATTTTTTGTAAAAGAGGAAGTAAAAAGTGGAGCAATAAACTTGGAATACGTTCGGAGTGAGGAAATGGAAGCTGATATTTTAACAAAGAATCTTTCAAAAGATAAAACTAAGAAAGTGCATAGGCTCAATAGGACTTTCATAAAGAAGCGTCCACACAGGGGAGGAATTGTCACACGTTTGGGGAATTGTCTAATACTTTATAATAGATATGGTTTAAATATTTCAAAGGGTTAATGGAAATAGATGATACAGTGTCAAGTACGCAAGGTAAAGATATATGGTTTATAAGTACAGAGAAAAGCAATAATGTTCTACCTGAGTTGATGCGCTTTGGATGAGTATTGTTCTTAAGTGGGCAGTCTCTATGGAAATATATTTGGTTGGTTAACTGTGGTGTGATGCACATATCTTGCAGAGGTATGGAGGCTGGTTCGTTGATGTGTTGGTTTCCTGTTGGTGGTGAGCTGCTGCTGCTGTCCTGGGAAAAGGCTGGTATTGATGAGCTTGGGAGAAGTTGGGGTTAAATCTTCTTACTGGATTAAATGGTCTATTGCTTGTACTTGTAGAGGGTTGTTGGGGTTATTCTTCTTGATTTGTTGTGCATTTTAACTGGGTTGTGAATTTTATCCAATCTGAGGGTTCTTGCAGCTATCAGGTGTTTTTTAAGGTGGTTTGGCATTCCATCTGTGAGTGCCTCTGATAAAAGTGTTTTTTTAGATTAAGTTTTTTGGCTGAAGCAGATTTTTCCTTAAATATTCTACAAGATCATCTTTATCATTATATTTTATATTTAGAAACCAGCTGAATAAATTTCAATCCTTAATTGTGAAATATGATGTTAATTTTTGTTCTAAATCCTCCCAATTATCTATATCTTGCAATTCTTCAATGTAATAAATGAATGCTTCTCCCTGGAGATAATTTGATATATTATTTTGTTTAAAATCTTTATCAAGAAGTTTCTGCAAACATATTTTGTTGAAGAATTTGAGCCAAGAAATTATGTATAAATTTTAACCATTAAATTTTGATATTTCTAAAGTAATTTAATTATGCTTCATGGCATGTTCTACATTTCTTTGTTTGCGCGACATTTTGTAGAATATTAGTTTTATAAAATTTGAATAATAATCTATAAAGTAATTGAGTTGAATTTCAAATAATCCTGTCGGCTTATTGTTATGAATAATTTGTTTGTTGTTAGATAAAGGGTTGATAAGACGAAGAATCGATAAGATAAAGGGTTGAAGGTGCAGACGTGATAAAAAAAGATAATTATTAATCGTCAAGTAGCTTTTATTTTAATTACTTGAGGAAATATTACACATTAGTTATTTTCACATTACATAGAATTTATAAAGTTAATCCTATATTAGTGATTCGAAAAGATGGATATGTTAACTATGCATATTTACAACAAAACTGAAAGTCATTCTCGAAACGATGATAACAAAAGTAAAATTATCAATTAATATAAATAAAATATATATATTTCAAAATATAGTAATATTCGAGTTTTTTGAATATTAAATATATGTATGGTAATTTAAACCAACAACCCCATATTGTATGAAACTTTTAAAAAGATTTTCATGCTGTATAATAGAAACACATCCGTAAATGATTATACGCATTATTGACATGTGTCATTACATTATCATATGTAATGTACTTTGTACAAACTGAGGATAAATAAATAAAACTCTGTAATAGATTAAGAGTTGAGCTAAAGCAAGAGACTGAGATGGAAGTCCAACAACATCTAAAGATAGATAGGAAACTATCAGGGCGGCGCCAGTGTACAATTTCGCTTCCGATCCACGCTCTTGTTGCACATCTTCTGAAATTCAATACTTCCTCTCTCGGCAAAGATATATAAGACCCCCGCCCTTGCCGAAAATATAGTCACTTCACCACCAGCGTGAGCCCTCGTCACTTCAACTTCTGATTTTCGACCATGCCGTAGATCTGTAAGAAAACTTCTTATCTCTCCATCTTTCGCTCCTAGCTCGACGTTTATCTGTTCACGGAACTTTCCTACAACAACTGTGTCTCTTCGTTTTTTTTGTGTATGGACATTCCCAAGCTTTCCACTCTGCCTCGACCACGACTGCCTGTACTCTGAGAGAACTGTTAGAGGTCTCTCAAGGTGCAGAGAGCTACTGGAAAACTCTCCACGCCCTAACTGTCCCTCTCGGTTACTATAGGTTTGCCCCTCTCGGTTACCATACCACAGCGAGTGACCCTCGGTTACCACATATATATATATATCGTTGCACCAAGTTGCAGCTTTGCAGGATCGTCGACCTTGGTTTCTTCCTTTTTGGTATTTTATACACATTTCCCCAATATAAAAATAAATTACCTTTCAAAGTTATCGTGTTTATTTATTCGTTGTCTTCCTCGTAGGTCGTGATCCGCAGTCTTCGTCTAGGTGCTCTCTCCCTCCAATAACCAATCAAGATATATGTACAATAAAATATTACAGAAGGAATCAAACTATAAAAAGAAGTGATGATAATACAAATAATATGTTTTAAATAAATATTAAATATCATAGAATATTTTGAATAAATGTAGGGCGCATTTAAATTGATGCAACACTTCCCCCTCTCCAAAAGTTGTCACGTCCTCGTGAATGACCTCATCCATTCTCTCATAATAAGGCTTGAGTCTTGAAACCTGAACTATAAGAGGGTCGTGGCACGGATTATCTTTCGGCTCAATTAAGTAATTTACGTTGGCCAGCTTCTTTAATATTCGATATGGGCCAAAATATTTTCTAAATAGTTTTCACATTTTCCGATTTTCCTGACTGGTGTCCAAACTGCCACTAAATGTCCTGGTTCATAGATTCTCTCATTGTGTTTTTTTGTCATAGTTTATTTTCATTCTTTATTGGGTTTTCTCTATGTTGTTAATAACTACCTGTCTCGTCCTTGCTATTATATCTAAGTAATTGTCTATATTTTCGTAGTAGTCGCCGATGTTATTGTCAACTGGGATATTCTCGTCGTCTAAGAAGGACATGGGTTTTCGCCCCAAACAACAGAAAAAAATGGAGAGTAGCCTGTGGTTTCTTGAATCGTGGTATTGTACGCGTAGGTGATGAAAGGGAGGATTTCGTCCCAGTTCTTCTGGTCTGTATTTACATACATGCTAATCATGTTGATTATAGTTCTATTTAGCCGTTCCGTTAGTCCATTAGTCTGGGGATGGTAGCTGGTCGTGAAGCAGTGTTTAACTTTGCACATTTTCATGACCTCCTTCATCAAATTGTTAGTGAATTGTGAACCTCTATCGCTAATTAGAAACCCTGGGGCCCCGTGACGTGAAAATATTTGTTCGATTAAAAATGTTGAAACTTATTTCACTATTGCCTCTGATACTGCCTTTGTTTCAGCGTACTTGGTATAATAATCAGTCAACACAATTATCCATTTCCTTCTTCTTTTCGTTGATGGCAAGGGGCTAAAAATTCAATCCCGATTCTTTCAAAAAGGTAGTTAGCTGGGGGAATAGGTTGCAAAAGTCCAGAAGGCGACTGATTTGAACCTTTCCGACTTTGGCAAAGATAGCACATCTTTACAAATTCTGAAACATCTTTAAACATGGAAGGCCAATAGTATTTATTCTTCAAACGGTATGTGGTTCTGGCGGTATGTGGTTGTGGAATTCACTCATGGTTTATTTTCTTCTCTTCTTCGGCACTACCAGCCACCATGCTCTGCCTTCAGAGTTTGGGTTCTTCTTATATAGACACCCATTTTCTTCATTAAAATTCTGTGTAATTTCTCGTTTACTTCCTTTAAGGTTTTTCTTGACATTTTCTATGAATTCAACCTCGTCGTTTATTATCTGATTTAAAAATAGTCGTTCATAATCTTCGACCCAATCCGTTTCAGGTAAGGGTGTTCTAGATAAGCCATCAGCATCCAAATGTTTTTTACCCGATTTGTGTATTATGTCAAAATCGTATTCCTGAATTTTCAGTGCCCATCTTACAAGTCTACCTGTTGGATCTTTAAGATATTTTCAGCCAGCACAATGCGTGATGGTCTGTTATTATCTTGAAGTGTCTTCCATATATGTAGGATCATAATTTTGATATCGCCCACACCACAGCCAAACATTCCTTTTCGGTGGTTGAATAAATTTCCTCAGATTTACTTAGAGTACGACTCAAATATGATATCACCTTCTCATCCCCAACGATAATTTGGACTGGTGTTGCACCTAAACCGATGTTAGAGGCGTCTGTGTAAATGTGGGTGGCTGCATTTGTATCAAAGTGACCCAAAATTGGCGGATTTATAAGAGCTTTTTAAGGTTTTGAAATGCTTCCGCTTTATTTTCTGTTCAGGCAAATTTCACATTTTTTCTATTGAGTCTTGTCAATGGGTCATCAATTAATGAGAAATCTTTAATGAATTTTCTATAATTGGAACACATTCCAATAGGTGTTGCACCTAAACCGATGTTAGAGGCGTCTGTGTAAATGTGGGTGGCTGCATTTGTATCAAAGTGACCCAAAATTGGCGGATTTATAAGAGCTTTTTTAAGGTTTTGAAATGCTTCCGCTTTATTTTCTGTTCAGGCAAATTTCACATTTTTTTCTATTGAGTCTTGTCAATGGGTCATCAATTAATGATAAATCTTTAATGAATTTTCTATAATTGGAACACATTCCTAGGATTGAATGTACTTCTTTGACCTTCTTGGGCTGAGGAAAATCCCTAACGGCTTTGATATTATATTCGGCCGGTTTCATACCCTGTTGGTTGGTTATACGACCAAGGATCTCAAGTTCTTCAAAAGCAAATCTGCATTTCTTGTCTTTCAGTTTCAAACAAGATTCACTTAAACGTTTTAAGACAGCTTCTAGTCTTTTAAGGTGTGTTGGAAAGTCTGAGCTGTATATAATAACGTCGTCCAGATAACAAAGGCAAATCTGCCATCTTAGATTTCCAAGCATATTCCTCTCGAAAGTAGCAGGGGCGTGGCATAGCCCAAAGGGCATGACGTTGAATTCATATAATCCGTGGGTCGTTGTGAGAGCTGTCTTCTCCTTTTTTTTCTCTATAATTTCGACTTGCCAATATCCCGATCTAAGGTCTATTGCTGAGAAGTACTTCGATCCTTGGAGAGTATCCATTACGTCATCAATTCTTGGGATTGAATAAACATCCTTCACTGTCACCTCATTCAATTTTCTATAGTCTACACAAAATCTGAACTTACCATCTCTCTTCTTGACCAGTATTACGGGGAAAGACCAGGGACTTGAAGATGGTCTTATTATGCCTTCTTTGAGCATTTCATCAATTTGATCTTTTATAATGTCCCGCTCTTTGGTGCTCACCCTATATGGCTTGTGTTTTATCGGTTTTGCGTTTTCTGTGTCGATCTGGTGTTGTGCCAAATTGGTCCTGCATAACCTCGGCGAAAACAAATCAGTATACTTAATCAAAATTTGTTTTAACCCCTCTTGTTCTTTAGGTGATACATTTTTGTTTATCTGAAATTGGATTTTATCATTTTCAATTTGCTCTAACTTATCTATGAAATTTACCTCTGCAGGAAGGCTTCATAAGCCAATGTTTGGACTTTCATGGATTTTAAAGGTCGAGGATAAGGGTTAGTTATTCAGGTACCGAGTTGTCTCCAATCTACTTAGGAAACAGGACTACTTTCAGAAGCCATGGGTAACATCGAGATTCAAGTCTACGTCGACGGTGGATGGTACAATACGTACTAAATAAAATAGGTTTTTTGGTTTTTATTCCTGTAGAAGGGTCGTTAATACTCGAAATATTGAAACGTAAACATAAAATATAAGATACTCATCCTTGGTGATTTTATTTTTCTTTATCTAAAAAATATTGTATAGCCTTACTACGTCCACAAGAAGAAGATTCAGCGTCATGATCGAACATGACAAACTACAGATTTTGATGGATAATGACCTAAAGCTCGTAGGAGTGCGTCTTGATGGCCTCTACAGGACGCTCTTCAAGGTGACGTCATCATCACAATGATACATCGCCAGCAAGAACAAGCGTCAGTTGTGGCACGACAGAGAGATGGCGACCAAAGTATTGGTGGATAGTCTGCCGCCTCAAGATTTAGAGGGAAACATTTCTTCTTGAAAGGATGCCAACTTGGAAAAGTTCATAGGAAGCCATGCTATCCCACAGATGGCAAAAACTATAAGCAAGGTGAGTTTATTTATGCTGATATTTGTGACCCAATGCCGACTCAATCATTAATTATATATCTGTATATTTCTACTATTTAAATTTAACTTTAGTGGTAATATCGCCATATTCATTTTATTAAAAGCAAATCAGATGTGCTAGATATATTCGAAGAATATGCTACTCTGATTTATACTCAAACTGTAAATAAGATAAAAGTTTTTAGAACTGATATTGCGCTAGAATTCAAAAGCGCTAATTTCTCAAATTTATTCACGAGTTCACTGCACCTTATGTGCACGAACAGGTAGGACGTATAGAAAGAGACAATCGTACGATTGTGGAAGCACTCAGGTCAATATTAAATTCCCGAAATATTCCAAGATATTTTGGGCTGAGGCATGTAACACAGCAACTTATATTCTAAATAGAAGTGCGACTAAGCAAACCCTTGGAACGACTTTTATTAAATTTTCTTTGGCACAAAGCCTAATGTATCTAACTATGTATCTAACTGGCTGTAATGCTTATATACATATTCCTATAGAAAACCTTAAAAAATGGGATAATAAATCGATAAAACTTATGATTTAGGGTTATGAAAATAAAAGCAAAGATTTAGATTATGGGATTGGAAAACTAGAAAATTAAGAATTTCTAAAGATGTCAGTAGTATATGGGTACTACTATGGGACACACGACATTTTTCATTTTGCATCAAAACACTCGATTTTTTCGAACAAAAATGCGATTTTTCACACACCATTTCTGTCCTTTTTTTGACCATATTTATTTTAAAAAACAAGGATATTTTAAATAAAAACAAAGGTTTTTGAAAGAAAAAGTTAAAAATAACAAAAACAGAATTTAAGAAAAAAACACACGAAAATAAAAGTATACAAAAAATAGAAAAATTGTTTCCTTTTTTGATCAAAATAGAATAAACACCGCACATTTATTTAGAAGCATTTTTTTTTATTTTTTCCAACTTGATATCATAATAAGGATTTTTATCTCCAACAATTTCATTATATGCCAACACATATTCTCCTCTATTAATTTTCTTTATATCCTTATCTGATAATTTTTCAAATCTTCTAGGTAAATAAAAATCTTTTTCTTCTTTGTTTATATCTAAAGTTGCAATTACTGTTTCCCCATATTTTGTTGTGATTTTTCTTCATGAAATCAACTTATATATCCCAGGATCTATTTCGCTAGAAATATAGGTTTTAGGGTAAGAGTTGATGTTATTGAAGATCTCCATTTATTCAGAATTATTTTTATTAAACATATTTTTATAAAACATACATCTAAACATCGAACACCCTCTAGGACATATCGAAAATTCTATTTCTTCAGAATCTATTCCTTCTAATAATTCTTTTGAAATTTAATCTTTATATAGAATTTTACAATCATATAAATCTTGTAAATATTCTATATAATATTTAACTTCATCGTTACTTATCCATAAATGTTTGTCGTCTGCAAATCTTTTAAATTTTAAACCAGTAATATCTCTAGTTGTTTTATAAACGATATTCTTTTCTTGTTCGTTTAGAATATAATCTGATTCCTTTATCTGAAAGGTTTCAGCAATTGGCAATTCCAAATGAAGCCAACTGAATTCTCTTATGAACTTCTTATTAGGAAGAATAAAACCTTGACAATTAATAACAATCATTTATATAGGAAAATTTTTAATAAATATTTTAGAAACCGAAAAGCACAGTGTCGTAATCATCTATAATTCTTCTCTTATCAAAGCCAAACCTGTATCTTTTAGTAATATCAGTTGTTTTGACATTTCTATCTTTTGAATTCTAAATTGTTTATCTGTTACATCTAAATATTCAGTTTCACCTGTAATTACTTTCATTCTTTAATCAAAATTCAATACATTTTCATTTTTATAACTCATCTTAAATCCTTTAATTTTTCCTTTTACTTCACCATTATTCAATAATATCCGTAATCGTTACTGGCTCCAGAAATCCAGGAAATCGTGTATTTATCATCACCCAATTCATCTGTCCATTCACCCAAAGAGCAACCTGTTTTTATTTTGTTTGTTCAATCATCTATATATACCACACTATCTGTATCGTAATATATCACTTTATCTCCCAATTTATCTACCATTTCATATAATCTTATCCTTGCTGAACTGGTTGTAAAAGCTGCTACAAATATATTTGTATTGAAATTATTCTCTACACACACACACACACACACACACACACATATTCATCCTTTTTATCGTAATTCATTACTATACAATCATCATTAGGCCAAAGCATATTCAAATTTTTGATTGTATCATCCAATATTATTTTGTAGAAATCTTCAAGTTCCATTACATATTTAGTATGTTTTATATTTTTTCTCTGGCCAAATTTGCCCCATAATGAATTCAAACAAATTTTCGCAAAATTACCTTAATCCTGGATTCTTCTCAATTTCTCCTAGTTCTATATCCAATTTTTCTTTAACAGCTCTCCTATATTCTTTCTCATCTTTATAATATTCTTTCCATTTGTCATCTGTTCCGAGTTTTATTTTTAAAAACATCTTGACATAATCTCTGAATAATTTATTCGATTTAGTTTTAAAATTCCATACCTCATAAATATTTAGAATCTTATATCCTTTCTTCGAAGCTAAATTCATTTCTGTTGTTGTCCATGTACCTATAAAACTTCTTTCTTCTTCGCTGTGTTTACATTATTTATTTCAAATCTCATAACAATCTTTACATTTCTTTTTTCTACTATCTGGTTTGTTTTAAAATGAGAACATTTAGTAGGTTTAGAACACTCTCTACATAGAGAAAATAAAAGTTTATCACCCCTATAAGGTAGAACAGGATTATATAATTTTCTTGGTGGAAGGACTTTACATTTTATCAATCCGAACCATTTCTCATCGTATTTCTTTGGGTTATATATATTTTTGGATGTCCTGCAGGATAGTAATCAAAGTAAATTACAGTAGGATAAAGAGAACAAACATCGATTTATCTCCCCTTTTCTTTTCCTTTGAATTCATATTTTAATTTAGTTGGTTCAACTCATCCACCATAAAATGCATCTCGAGGATTTAAAGGTTCTACAAAATCTCTATTCCAAACGAATTTTTTTATATTCTTATTATTATTGAAATCATGTTCCCAAATAGCAACTAAATTATAGCCTGCTTCTTTTATTTTATTTTCCATTACCTTAGTCTTTTCGTATAAATCCTTCATTAAAATTTGATTCTGTGGATTGACCTCAGTTTTAGTATGACAAATAGGACAACCGTGCGAAAAACAACCATGAAATTGAAAAACTGTATTTTCGTAAAAGCCATCTACTTTTATATATTTTTTTACCAATTTTCAATTTCTTTTCCTTTCCGTTCAAATCACGTTGTATATTAATGCTATTTTTATGAGAAATATAATCTAGCCATTTGATTGATTTTTTACTATATTGATCTTTCTGAATATTATTATCGTTTATAGCAATTGTATTTTCCTTCAAGAATTTATCTCTATAAATAGCCATACATACACCAGAAAGAGTTACATATCGGAAAGGATCAATATTAGATATTTTTCTAAAAATAATTTCCTGAATTCTAAACATCCTCTTCTCAATATATCTACATCAGATCTACAATATTTAATAAATGATTTTTGAAAATAAAATATTTTGTGTTTAACAGAATCGTACCATTTTATAAATTCATTCCTATTTTTTTCGGTCATAGAATTATGTCCATAGTATTTCTTTTTAGGATATTTTCCTATATAATCTTGATTACAATCCTTATTGAAATAATGAAGAAAATAACCTTTTGCTAATTCTTCTAATCCAAATGTTTTAGGGAAGTCTCTTAAAGGAATTTGAGTAAAATTGATAAAATCTATAAATCTCATATTTAACTCAGGTATCTGCATGTAATTGAGTTTATATACGAAATATATAGTGAACACTTTTATTTTATTTTTGAAACAATATTCTGCTAGAAATTGAAAATCAAATCATTTTCCGTAATGAGCTAATACCGTATATCCTTTGTGTCTATTTGCAAATAGCCATTTACAGAATTTATTACCACTCTTGAATATCTTTTCGTTTCCATAAAAATCGTGATTAATAACAAGATTTATTTTGTGAATTCCTGTCTCTTGTTTTGTTTCGACATCAAAAAATAAATACTTTTCAGTATATTTGTTTCATTTCATACACCAATCATTTTTAATATGTTTAATACAATCTTTTTTACATTTACATCCTTTCATATTTTGTCTTTTCATATAACATTGATGATCATTTAGTACCCATTGACTGCAATTTTTACATTTATTTTCTCCACTGAAACATGTTTCACAATTATTTTCATCTTCTTCACATTTTTGTTCTCTAAAACAACTATTATATATTTGAGAGGACATTTATGTTGATCACTTCTTTTATACCCAACTTGACAAAATTCACAATAGTTCCTTTTTCCTAAAAATCCTGTGATTGTTGTAATTATATTAAAGTGATTTTTATCCTTATATATGTAAATGATTATAGGTTTGTATTCTCCGCTGTATATTCTTTCATTAAAATTCTCTCCACAAAAAAATATTGATCTGAATATATAGATATTTCTCAAATATTTTCACTTCTTCTAAACTACAAATTTCCAAAGGTATATCACATAATTCATGTAGTTTTTCAGCTAATGTTTTATGTAATAGTCCTCCTTTTTTAATATAGGCTATATCATTTTTGTTAATTCTCTAAATTCAAGTTTTTACATAAATATTTTGGATTTTGAATAGTTAATGCAGTTACAATTGATCTAGCTAAAAATATATTATCATTGTTTTTAATTACACAAATACTGTGTCGAGAGTAAGTTACGATCATCATGACATTAACTGTTTTTGTTTACCTTAGGCTGGTGAAAGTTCCGCCATAGCTGTAATTGTTCTAAGTTTAATAATTACCTTGTAAATAGATAAATAAATAAGATTAAAGATATAATCCTTAAGGTAAGAGTATCTTCTTATTTATAACAAGGCAATACACAATACATGGTGGCAGCGAATTGGCGATAGTGCCCTAAGCCTAATCTAATTACTAGTAAAAACAAAAATAATTATTTTTGCATAAACAACGAAAAAAAAAAGAAAATAATGCAAAATATAAATCCTCCAGAACAATTTAATTTTAATAATCCAAATGAATGGCCAAATTGGATTAAAAGATTTTAACGCTTTAGAAAAGCGTCAGAATTAAAATCTAAAAAGGAGGAAGAGCAGGTAAATGCTCTAATTTATATATTAGGTGAAAAAGCCGAAGATGCTCTAATATCATTCAATTTAACCGAAATAGAAATAAACAATTATGAAACAGTTGTTAAGAAATATGAAGAGCACTTTATAGGTAAACGAAATGTCATCTTTGAAAGAGCACAATTTAATCGTAGATATCAGCAGGATGGAGAAGCTGTCGAGGAATACATAAGAGTGCTTCACAAAATGGCCGAAAATTGTAACTATGGATCTCTGAAAGAAGAAATCATTAGAGATAGAATAGTTGTAGGAGTAAAAAATCTACAACTTTCAGAGAAGTTGCAACTAGAGCCTAACTTGGAAAGGGCTATCCAAGCTGCTTGCCAGACAGAATGTGTGAAGCAACAACAGACTATTCTTCAATCAACAACAACACAGGCTACCAATGTAGACCAAGTCTATGAAAAAAAGTTACCACCAAGTAGGTTCAATTCTACATTTGGGAAAAGAGACGCTTCAAAGAAAAGTAAATTTCAGAAGTGGAGCAAGCCTGAAAAATCTGGATCTATAAGATGTGGTGCTTCAAAATTCCATCCATATAAAGACTGCCCAGCAAAAGAAGTTAAATGCCATAAATGTAAAAAGGTAGGACATTTTGCAAAGGTGTGCTACAATAAGACAGTAGGACAAGTCACCCAAGGTTATGACTACCATTTTGTTGGTACTATCTATGAGAATGGACAAAACTCAAATGATTGGAAGGTTTATGTAAAAGTAGATATATAAGATTAAAATACTTTTTAAAATGGATACAGGAGCGGATGCAAATATAATACCCCAAGAGATTTATTTTAAAAATTTTGCTCACAAGAAGTTATGCAAACCTGATATTCAACTTTTAGGACCTAGACTGGTTAAATTGCATGTAATGGGAAAATTCACAGCTTTGATAGAAAAAGATGGGAGAAGCATCCCCGGAGAAATATTTGTTGTTCCTCAACTAATGCAACCACTCTTGAGAGGAAAAGCCAGTGAATCTCTAAACCTAATCAAAAGACTTCAGTCAATTGAGAAAAGGAATTCGCTTAATCCTTTTGAAGAATATCCAAAGCTTTTCACAGGACTCGGAACACTCCAAGGGAGCTACACAATTAAATTGAAGGATGAATCACAGCCTCATGCTATATATACTCCCAGAAGAATACCCATTCCACTTTTGAATAAAACAAAAGAACTACTTGATCAAATGGTTGAAAAAGGAGTAATTTAAAAAGTTGAGCAACCAACGGATTGGTGTGCTCCAATGGTCATTGTGCCCAAACCGTCTTCTAATGATCTAAGGATTTGTGTAGATCTGACAGCTCTAAACAAGTTTGTTAAAAGAGAACATTATCCAATTCCATCAGTGGAATATACCTTGGCACAAATGGGAGGAGCTAAATTGTTTTCAAAACTGGATGCCAACAGTGGGTTTTGGCAGATACCCCTGTCAGAGGAATCATCTAGCCTTACAACCTTCCTGACCCCATTTGGCAGATACAGATTCAAACGGCTACCCTTCGGAATTTCTTCTGCACCTGAGGTATTCCAGAGAAAGATGAGCAATCTACTGGAGAACCAATCTGGAGTAAATTGTCACATGGACGACATTGTGATTTGGGGAGCTACACAAGAAGAACATGATGAAAGGTTAAGATGCGTCCTTAGGAAGCTTCAAGATTCAGGACTGACCCTGAATAAAGAGAAATGCATCTTCTTAGTGAAGGAAATCAAATTTCTTGGTCACCTGATTACAGAAAGAGGAGTGCTACCTGATCCAAACAAAGTCCAGGCCATCAGGGAGTTTCCATCACCTTCAAGCATTTCTGAAGTGCGCAGATTCCTGGGAATGGTGAACTTCACAGGGAAATTTATACCGGACCTTTCAACTATCCTCTACCCACTTAATCAACTCCTAGTAAAGATAAATGATTGGAGATGAGATAGTGCTCAGGAGGAAGCATTTGAAAAAGTGAAGAAACTTCTTTCAACTTCTCCAGCACTAACACTTTTTGACCCCAATCTACTAACTACAGTGTCTGCAGATGCCTCTTCATATGAACTAGGCGCTGTGCTTTTACAAAAATCTGAAGATGGATACCAAAAAGCAGTTGCATATGCCTCCAGGACTATGTCCGAAACTGAAAAGAGATGGGCTCAAATTGAGAAAGAATTTCTAGCAATAGTTTGGGCCTGTGAAAGATTCCAAGACTATCTGATGGGAAATACATTTTCCATTGAAACTGACCATAAACCTCTCATTCCAATATTTTCAACCAAAAATCTAGATGAAATGACACCACGCATACAGCGACTACGACTTCGGATGATGCGCTACTCATATAGCATCCATCACACACCAGGCAAGGACATTGTTGTTGCTGATGCTTTGTCCAGAAGCCCAATTAAGATATCGCATGAGAAAGATCTGGAGAATGAAATCTGTAGTTTTGTTCAACAGATCACTTCATGTCCTCCATTCAAGAATGAAAATATGAAAGAAATCTGGCAATATCAAAATGAAGAGAGAGAGTGTAGAGAAATAAAAGACTATTGTGAAAAGGGCTGGCCTACAAAGAATGAGCTTTCTGCAGAGGCAAAAGCCTTTTGGTGTCACAGATATGAAATGTCTGTCATAGATGGTCTTCTAATGAGAAATTCCAGGATTTATATTCCTAAGTCCCTCAGATCAAAGGTTCTAAACAGCCTCCATGAAGGTCATCTTGGAATCGAAAAATGTAGAGGCCGTGCCAGATCATCTGTGTGGTGGCCTAGAATCAGTCAAGAAATTGGAGAACTTGTGAGGAACTGCCCAAATTGTATTGAAGAAAGATCTAATCCCCAGTAGCCATTAATTGTTTCTGATTTCCCAAGCAGGCCATGGGAGAAAGTAGGAATCGACCATTTTTACTTAAAGGGCAAATACTATCTTATAATTGCAGACTATTATTCTAGATTCCCAGAGTTGGCATTGCTGGAGGATCAAACAACACATTCAACAATTATGCATTGCAAGTCAATTTTTGCTCGCCATGGAATACCCGAAGAGGTTAGATCAGATAACGGACCACAGGTTAGAATTCAAAAAGTTTGCAAAAGAATATGGTTTCCACCACATAACATCTAGTCCCAGATTTTCTCAAAGCAATGGCTTCATCGAATCGATGGTGAAGAATATCAAAAACCAATTGAAGAAAGGAAGAGATCCATATCTTTCTCTTCTTGGTTATCGAACCTCTCCATTGGAAAATGGGTACAGCCCTGCTGAACTATGCATGAACAGGAAACTCAGAACAACTGTGCCGACATCTCCAGTTCAACTCCAGTCAAGAATACCTGATCTTGAAAATCTAGAAATGAGAGAAAAAGATCAACGGCACAAAAAGAAAACCCATTTTGATATACATCATCGTGCAAGAGAATTGTCCCATCTGGATAAAGGAACTAGAGTATGGGTGAAAGACTTGAGAGTTCCCGGTGTGGTACTTGAAGACGCTGGAAGTCCAAGATCTTATATAGTCAACTCTTCAAAAGGAATTTAAAGAAGAAATAGATTCCACTTACTACCAAACCCACAGGGTGAAAAGATTGACATGGAAGATGAAGAGATGGAGTCTCCTGAGATGAGTCAGTGCTTCACATCTACTGGGGACAACACTACTTGTGACAGTGAACCGAGGACATTCCAGAGATCACCGGAACCAGTAAAGACCAGGAGTGGACGCGTGGTAAAGCCGCCAGACAGGCTAAACCTCTAGAGAAAAGGGGGAGATGTGTCGAGAGTAAGTTACGATCATCATGACATTAACTGTTTTTGTATACCTTAGGCTGGTGAAAGTTCCGCCATAGCTGTAATTGTTCTAAGTTTAATAATTACCTTGTAAATAGATAAATAAATAAGATTAAAGATATAATCCTTAAGGTAAGAGTATCTTCTTATTTATAACAAGGCAATACACAATACAATTACTACGCATATTAATAATATCATCGTCATTTATCAAATTTCTAAATGCACCACCTCGAGGTAAATTGGTTATAGTAAATTCAAATTCAGTATCTGTAATATCTATCACTTTAGATTCTATTTTATGACTTAATACATCTAGATATATACCAAATGCTTCACTAGAAGGCATCCATTTTGAAATAAAAGATTTTTCCAATTTAGGAGTATGTACATTAAGTTGAATCCTTCCTTCAATTTTCCCTATAGATGTTCGGAACAAATCTTGTAAGATATTAAGATATTTATAAAATAAAAGGATTTAAAAGCGCGAATGTTTCTTTTATACATAAAACGAACTTCTACTGTCCTTACTGCGATGAAAAAATATATTGGGAGGGCTTGGCTCATCAGTGGTGAACCCTCCCAGCGGTTTCGCCAATTTAATCCACCAGACCGCTTCTCAGAGCTCTAATATTGTATTGGATCATTCTGCTTTTATACGCTACAGTGAAGGATGGAATCTTAGAAATGGTTTTCAAGTAAACTATGGACATAAGCTTTTAGGACAGTAGAATTATATTCAAATATTTGCCTCGAGCAATGCTCTTCAGCAAACCATAAAGACAAGGTCATTAGGAATAAATTAACACAAAGCAATAACGCGCCATCTATACATATAAAATAAAAGGATTTAAAAGCGCGAATGTTTTTTTTATACATAAAACGAACTTCTACTGTCCTTACTGCGATGAAAAAATATATTGGGAGGGCTTGGCTCATCAGTGGTGAACCCTCCCAGCGGTTTCGCCAATTTAATCCACCAGACCGCTTCTCAGAGCTCTAATATTGTATTGGATCATTCTGCTTTTATACGCTACACTGAAGGATGGAATCTTAGAAATGGTTTTCAAGTAAACTATGGACATAAGCTTATAGGACAGTAGAATTATATTCAAATATTTGCCTCGAGCAATGCTCTTCAGCAAACCATATTGGCGAAACCGCTGGGAGGGTTCACCACTGATGAGCCAAGCCCTCCCAATATATTTTTTCATCGCAGTAAGGACAGTAGAAGTTCGTTTTATGTATAAAATAAACATTCGCGCTTTTAAATCCTTTTATTTTATATGTATAGATGGCGCGTTATTGCTTTGTGTTAAAATATTAAGATATTGTTCAGGTCTTATATTAATACCTTCTACTGTGAAATTCTTTCTATAGGTATTCCATTTCTTTACAAAACGTCCTTGTTTTCCTCTTAATACATAATCTGGTTTGAATAATTTTTTAAGATTTACTTCGGTTTTAGGCTTATTTTTTCTTTTCTGTTCAATAAATGTATATTTTTTAAATTTTAAATCGAACGTATCGAGTCTTCTTTTTATTTTCATCTTCAAAAGAGGATATTTAACGAATTTCTTTTTCAATTTATTTATATATTTAGTGACATCTAATTCTAAAATATCTACTAAAACAGATTTATATTTACCTGTCTTTTTCAGATATTTCCTAAGTAATTTATGTTGGTGTTTTTGGGGGTAAAAAAGAGAAAAAGTTACTTAAATATATTTTAATGTTTTCTTTATGCATAGAAACTACAAAAATAAAAATTAAGAGTTAAGAAGAAAAAATACAAAAAGAATCAAGAAGGCACTAACTCAGTTGCCAATTGTTAATCATCATATGCTAGCTCTTCTTATCATCATCAATTTATATTTATTCATATATCTATATAATTTATTTTCATAGAGAAAATTTCTTTGAATTAATATACCTAACAAATCCCCCCCCCCCTTTAATTCAATCTCAATTTTTCTTCAGAAATATAAACAATTAAAAAAATCAAACATAGATGGCGTTACCTCCCCATGCTTTCACTTACATACAAGCTTTTGTTTTCATGCCACATTTTACATAAAGTGAAAACATATATATAAAAAAAATATTTTAAAAATATAACAAGTGAATCCATCTACACACATTTTTAATAAAGCTATATATATCTTTCCATATTTAATAATTGTATGAACATATGATGTTTTTCCCTTGTTAAGTCCTTATTAAAAATATCTGAAACATTTTCATTGATGGGCACAAAATTTAAGTTATAAACAACCTTATTCAAATTAAAATGTAAAAATGAAATATTTATAACCATATGATTTGATTCATCCTTTGTCATTCCTGATTTACAAAGAAATATTGTTTATTGGTGTGTGTGTGTGTGTTATCACAAAACAAATTAATTTTATATTTTACACTAGTAAGTTCTTCAATAAGGTATTGCAAATATATGCCTCTCTTTAAACATTGCACAAGAGAAAAAAGTTCACTTTCACATGTAGATAAACATACTGTAGGGATCATTTTTGCTTGCCAGCTTATTAAATTATTTCCAAAATAAAAAGTCATACCACTTGTTGATTTTTGTGTTCCTCTACCACATTTCCATGATGCATCACTATAGCCATTTAAAATATTTTCTCCCTTAGAGTAAACTAATCCAAGGTCTTTTGTTCATTTAAGATGTCTTATAATTCTTTTTGCTGCACTAAAATGGATTTCTCTTGGATCCTGACTAAATCTGCTTAAAAGTAAGGTGGAATATGAAATGTCAGGCCTAGTTTTAGTAGCAAGGTAAACTAAAGATCCAATAATTTCCTATTTATTTTTATCAATTACTTTTGAATTATTAACATTTTCAAATCAGTATATACATCAAGGGGTGTATGAACAGTTTTTCAATCTAACATTATATTTTTATAAAAGTTTTTCAATATATTTTTGTTGTTTTAGAATTATTTTGTCATTATATTTTAATATTTCAATTCCCAAAACACTGAAAAGATTAGCATTTTTCTTTATTTTAAAACAAAGTGTTAACTTAATTAAAATATATATAATCATTTAAAATTTTAGAATCAGTATTACAAATAATGATATCATCAACATAAAGTCCCAAAAGAAGAATTGAGTCATTATTTTGGTATGAAAATAAGCATTTATCCGAATTAAAAATTTTAAATCCTATCTGAAGAAGATATTTAGTAAAGGGTTCATAAAAGACTCTGCCTGCTTGTTTTAAGTCCATAAATGGCCTGATTAAGTTTACAAACAAATTTCTTACCTTCTTCTTGATATTCAAATCCTTTAAGCTGTGACATGTATATAGTATCTTCCAACTTACCATACAAAAAGGCAGTTTCTACATTAAAATGATGAATATGCAAATTTTTCATTGCTGCAAAAGCAATTAAAGTCCTTAGAGAATCTGATTTTATCACAGGTGAATAAGTTTCTGAATAGTCTATTCCTAATTTTTGTGAGCATCCTACTGCAACTAATCTTGCCTTATGTATGGGATTTAAAGGATCATGGCTATTTTCAATGGAAAACACCCATTTCGATTTGATAGACTTAATGGTTTTAGTCATAGGTAAAACATCCCACACCTTGTGATTATTTAAAGAAACGATTTCCCCTTTCATGGCTTGAACCCATTTTTCTTTATCTGGAGAGTTTATGGCCTCTTCATAATTAGTCGGTATAATTGGTAATGAATCAACCTTCATAACACTATCTACTGGATGGTAGGTAGGATCAGAAGTGGTATCATCTTGTGATGTGTCTTCATCAGATAATGATGGTTCATAGTAAAATCCTTGTTCAGGGGTAGGTCTCGAGTTTTAGACATTTTCATCTTCATCTGGCTCATTACTTGTGGATTCTGGAATATTTCCATGGTGAATAGGAATTGGTTCTTCTTCCTTTTGGCCATTTTTAGGCAAAAATTCGGTCAATTAATACATGATCTGGTAATTCAGCTTTTACTTCATTACTATGTAGTTCAGCTCCCTTTTCCTTTTCAATAAAGCTTACATTCCTTGTTTCAGTAATTGCATAATTTTTAGGGTCACAGATTCTAAATTGCTTTTCTTTATATGAGTATCCAACAAAAAAGATACCTGATTTTGTGATTTTTTCAAATTTGTATCTTTTGAATTTAGGAATCCAGTTTTCAGCTCTGCATCCTAAACTTTTAAATATTTTATAGTAGATTTCTTTCTTGTAAATAGTTCTTCAGGGGTGGTTTTATCATTCCTTTTATGTGGAGTTCTAGTTTTTATATAAGAATAAGTGTTCATGGCCTCTGCACAGAATTTTGGTTTCAATTGTGATTCTATCAATATTGCTCTTGTACCTTCAATTAAACTTCTATTTGCTCTCTCCATTATTCCATTTTGAGAGGGTGTATAAAAGGTTGTAAATTGATGTTCTATTCCCTTTTCTATCGAATAAGAGCTTAATTGTCTATTTGTAAATTCCCCTCCATTATCAGACCTTATTCTTTTGATTTTTGTAACTTTTATGTTTTCTATAAGTTCAATAAATTCATTTAGTTTGGCAAAGGTTTCTAACTTGCTTTTAAGGAACTTTGGGAATATTTTCCTTGAAAAGTCATCAACTATGTTCAGCACATATATTGCTCTGCCAATGGATTCATGCTTTAATGGACCTATTAAATCCATATCAATGAGATCAAGGGGGTTGGTTGATTGCTTTGAATCGATATCTTTAAATGGCAATCTAGTAAACTTTGATTGAATGTGTGCTGAAAACATGTTTTCCCACGTGACGCAGCGGAGCGTGACCTTGCCTGCACGGGTGAGTCAGTTGTTGTTTTGAACTCTGTATGGATGGACATTAAAACATGGTGGCAGCGATAACTGGATAAAATACGAACCCGTATATTGCAAAATATCGATTTTTTCGTACCTTGGAAGATATTTTCAACAAGGCTCAGATTCAACCTCCAGAAACTTTCGACTTCTCGACTCCCAACGAATGGCCCAAATGGAGGAAGAGATTCGAACGATACCTCGTGGTCAGTGGAATGAAGAAGAAAGAGGAGGCGGACAAGATCGATTTGTTCATGTACTTGATGGGTGACCCCGCGGATGATATATTCAGGACCTTCCAGTTCGAAAAGGAGGAAGAGGCAACGAAAGTTTTTTTCCGTCCTCAAGGCGTTCGACAGCCACTTCTGTGTCAGAAAGAATATTATCTACGAACGTGCGAAATTTAATTCAAGAATCCAAGAGGATCGGGAGCCAGTGGACGAATTCATCACTTCATTGTACAAATTGGCTGATAGTTGTGAATTTGAGGGTCTTCATGAGCAGTTGATCCGTGACCGAATAGTGGTTGGAGTGAGGGACAAAGCTTTATCTGAAAGAATGCAGTTGGACAGCGAACTGACTTTGGAAAAGGCGGTGAAAATGGTTCGACAGCAGGAAGCCGTTCGACAGCAGCAAGTCGACCTGCAGCGTCCCTCAACAAGCCAAAAGTTCAATCAGGTGAAGTTCAACTCGAAGAAACAATCACCGAAACAACAACAGCAGCCTTCGAGGAAGAAGGAGAAGTCAGCCAAAACAAGATCACGATGTCCAAAATGCGGAGGTTTCACCCACAGGGAAGGACAGGCTTGCCGTGCTGAAGGACAAAGATGTAACCTATGTTCAAAAACTGGCCATTTTGCAAATTGCTGCCCAGATAAGCAGGCGAAGACTGCGGAAGTCAAAGCTGTTTCTGAACTTGATGAAGAAATTGGTTTTCTCCTGGAGGTCTCAGCTGCGGAGGATTCATCTAATCTCGATGATGATGAAGGCGAGTGCAGGAGGCGATGGACAGCAGAAATCCAAGTGAACGGGAAACAGGTGAAGTTCAAGCTCGACTCCCAGGCGGATGTTACATGTGTTCCTCTGTGTCTCTTCAAGAAGATAATGGGACAGCAACGACTAGTGGAAAGTGATATCAACATTAGAGCTGCTGAATTCTCCGAACTTCAGACTGTGGGTATGTTTATATCAACGCTGCGAAATGGCAATTATGAAATCAAGGAGAAGATTTATGTCATTCGTCGTTTGAGTGAACCTCTTCTGAGTCGCCGGGCATGTGAGCTCTTGAACCTGGCGAGGCGGTTCGAAGTGGTTGCGACGAGAATTAACCCGATCAAGGAATTCCCTGAAGTATTTGAAGGACTGGGACAGATCGGAAACCCTTACGAAATCAAATTGAAACCTGGAGCAAAACCATATGCTGTGCATACTCCTCGACGGGTACCAATACCTTTGATGGAAAAGCTCAAAACAAGGTTGAAAGAGCTCGAGAAGGCGGGAATCCTAGCACAAGTTAACGTTGCGACTGAATGGTGTGCACCGACTGTGATTGCTGGTAAACCGAATGGCGACATACGACTCTGTGTGGATCTCTCAAGGCTGAACGAACATGTACAGCGCGAAGTGCATCCCATGCCAGTGGTGGAGCACATGCTGGGGCAACTGGGGGAAGCAAGATTATTTTCGAAAATGGACGCGAACAGTGGCTTTCACCAGATTCCGTTGAGCCCGGACTGCCAGCATTTAACGACCTTCATCACTCCTTTTGGGAGATATAAATACTGCAGGATGCCATTTGGAATCTCACTCGCCCCAGAGTATTTTCAGAGAGTTATGTCAATAATCTTGCAAGGCATGGACGGTGTAATGTGTTACCTGGACGATATCCTGATATTTGCCTCCGACTCCAAGACTCACGATCGAATTCTTCGTTTAGTGCTCCGAAAACTGAAAGAGGCGAAAGTTACACTAAACAAGGCCAAGTGTGTCTTCGGCGTGCCAAGAATTAATTTTCTTGGGCACATACTGGATGAAGACGGTATTCGACCAGATCCAGCGAAAATCGAAGCAGTGGCGAAGATGCCTGCTCCGACCGATGTTCATGGCGTAAGAAGATTTCTTGGCATGGTGAACCATCTGGGACGCTTTGTGGAAAATTTATCTGAAATTGTGGCTCCACTGAACCAGTTGTTGGTGAAAGGTCAAGACTTCGTTTGGGATTGCAGCCAGGAGCGAGCATTCCGAAAGTTGAAAGAATTGCTCACGACTCAACCCATCTTGGCAGCATACGACGTCAGGAAACCAACTATGGTGTCATCCGACGCATCTTCATACGGCTTGGGGGCGGTACTGAAGCAAGAAGGTAAGAATGGAATCTGGCGACCTGTTGCTTATTCTTCTAGAACTATGACACCTACCGAAAAACGATATGCTCAGATCGAGAAAGAGGCTATCGCAATTACATGGGCTTGCGAACGTTTTCAAGATTTCCTGCTTGGAAAGCGTTTCCGAATTGAGACCGACCATAAGCCTCTCATTCCTCTATTTTCGACGAAAGAATTGAGTTCGCTGACCCCAAGACTGCAACGTTTCCGAATGCGTATGATGAGGTTTGGATTCGAAATAGTGCATATCCCTGTAAAGGAGCTGCTCGACGCCGATGCATTATCCAGACAACCACTTCTTACAACCGAGGGAGGTGAAGACGAACGGCCAACCTCAGCGCATATAAATGCAGTTCTCTCGAGTATAACCGACAAAGACGAGATGTTGACGAAGATTTTTGAAGCTCAACAAGAAGATACGACCCTGAAAGCAGTAGTCAACTACCTTGAGCAAGGCTGGCCAGATAAGAAGAAGATGTCACAGGCTCTGCTCTCTTATTGGCATGTCAAGGATGAACTCGGCGTTCAAAATGGACTACTGATGCGTAGCTGTCGTCTTGTTATTCCAGCAAGTATGAAACTGGAGATCCTAGATAAGTTGCACGCTGGGCACTTCGGGATTACAAAAACAAGACTTCGCGCACGTGAGACGGTATGGTGGCCTGGAATTTCGGAAGAGATCGCGGAAACGGTCAGAAAGTGCAGTGTCTGTATCCAGGAAGCCGTCTCAAAACATGAACCTTTGATACCAACCAACTTTCCTACACGACCGTGGCAAAAGATTGGAATGGATTTGTTCAAGTTCGAGAATAAGTGGTATCTAGTCGTCATTGACTATTATTCTCGATTTCCTGAAGTGGTTCAGCTGGATCGGCTCACAGCCAATGTGGTGGTGCGTAGTTGCAAATCCATATTTGCCCGACATGGAATACCAGAAACTGTTGTAAGCGATAATGGGACGCAATTTGGAGCTGCTCGTGAATTTGCAAATTTCGCAAGGCAGTACGGATTCACACATGTCACTTCAAGTCCTCGATTCCCGCAGAGCAATGGGATGGCAGAAGCAGGTGTGAAAATTGGTAAGTTGATCCTCAAGAAAAATCAAGACCCATCGCTTGGACTCCTGGAGTATCGATCGACCCCTTTGGAGAACGGTTACAGCCCTGCTGAGCTTCTCATGGGACGTAAACTCCGAACGACCTTGCCAATTGCACCTGAGAATCTTAATCCAAAGTTGGTGGACTCTCAAACCCTGAAAAGAAAGGAGGGGAGAAGGAGAAAGGATATGAAATCCAGATATGATCGACGCTGCGGAGCTACGGACATGGAGGAGCTATCCGAAGGTGACACGGTTTGGATTACAGATATGCGAACCTGTGGGATTGTAAAGCAGAAAGCATCGACACCAAGGTCATATATAGTTGATACTCCAGTTGCGACTTTACGTCGAAACAGGTTCCATCTAAGAAAAGGAGTTACAGTGCAATATCCAGCCGTCCCATCGACGCCGACCTTTTCGGGGGAGGACCTGGTTGAAAATGAGAAGACCCCATGTGTGGATTATCCCTCTAACGACTCAGAAGACGGCCAGATAAGAACCCGGCGTGGACGAATTGTTAAACCTGTGGATCGCCTTCATTATTAATTATATTATGCATTTAAAGTTTGTAATGTATATACAGGGTGCCTCAAAAAATGTATACACACTTTGAACTTCCATAGAAAATTTATTTACCGTTCTACAAAGTTAAATTTCAGGAAAATATAAAACTGAAAGTCCAATATAAATGAAACATAAATAACAAATGTTAATACTGTTCAAATTGGTGACCTGCAGCATCAATACAATTCTGAGTACGAGTCACCACAGATTCTGTACATCGTATCAAAACGTCCAATGAGATTTCTCTACACACTGCTTGAATCTCATTCCAAAGAATGTCTAGGTTACGTGGTTTACGTTTGTACACCTCATCTTTTACGGTGCCCACAAGAAGAAATCCAGTGGTGTAAGGTATGGAGAGCGTGCTGGATCAAAATTTTTCGGCCAGTGGATAGGACGCAGGGGGCCAATCGAGTTTCCAGCACGCTCTCCAGACCTTACACCACTGGATTTCTTCTTGTGGGGCACAGTAAAAGATGGGGTGTACAAACGTAAACCACGCAACCTAGACATTCTTTGGAATGAGATTCAAGCAGTGTGTAGAGAAATCTCATTGGACGTTTTGATACGATGTACAGAATCTGTGGTGACTCGTACTCAGAATTGTATTGATGCTGCAGGTCACCAATTTGAACAGTATTAACATTTGTTATTTATGTTTCATTTATATTGGACTTTCAGTTTTCTATTTTCCTGAAATTTAACTTTGTAGAACGGTAAATAAATTTTCTATGGAAGTTCAAAGTGTGTATACATTTTTTTGAGGCACCCTGTATATATTTCAAATCTTAAAAAGGGGGATGTGCTGAGAACATGTACGTATGTTTTCCCACGTGACGCAGCGGAGCGTGACCTTGCCTGCACGGGTGAGTCAGTTGTTGTTTTGAACTCTGTATGGATGGACATTAAAACAGAATGCATGTGATACATGGTTCTAAGTTATTAATTGGTGAACAACTGAACCCATACACCATGGAGTCTTTTAGCATCATATTCATATAATTTTCATTTATATGTGCAAGGCGTTTGTGCCAAATTATCCAATTATTTTCTTGTGTTTTTTTAACACATTTTCTTCTAGTTTAATGTTTGCATACGCATCAATTGTATAAATGTTATCTTCCCTTTTTGCAGTTATAATGCTGGATCCATTGTTATCTATTATCCTTGTACCATTCTCATCAAATATAATCTGCTTTTCCTTTTCAGTTATTTTACTTACTGATATTAAATTACTGTTGAGTTCAGGTACATATAGAACTTCTTTTAGTGTTAAAAGATGATTATAATCCTGATAAATTTCAACAGTGCCAATACCATTTGATATGATGAATCTATCATCAGGAAGAGTGATTTTTCTGCTATCATCTTGAAGATCATCCATTAGATTAATGTCTGTAGATATATATGGCTTGTTGCTCCACTGTCTAGTATCCAATTGCATTTATTGTTGAACTCTGGGAAACTTAAGTTCATGGCAGTTTCTTGATTATGATTTTTTCCTATCAAAGAAGCCCTAGAAGGATATTGTTTATTTTTTGAAAATGTTTGTTTGGGGATTGTTTGTATAGAATTCCCTTGATTTTGTTTTCTTTTCTTTTGTTAACTGGGTTGAACCAGCATACTGCTGCTTTATGTCCAAACTTTTGACAAATAAGCATTTGGGCTTTCTTTCTCTATTAGAATCACTTGAATTTTTCTTAAAGTTTTTGTTAAATTTATGGCCCATATTATATGCAGCATTTTCATGCTTGTTGTTCTTGTTTCTTTCTTCATGGAGCTCAAAATTCTTTTTATATCAGAAATAGCAGCATCTGGGTAATTGTCAAATTGCATTGAGACAAGATTGTATTTTGGGGGTAGCCCTCTAATAAAAGCTGTGATGAATTCTTCATCTTCCATTGATCCACCCAAAATTCTTGCTTTTTGCAATAATTTCTCTGCTCTAAGCAAATATTGTTCACAGGTTTTCTCTTTTTTCATTGTTAATCTAGATACATTGTTTTTAGCCTCTATGCATTTTTTTCTTTATGTTACCCTCATATCTAGAATGCACAGCAGTCCAAATTTCTTTACTTGTTTTGCATGTTAAAATTAAACTTACTTATGTGTCACACGTCCATTGCACAAGTTATTATCCTTCTAGCTTGGGCATCTTTTCTTTTCCATTCTACAGTTATTTTTTCATCTTTTGGAGGATCTTCTTTTATAAAGCCATCTAGATCTTTGCCTTCCAAAATACAAATGATGCGAAATTTCCAACTTGTGAAATTATTTCCATCGAATTTTTGGGTATTCATCGATGATTCAGCCATTTTGAATTTTTACTTAATATGTTCTTTTCGAACCTTAAAGATATTTTCTATCTTTCTTTTTTCAAAAAATGGCCTTTGTTTATTTTTTTTTGCATGAACCACGCTCTGCTACCAATTGTTGGTGTTTTTGGGGGTAAAAAAGAAAAAATGCTACTTAAATATATTTTTAATGTTATCTTTATGCATAGAAACTACAAAAGTAAAATTTAAGAATTAAGAAGAAAAAAAATACAAAAAGAATCAAGAAGGCACTAATTCAGTTGCCAATTGTTAATCATCATATGCTAGCTAATCTTATCATCATCAATTTATATTTATTCATATATCTATATAATTTATTTTCATAGAGAAAAATTCTTTGAATTAATATACCTAACAATTTAATTACATCATTTTTTGTTGTATTTTTATTTAATTTAATATTTAATTTTTTAGACGAGCTCCAGAGTTTGTTGTATTTCACATCACTCAGAATTTTAGTCTCCATTTATTAGGGAATACATTTTAAGAATAGATTTTCGAAAGTCGACGCTTATGAAGATTTGAATATAAATGACGTTTAAAATGGGCAGGTGTATATGTTTTGCCACACTCACAAATTTTATTTTTATATTTTCTATTGTGTTCACAATTCTTACAACGTGAATAATATTTTTCTTTATTTTTATTTTTATAGAAACATTCAAATGTGAGAAAATCTTTACAGAAAGAACATTTCTTTCCTGTCTCCATTTATTTAAAAATAAATTTATAAATATTTTTAACTTAATTATATTGAATAAAATTATCACATTATATATATATATATATATAGGCTGAGTTTGTGTATACAAAAATGTAATGCCTCGATAAAGGTTGGCGTTCGGTCAGTCGAAATATTGGCAAAATAAATATTTTATTAAATCCAATATATGCCTTTTTTATCTAATGAATTAAGTATGGATTGCTCTATTTTCAAAATATATATGTATATATTTATTTGTTGGGGCACGTTTTTGTAACCATACCCCAACAGAAGGCGTATGTATAATCAAATCAAATGGATACATGGCTTCCCTCCCACATAGACTTACAGACCATTTTTTTTTGCCCAGAAACTTAGACACTTGGTGATACCAGACTTCCATGCCGAAAGCTGATGCCTGGTAAAGAAGAAGACATCCAGAGACATCCGAGCTGGAAACTGTTGTTTCATATGTACATATATTCCCCTCACCAAATATTTAGGTAAAGGTGACCAGAAAAAAAAAATGGAGAAGGAAGATCTCTAAAGGACTGAACCTTATAAAATATCCTTCCCGAGAAAGGAAAGCGTTATATTACAGTTCAAGTGAAAAGGGGCCTGTGTCGATTTATAGCTAAGACGGAGGGGGGCGATATATATATATCGTCCCGAGAAAAAGGGAGGATGGTTTTTCAATCCATGTGGAAGGGGGGGGGGGGCTGGCGTCTGAAATTTTACACTATCGCCGTAGCTGTTGCTCTCTTTAGATTTTTTTTGTTTTGGTAATACTATATGTTCTAATTTGATGGAAGAGGCCTGGAGTCTGAAATCTCACACTAGTGCCGTGGCTGTTTCTCTCTTTAGATTTTTTGTTTTGGTAATACTATATGTTCTATTTTGATGAGGCCTGGGGCGTCTATGAAATTGATACTGGAGCCGTTGGCCATTTTGATTGGTGTTTCTTTCGGCGAATGAAAATGGAGAGAGAGATGAATAAAAGAAGGTTCTTTGCCAAAAGGCAGAAGATTCGATCGGAGTCGCTCAGTGAAAGGACAGTCTGCAGACAGGACACCAGACCTTTGCCGGCACTTTCGAGAAAAGGTAAGCCATTTGTCATTATGACTTAGCGCCTTCCCCCCCCCCCCTTTTGTGTAGTAGCCAACCTAGATTTCGCATGGGCCCTAAAGGGCTATAAAGTAACTTCAGGTCACCTCTATCTAAATTTTACTATGTAAATAGCATATCTCGTCAGTATAGACATGTTCCCAAATTTTAAGATATTTAAATAAATATCTAGAGAAATTTTCTTGTTTCCTCTGTTACCTATTTCATACATAATTTGCCTTATGGTGCTATTCCCACTGTATAAATGAAATGTTGTATGTTTCTTACCTATTTGAAGGGAATGTTACTAATAATCAAGTCTCCCATAAATTACCGGCCACATACATTGCCGCGAGTGTCTGTGTTTCAGTGTTTTATAGATTGCCCAATTTAATAACGATTTCATGGGTTGTCTGATGAAATTGTATAATAGTGTCGCGGCTGTTTCCATCTTTAGACCATTGTTCTGACAATATTATATGCTCGATCCTTGCTTTAGCTCAACTCTTAATCAATTACAGAGTTTTTCCCCCCTTTTCTTTTTTTTTAAATTTTATTTATCCTGTTTGCACAAATTGCATTACATGTGATGATGTAAAGACATATGCCGATAGTGCATCACTGACAGCTGTGCTGCTATTATACAACATTAAGGTCTTGCTGCGGGTTATATACATGGGGTTGTTGGCCTAAATTGCCATATATATATATACTTAAGTAAGGAAACTTTAATAAGTCACATCGTGTATCCTCCCTTTTCAACTATCCAAAACGGGAACCCAACAATGTCGCCCGCCGCGGGGCTCGAATTTAGTATATGTTTCTTCCCCTATACTTTAGAAATATATACCTAATGAAAAGCCATACTATTTTTAAGTATTGGTGAAGTAGTCCACGCATCCTGAGATTAACAGTCTATTATAAATCGTGAATTTTAATTTATGCTTTCCGTTTCACTGGCATTTTATCAGGCAATGAAAGTTATGTTGAGGCGGTGTATACCGCATCTCTCGCCGCTGTCTTTACGATTCACATTGTTTGTGGCAAAACCTTAATATTATCATTGATTTCTGATATAAAATAAAACGTCTATGGGGATGAGTATCTTTTATTCTGGTCTTCTCGAGCTTTCGAGCTTGTCCGCCCTTCTACAGGAGAAACATATACAATATATCAAGAAAATATAACGTCGCCTGATGCTAAAACTATTATGATTCTATGAACATATATATATACATTAGAAAGTTTTGCATATTATTTGTTTTCTTAAGACATATTTTTTTTTATTAAGGTATTACACATATTCTACTATTGTTTGCTATATTCTATGAATTATCTTATAGGTTAGAAATTCTATTATTTAAGTAGTTTTATAATAGTTATTGGCTATTACATATAAGTTACTTATATTATTGTTGATTATATTAGCTGGTACTAGGATATATTGTGTTATATGTTTCGGGCAAATCTATTTTCTATTAATGCTATTGTGTTTTCTGAATAATAGAAAATCAATTATAAGCCTTTGATATTTGCTGTTTATGTTATTGTAATGTATTCTAGGTTCTCCTAATGCGAAAGTGTGACCTGTTCCTTTGCAGTATTGGAAAATTAGAGACCTATTGTCTTGATTAATAACGTTGCGTCTATGTTCATATATTCTATTGCTGACTCTCCTTCCTGTCTCCCCTGCGTATTACTGGCAGCTGTTACACTCTACGGAATATATTGCCTTTTATTCTCTGTTTTGGTTAGTGGGTTTATGATAGTAGGATTATTTTAGATAGCGGACTTTTATGGTGGAGCCTATGTTAGGGGAATTACAGTAATACGTTTGGATGCCAGAGTTTCTTAAGTAGTTGGCTATTGTTATAGATGTTTGTGAGTATGGAATGTAACATATCGCCCTATAGATATTTTGTGGAAATGTTGTAATACGGAGGGTGTTTCCTTTCAAATGAAACGATTTCAAACGTCCGTTAGAACTTTATTTTTCGAACGTGAATTTTTTTCATGTGTTCTATGTGCTTCCCCTTCTTCTTGGCTATCTCCCTGCATCGGACTTTCCAAGCTGCGAACACTTCCTTGACTTTGGAGAGCGAAACATTCGACCACTCCTCTTGTGCGGCTTTCCAAAGAAGGAAACAGTTATAGCGTCATAGTGAAAAAGCTAAAAGCAGAAGGACTAGATGTTGGCAAAGCTACAATATGTAGGGTAGTAAATGGCATCGGAAAGAAAAGGGAAGCTGAATCCAATGGGCAAAAATTTCAAGTCGATCGACCACGTCCGGTGCGGACCCCCGCCACGGTTTCCAAGGTAAAGCGGCTAGCAACTACTGAAAATCCACCATCTCAGCGCCAACTTTCCAGAATGTGTGGAACATCGCTAAAAACGATAAATAACATCATTCACAAAGATTTGGAACTGGATACCCGACGAAAAGGCAAGGTTCACAAGCTCACCCCTTTCCACATGAAAAACCGTGCAACGAATGCCCGGAAGCTCTACGAGGAACACCTGGCCGGTTCCAGATCGAAATATACTGCAACATTGGACGAAGCATGGATGTATGTGACGTATTGCAATGGAATCCGGAAGATCTGTTACATAAAAAGAGGCAATCAGGTCCCGGATAATTGGGTTCACCAATGCTCCGAAACTTTCCCTAAAGGTTTCATGGTTGTCGGGGTAATGACTGGCCGTGGAGTCCTTCCGCTCATAAAGGTTCCATCGAAGGTGAAGGTGAACTCAGAATTCTATATAGAATGCGTTCTGAAACCTGTCATCGAACAACTGAAGGACCTTTACCCAGGGGAAATGGACAAAGTGTTCCTTCATCACGACAAAGCCTCTTCCCATACCTCCAACAAAACCCAACAGTTCCTACAAGAAATGAAGGACACCCTAGGCCTAAATTTTATCAGGAACTCGGACATTCCAGTGAAGTCTCCCGACGCCAGCCCACTGGATTTTTACGGGTTCGGTATGTTGAAACAACGGCTCTTCAACCGACGTCCCAAAACTGAGGCCGGACTTTGGAAAGCCGCACAAGAGGAGTGGTCGAATGTTTCGCTCTCCAAAGTCAAGGAAGTGTTCGCAGCTTGGAAAGTCCGATGCAGGGAGATAGCCAAGAAGAAGGGGAAGCACATAGAACACATGAAAAAAATTCACGTTCGAAAAATAAAGTTCTAACGGACGTTTGAAATCGTTTCATTTGAAAGGAAACACCCTCTGTATAAAGATGGTTTGGTATCCTGCTTGCTGTACATTATTTATAATGTTCTGTGTCTCAATCATTTTGAATTCTGTTGCGAGCACCATTGATTACAATTTCTTTATTTTACTTTCTCAAATTATTATATACAGTATGAGAAATGAGGTTGGATTTCCCATGGTTCAAATTTAGAACGGTGATCAGTGTTTTACAGTAGTCTACTGAAATGACTTAGCATTTTTTTTTCATCATAGCTCTGATATAATTTTCTCACAGCAGAGGTGAGTTCTGATAATTATTGCTGGATACAAATATCTTAACTTCATTTTAATAGCGCTTTCTATCAAATCATACTAGCCTGTGCATCCAGATATATGAGCCTTAAGGTGAAAATAGAATTGAAGATCCAGTTAGCGTATCCGTGAAGAGAGAAATTTGATCACCATAAAAAGACGCGTCAGGCAACCGACTTTTTTTTCTTTTTCTCATGATGCCTCCAACTGCATATGATCTTAAATATCCTGTATACACTCTGACAAGGGAAGGTTATCCTGAATTGACAAATGTATAATTTTTGTCTTTAGTAGAGATTTCCAAGATTCTATTTCTGAAACATTTTTTTTTTGGATGAAGACAAATAAAATCATCTTGATAGTATTGAATTTTACAGTAAATATTTGCCAGCAGAAGGCATGATGAGATTACATGAAATTTAAACCAGTTATATGCTTAGTATATTTCTTCAGCTGTAATTTGACAAAGTCATCAAATGAAGAAATGGGCAGTACGCCATATCTTGATGCTGGACACTTCTGTGTCAGGAAGGTGTAGTTAGTCTGTTTAATGAGAATTTCAATAATTATCGAAATTTAGCAGATTATCATTGGGGATTTGAACAACTGTCTTGAAAAATTTTGAACAGCCTGAGTAGATAAAGGAATCCTGGAGTTAGAGTGGAGAATTAGTAGTTCAGACTGACCACTCGACGCAGATAACTCTAGGGAACAATTATTGTGTTAATCCGCCGTAGACAAGAAGAACATTGATTCTCAGGATACTCGATAGGCAGAATTTTGAGAATTGATAAGGTCATGGTTAAAGTTTACACAGGCATGTGGGAGTAAAGACAGTGATTTAAAGAGGCAGCCTTGTGTCTTAAATACTTTCAGTGGAAGCAGATGCCACTGCAAATATTCAGGTCTAATAATTTCCAAGTTTGAAGTCATGCATGACGGGTTAGCACGGGATTGACGCCTGAACTGGCTTTCACTGGGATTAATCGAGCTTGCGAAAGAACTAGAAGAAGTGTGACATGTCACGCCACTGTACTAAATTAATAATTGAGAAGATTTATGTTGAGCCAACTGAAATTAGTAAAGAATTAAGAGATTAAGGTCTTATTCTTTGAATTTTACACTAATTTCAATTACGCGATATGGACGGCGTTATAAGTTGGGTGGAAATGATTCGGCCGCAATGGGATGGTCTCCTGGAGGTGGTACGATCAAATACTTACTTATTGAATGCCGGGCGGGATCGCATGAAGCATTAAATGACATCGAGAAATGCTTAAAGAAACACCCTAGAAGATTGGGGATCGACAAAATGACGACATGGAAAATGCTCAACATTGTACATTGGCAGCAAAATGATATCTTGCTATTGTATGGACGACCACTACTTCCTGAAATGTGCAGCGGATGTTAGTCCCAGAATTAGGTCCTTGAGGCGACACTTTCCTGTGCAGATGACATAAAGACGCATGACAAAACAGCACATGAGCATTTAAACTAGCTTCAATTCCTGCCATTAATTAATTTAGTTGACCAATAGCTATAGAACCGCTGGAGACCTCCATACCCTGTGTGAATATTTTAGTGAGAAATGAGCGATTCAATTCTATGAGCCATGAGGTATCCTGTAAGATCAGAGATGTACCCCATTCAATTTTTTTTTAATAGTAGCCAGTGCGAGATATATCCAGGATTTTTTTTTTTAACTGTCATATAATTCGAAAACTAGAAAACTACACCATTTTAATACAGTTTACGTTTAGCACCCATGTGGTCTCAATATGACCATTGAATGAAAAAAAATCGAAGACTAATGAGCGAGCCAACCTAAAGAGAACGAGTTTAATAGGCTTACAATCAATAGTTGAAGCAAACTATTCGCACAAATTTGTTATGTTCTCTCTCTAAATGATCTATGACATTATAGGTTTTCTTAACAAGGTAACTACCCCGCCGAGTGTATATGGAGTTATAAAGCTTAAGGGTCATAGGCTGTTGGAATAGAGTAGTTCAAAATTAAGAGTGATAATAGATCGGGATCCAGATCCCGATGACGGGTTTCAGGGAAATACCAGAGGGATGAAAAGGTAGTCAAATGTGTTAAAAACGATGGAAGAGAGGTGATGAAAGAGGTGTTGAAAGTGATGGAAGGGCGATGAAATATGATGAAAAAGGCGTTGAACTGTGTTATAAGGTGATGAATAAGAGATGAAATGTGTTGAAGGCGTTGAAGAGAGATGCGATGGAAGTAAGTTGAAAGGCGTCGAGGATGATGAAGGATGATGAAAGAGTGAGAAAGCGTTGAATGTTGATGAGAGAGAGATAGAAAGATGCAGAAAGATGTTGAAAGAGAAAGTATTGAAAAAAGTTGGATAAAGAGTTTTGTAAATAGTAGATAAAGATTGATGGAAGAAAGTACATTTAATGTATAAAGCGTAGCTGTCGACCGCAATATCGCCTCGATAGAACTATCCCTTTTAAAATAAGACATATTATGCACTGGGGGTTTGTGTAAGCTGATTTACATAAGTTTCGGCAACAGTATACACTATTTAATATAGATAGGTCTTTATTAATTACAATATTAGGTTATATATTAAATAGCAAATATGTCTTAGTGTTATGGTGAACTTTAAACAGTTTGCAGTTTTTTTTTTTTTTAACATGTGTTCTAGTGCTAAGTGTTGAAAGGAGCTTTAACACCATGTTTCAGGGTTTGTGTGTTATTTGTCTCAACCTTGTCTTTGTGCAGAATACCGTCTCACAACCTTACTGTAGTGTTTGTTGCCATCTTTAAAGATCTTCACAATTTGTTTTAATATTAGTGTGTCATTTAGAGAAAATTGTCACAACCTTATCCTTGTATAGAACACCGTTTTTACACCGTTTTATTTAATAAGTTATATGAGAGATTTTAGATATAGTATAAGAGTTACTATTTACATGAGCCAAATCGACCCAACAGTTAGAGCAAGAGGGGGGAACTCAGATATTTCCTCCTTTCACGAGACGCGACTGTTCACCCCGACCGGTCGTGCCAGATAAGAGGGAATACCAGGAAACTCTGTCCTCCTGACATCGCTCCCTCAACACGAAGAACGTCATCCCGCTGCTTACTAGTCGGTCACAAGACCTTAGGCAGTCTGTTCTTGCACTTTGGGTTTGTGATAGGGCTCCATGCTCGCTACAAGGACGACATCTTGGGTTTTCGTGTTCTCCTAGTGTAGAATTGGCTCAGCCTCATTTTAGTATAGTATATAATTAAGAGTCGTTTCACAACCTTGTTTCAATATGACACACCGTTCTGAAGAGCTTGTACAACCTGTCAGGATATGATTTAGGAAATTTTTAGTTTCTTTTTATTGTTATGTTACAATTTTATCCAACAATAGAACCAGAGCGGACTCAGAAGTAATGAGACGAGGGGAAATTGACAGAGTTAGTGTGAACAGTTTAACTTTACGCAGGTCTACAAGGGTGAAAAGGCCCACACAGTGTAAATTCTGCTTAGACTGTCGCCTCTAACTAGGATTTTGGAGTGTGTACGGAGAATCAGCTCGATAGAATGAGAAGTTTAGAGATTTCAACCTTTTTTTTTTTCATTTAAAAACCTTTTTTTTTTAAGTAGAACTTCATTAGGATTCCTTTTTTTTCTATACAAACTATTTCTTTTTAAAACCCGAGTTTCGAAGACCAGTGAGAATAATGTATACCATTGTGAATTAACTATTTAGTGTAAATCTGAAATTTTAGTTATTATCAGGAGTAATAGGTGAAGGAAGGTGTAGGAAATCACAACTTAGAGGGGGGCTATGTCTAAAACAACAGACCTAATAGGCATCCTATGGCTTGTGTTGGGTAATTCAGAAACCCTATAATCCCTGGCCTTCAGGTAGTAGCTTTGAAATAGGTTTCTAATGAGGACATGAAAGGTCAATCTTTCAGAGTAAAGTTGTGAAGTATAGGGACCCTAAGCCAGGGGTAGAAGTTAAGTAGGCCCAGACCGTAGTCGATCCTTGGAAAGCACTTGAGAATGTTAGTGTTGGGTAGTGAATCGTAAACCCTATAAATCCATCTTTCAATAGAGTGCTGAGGTCGGACTACTGCAAAGGGGGCAGACGCACGAGGAAGTAAGAAGAAAGTGACTTCACCCACGGTGGCTAGGGGAATGACTCAATTCCGCTTTTATGAGGTGTCACGTTTAATGGTCCTTTATTCGCCATTATAATTTGTGTGTGTCTTTATAGAATTGTCGTGAATAGTCACTTAGTGTCAAAGCAAGGGCAGTTTTTGAAATTACATTTTTTTTTTGGTAGGTTAGCTTTCAGATTATTTAGAACTATCAACCATTTTATTAACAATCATTTATCGAGTATAAAATATTAGTATATATAGAGCTTGTACAGAGGCATTTTCTTTTGAGTAACTTAGGGCTTTAGTTCCCAATTTGTTTTAATTTTATTATTTTATTTGATTTCACATTTTGTCCTGGAAGATTTTCATTATTGTTAAGGCCTATTAATAATGATATTATAGTATTTTGGTTTTTATGATAGAGTCTAACTCTAGTTTGAATGCGATCGTGAATGAGAGAGTGAATGTAATGATCAATGAATGCGACCACAAAGTTAAAGTCTAACATACTGTTAATCCAAAAATACATTAGAATAGGGAACCAATAGGTTCAATTTTAAATTTGATTTCTTTATTTGTTAGGAACGATAGCCTCACAGGGCTGTACAACTCTATTGTTAGGAAAGGTATTCGCTCCATTTTGTTAGGTCTCCCCTTTAGGGAGTATAAAATTTTAATTTCTATTACTAGGGTAATCAAGTACTCTTTGTTATTTATATCAACTTGAATTTTAAGAGTCGTAGATAATGATCATATCTTGATTCTCAGACTGGAAGGTTGTGGGAGGTTATGATCAGACCAGGAAACCCACAAAACTTCTCCTCATTAGAGGAAACGAAGAGGTATAGATTGAATTTTATGCAGGATGGGGGATTTGTTTTAGCCATGCCGTATAGCCTGGGGTATAACGGCGCGACCTTGGGTAACCGATCTGACACCGTAGTTTCGACGTTTTTAGCGTGGCTGGAGCGAGGGTATTCCAGACGGGAGGTCCTGTAAGATTGGCATGTAGGCAGAGATTGCCCAGTTATTCTAGACGAAGTAGTTTCCGTCTATTGAATTTTTTTGGTACCAGTTTGATCCCCCATAGCTAGCGGAAGTTTCTTCTAATAAAGGATTCGCCCTGCCATACGTTTTGTTGGAATGAATTCGAGCATAAGACCGATTCGAGAGGCAGAATAAGTAATTATTAGGACCTTCAACGAGTTTAAACTCGTTTCATGATAGGATAAGATTTTAAAGTATTAGTTAACTATAAGGACCGCGAACGAGACGCCAGAACGAGCCAATGAGTCAAAGTTTTAGAAGTGTTGTATTGAGGACAGTAGAATTAAGAGCAGTTATACAGGGAGTAGAATTCTGAAGGAATTTGTAAAAGAACCAAAATTTCAGATTGATAAAATTCAAATTTATAAGATGTAGATTTGTAGGATTCAGGTCAATGAATAGAGGGTATATTAGTAGATGAAAGTAATATGAATTTCTTGGAAGGGGGAGGTAGCTGAACTGTACACACCCCAGAGACAAGGTAAACGGAGTCACAAACAAAATGGGAGAAGTTGATTAGTTTCTCTGTCAAACAGAGAGCTTTCTTCATACGGTTGTCACCCTAGATTTAAATGGACTGTGTAGTTTAATAGAGGTCTGGGCTATGTTCAATTTGACCAAGATTCTAAATGACATACCCATCTGAGTTGAGAGTATTGTAACAGTGGAATCTAACACATAAGAGAAAACACACCCTCCAGTAGGATCGGGATAGACGAATATTACCCAGTGACCAACTCGTGATTCCAGACTGAATAAGATTGAAAAACTTAACTGAGATACTAAACCTTGAACCTTCAGCGCACAAATATATATAATGTGTTTTCATTTTCTTATTGAATATGTTATTATTTTATATCATATATATTATATTATAATCATATGCTATTCATTTCAACAATTTTATTTCCTTTGATATTCATGATATTAGTAATATTTACCGGCCATGTTGCGATTTTTTTTTAACATGTTGTCATGGCTTATTCTTCCCTCAAGGCATGATCTATTTTATCCTTATTGTCTTTTATCCGCCTTACTTGTATAAGTATATATATTTTGTCATCATATATAATTTTGTAGTAGTTTTCTTTATCATCTATCATGGGATGATTTTTATCATATTTAATCACTATCTGCATGATACGTGTTTTCTTCAATATATATATTATACCCATCATATAACATGTAAGGATTCATTTTATCATTACATATTTCGTGCCTTATTTAATAATTACTTTCACAATTTGTTTTCTGTAACCTTTTTTTTTATTTAGCAAAAGTCATCATGTCATAGGCTAAACATTATGTATCAAGATATTTCTTTCAGCTAACTATAATTATCCTTTCCTTTGATTGTATATGTATAACTATACCACACGAATGTCTTGATTGGTACTTAAATAAAGATGCTGGCATGTTTTAGGAGTTGGACTAGTCAGTTATTTCTAAGCGACTTCTTGGCGCCCAAATTTTTTATATATAATATGTAATAGGGAAATGTTCTAACTGTATTGTTAGCAGAAAGAAGGTAGCAATGAATCCAGCACCACAAGAGGCAAGGATGGGGTTGAGAGGACTTACCACAAGGAGGGCCTACTCCTCAAGGCCAAAGAAGAAAGTGGAAGGGTGGTATATATACCCATGAATGGTAAGACAGATGACCTTGCTTACTTCCATACATATGATATGACTGTCCCCCATGACCTATGTTGACAACAGTGTGCTGACAGAATAATAACACATAAAAACCCCTTTGCCAGGATGCACAATGCCCACTAATGTTCGGAATAATAAACATCTAGAATAGCATACCATCATTTTGATTAGCCTTATCTTCCCTATAGGTTTCGGTACACCTGGCTTCACCTAGTAATGGAAAATGCATTTTGCTAGAAATGGGCCTGCTTTCATAGTAACTGATGAAAGGCAGATGAATAATGAATAGCACAAACGCATTTGTCCATTACTTGGCAGGGGGAGGATTGTTGGGGCACGTTTTTGTAACCATACCCCAACAGAAGGCGTATGTATAATCAAATCAAATGGATACATGGCTTCCCTCCCACATAGACTAACAGACCATTTTTTTTGCCCAGAAACTTAGACACTTGGTGATACCAGACTTCCATGCCGAAAGCTGATGCCTGGTAAAGAAGAAGACATCCAGAGACATCCGAGCTGGAAACTGTTGTTTCATATGTACATATATTCCCCTCACCAAAAATTTAGGTAAAGGTGACCAGAAAAAAAAAATGGAGAAGGAAGATCTCTAAAGGACTGAACCTTATAAAATATCCTTCCCGAGAAAGGAAAGCGTTATATTACAGTTCAAGTGAAAAGGGGCCTGTGTCGATTTATAGCTAAGACGGAGGGGGGCGATATATATATATCGTCCCGAGAAAAAGGGAGGATGGTTTTTCAATCCATGTGGAAGGGGGGGGGCTGGCGTCTGAAATTTTACACTATCGCCGTAGCTGTTGCTCTCTTTAGATTTTTTTTTGTTTTGGTAATACTATATGTTCTAATTTGATGGAAGAGGCCTGGAGTCTGAAATCTTACACTAGTGCCGTGGCTGTTTCTCTCTTTAGATTTTTTGTTTTGGTAATACTATATGTTCTATTTTGATGAGGCCTGGGGCGTCTATGAAATTGATACTGGAGCCGTTGGCCATTTTGATTGGTGTTTCTTTCGGCGAATGAAAATGGAGAGAGAGATGAATAAAATAAGGTTCTTTGCCAAAAGGCAGAAGATTCGATCGGAGTCGCTCAGTGAAAGGACAGTCTGCAGACAGGACACCAGACCTTTGCCGGCACTTTCGAGAAAAGGTAAGCCATTTGTCATTATGACTTAGCGCCTTCCCCCCCCCCCCCTTTTGTGTAGTAGCCAACCTAGATTTCGCATTGGCACTAAAGGGCTATAAAGTAACTTCAGGTCACCTCTATCTAAATTTTACTATGTAAATAGCATATCTCGTCAGTATAGACATGTTCCCAAATTTTAAGATATTTAAATAAATATCTAGAGAAATTTTCTTGTTTCCTCTTTTACCTATTTCATACATAATTTGCCTTATGGTGCTATTCCCACTGTTTAAATGAAATGTTGTATGTTTCTTACCTATTTGAAGGGAATGTTACTAATAATCAAGTCTCCCATAAATTACCGGCCACATACATTGCCGCGAGTGTCTGTGTTTCAGTGTTTTATAGATTGCCCAATTTAATAACGATTTCATGGGTTGTCTGATGAAATTGTATAATAGTGTCGCGGCTGTTTCCATCTTTAGACCATTGTTCTGACAATATTATATGCTCGATCCTTGCTTTAGCTCAACTCTTAATCAATTACAGAGTTTTTCCCCCCTTTTCTTTTTTTTATTTTATTTATCCTGTTTGCACAAATTGCATTACATGTGATGATGTAAAGACATATGCCGATAGTGCATCACTGACAGCTGTGCTGCTATTATACAACATTAAGGTCTTGCTGCGGGTTATATACATGGGGTTGTTGGCCTAAATTGCTATATATATATATACTTAAGTAAGGAAACTTTAATAAGTCACATCGTGTATCCTCCCTTTTCAACTATCCAAAACGGGAACCCAACATATTCATTATTATTAACACATAAAAGGAATTTTAAGCATTTTATTGGCTATAATTTCAAAATAGTTAAGTTTCCTGATAATAGATGGCGCCACGATGTTTTTGAATTTTTATCAATATCTTCAGAAATATAATTATTTTTTAAATTCTGATAAAATGTTTATTAAAATATGATAAATTTTCTATGGAATTTAATAACTTATATGCTTTATAAATCTATATTTCTTTAAACACCATTCATTAAATTCATATGGCAATGCGGGGTATAAAATCGATTCTTGTTGGGTCACGAGTTCCAACGGGAGCTCGCGAAAGATACTAGCCAGACTTCTGATCTCTGATGATCCCCTATTTTTGAAACCTTGGGTGCCTTGGAGCTCTCGGTGTGTTTGGTGCTGCCTTGGTTCCCTCGCAAGCGGCGCGTTGTTACCAGATGCAGCGGGCTGTTTGCATGTGTTGTCCCTGTGTTCAATTGTGCCTTAAAATGCTTCCAGACTAGCATGTAGAAGGCGGATTAATTGATACTACGATTATTGTTGGGTAGAAGGCGGAATAATTGTTACGATTCTTGTTGGGACTCCCCTGCCCGGCCTTCTTCCAGCCCTCCTCTCAACCCGCCCGTTAACGGTCTGATCCTCGCCACTGCAAATTTGCTTTCCAGCGGACTTGATTGGAGCCTGGCGTTGTACTTGGTGCCTCCTTGGTGCTCTCTCTAACCGCGCTCTCGCCCTCTTTTTCCCCGGGGTGCTCACTAGCTCTGCCTGCGCCTCTCCACCCCTCTCCTTGGCCCTCCCCCGCAGCGGGCGCTTGGCGACACCTAATCATGAGTCCTGCCTTAGAATGCTTGACCTGAAGCATGTAGAAGGCTTAGCAATTGATCATCGATCCTTTTTGAAATAGTTCTTGTGACAGAGAAATTGTTTGTGTGTCCAGGGATGGGAATCGAACCCACAATGTTCCGCTTACCGGGCAGATGCCATGTCCACTAGGCTACCATGGACGAGAGATTGTTTGGGTGGAAACTCTGGGGATGGGCCCTTAACCAGAATGAAAGCACTTACTTTCCTTTAGTCACATACCCCCTTGTAGATCCGTTCACAGGGGGGTAGCACTGTGTTAGAACTCCGTCTTTCATCCTTTGTCCCAATTAAATATCTCTGGCTTCTATAACGAAATGAAAGTAGAGAATTTACTGCAGCATCTCAACTAGTGAGTGGCATTTAAAGATAAAAATTGGCTGCTCGAGAGCTATGTATGTGAGCTGCAATATGACCCCTTAGCTCATACACTCTGAGAATAGAAGATCTAGAAGAGTTGAAAACATCCCTGATGAAAGATGCAGAAACATGTTTTGCCATTTTTTATAAGTCACGTGACCTGTGACGTCATGCGCTGGATAACAGACGTGCCACTGACTTCCTAGTTGCAACACTTCCTTTTTCTACTACCTCGTTTGTTGATGCTTTAAAAATCTGTCGAATATTAATGAATTTCTTTGATGATATTATTCCTGCAAAAAATGTAAATTATAGTAGTGATTCAGAAGAATCTGAACATTTTTGTAGTGACCATGATATATATTTCTGTACTTGTCAAGGATGGAAAACCTTTAAAATACAACCTAAAACTAGACTAGAATCTAGAATGAGATATATGGAGAAATATAAGGATTTATACACTAACCATGAAAAAGTTAGATATATGGTTAACCATCTTTGCGTTTTTATGAATAATAAAAAATTAAATATAGATTACTCTTTCTATTTAAAAAAAGATTTGTGAATATTATAACATAGAAAATAAGTTCAAAGATAAAAAGAAAAAGAAGAATATATGGGATGAATTTGTTAAGTATTTTGAAACAGATCCAAAGCTTGATATTCCTTCCAACATCTATTATTCTGAAGAAACAATAAAAAATAGATTTAATAAAATTATTTCTGAATAAATGATCTTCAGTACTTTAGAAGAATTAAATATTACTTCTAATATTACAGATACAAAAACATTTTATGATTCTGATAATGTATTACATGTAATTACAACTATTAATGTTGAGAATGATGGAAGATTTATTGAATTTAGAAATTTTGTTGGAGATTTTGAAGAGTATGATGGTTGGGATATAAATATGCAAAATGGAAATTTTCCAATACATTTTATGACAAATGACGACATTTATAGATGTTATACTTTTGTATGGTAGAAGAAAATACTCTGATTTGGGGCGCTACAATTTGGGGCGTCATTCAAAACGTAGAAAATATGAAGATTTTAAAAGGGTCGCTGCCAGCGACTCTTTGATAAATCGACATTCACATACTATATTTATTAATGAATCTGGTCTTTATAGATTTATTATGAGATCTAAAAAAATATATAACAACAATTAAAAATAACAAAATGACTTTGACAAACTTATCTCAAAGTTAAAATGATAGTTGAAATGAATATTTAAAATATTAATAAAAATATTAAATTAGTTAACTAATTTTGTTAATATGATATTATTATTAGCTCTAAACTGCTAAAATTTAATAATTATCTATTTGTAAAAATAATTTAACAACAATTTAAAATAATTAATTTGTCAAACCTAGCTCAAAGTTAAAATGATAGTTAAAATGAATATATATAGTTAAAATTTTGAAGTTCGAAGACGATAAAAACAGCTATGTTAGGTCGGATTTAAGACGTGTCGAAATACGTTGTACTTTCGAATATTAAATATCCTATTTTAATGTATTTCAAAGGTTTTACCGATTATACTAGATTATTGTTAAACTGACAAAAAAAAAAAAAAACACGCCAAGGCAAACAAAACAAAAAACAATATACAATTAATATAAACACTTAAATATAAAGAATGAAGGATTTCATTCGGACCATGTATAGACATATTTCTAAATGTTAGGTCGGATTTAAGACGTGTCGGAATAAAATATTAAATTATTGAACAACTGACAAAACACACCAAAGCGCAAATGCACAAACTATATACTATTAATTATATATATAGTGACTAAAATAAAAGAACAAGGAATGAATAATTTCATTCAGACCATGTATAGACATATTTCTAAATGTTAGGTCGGATTTAAGACGTGTCGGAATAAAATATTAAATTATTGAACAACTGACAAAACACACCAAAGCGCAAATGCACAAACTATATACTATTAATTATATATATAGTGACTAAAATAAAAGAACAAGGAATGAATAATTTCATTCAGACCATGTATAGACATATTTCTAAATGTTAGGTCGGATTTAAGACGTGTCGGAATAAAATATTAAATTATTGAACAACTGACAAAACACACCAAAGCGCAAATGCACAAACTATATACTATTAATTATATATGTTGGGGCACGTTTTTGTAACCATACCCCAACAGAAGGCGTATGTATAATCAAATCAAATGGATACATGGCTTCCCTCCCACATAGACTTACAGACCATTTTTTTGCCCAGAAACTTAGACACTTGGTGACACCAGACTTCCATGCTGAAAGCTGATGCCTGGTAAAGAAGAAGACATCCAGAGACATCCGAGCTGGAAACTGTTGTTTCATATGTACATATATTCCCCTCACCAAAAATTTAGGTAAAGATGACCAGAAAAAAAAAAAAAAAAGGGAGAAAAATGGAGAAGGAAGATCTCTAAAGACTGAAACTTATAAAATATCCTTCCAGAGAAAGGAAAGCATCACATTACAGTCCAGGTAAAAAGGGCCTGGGTCAATTTTAGCCAAGACGGGGGGGCGATATATATACCATCCCGAGAAAAAGGGAGGGTTGTATTTCAACCCATGTGGAAAGACGGGGGGCTGGAGTCTGAAATCTTACACTACCGCAGGGGTTGTTTTTCTCTTTAGATTTTTTTTGTTTTGGTAATACTATATGTTCTATTTTGAAGGGGAGAGGCCTGGGGCGTCTATGAAATTGATACTGGAGCCGTTGGCCATTTTGATTGGTGTTTCTTTCGGCGAATGAAAATGGAGAATGAGATGATATAAAAGAAGGTTCTTTGCCAAAAGGGAGGATTCGATCGGAGTCGCTCAGTGAAAGGACAGTCTGTAGACAGGAGACCTTTGCCGGCACTTTCGAGAAAGGTAAGCCATTTGTCATTATGACTTAGCGCCCCCCCCCCTTTTTTGTGTAGTAGCCAACCTAGATTTCGCATGGGCCCTAAAGGGCTATAAAGTAACTTCAGGTCACCTCTATCTAAATTTTACTATGTAAATAGCATATCTCGTCAGTATAGACATGTTCCCAAATTTTAAGATATTTAAATAAATATCTAGAGAAATTTTCTTGTCTCCTCTGTTACCTATTTCATACATAATTTGTCTTAGGGTGCTATTCCAACTGTTTAAATAAAATGTTGTATGTTTATTACCTATTTGAAGGGAATGTTACTAATAATCAAGTCTCCCATAAATTACCGGCCACATACATTGCCGCGAGTGTCTGTGTTTCAGTGTTTTATAGATTGCCCAATTTAATAACGATTTCGTGGGTTGTCAGATGAAGTTGTATAATAGTGTCGCGGTTGTTTCCATCTTTAGACCACTGTACTGACAATATTATATGCTCAATCCTTGCTTTAGCCCAACTCTTAATCAATTACAGAGTTTTTTTTCCCTTTTTCTTTTTTATTTATTTTATTTATCCTATTTGCACAAATTGTATTACATGTGATGATGTAAAGACATATGCCGATAGTGCATCACTGACAGCTGTGCTGCTATTATACAACATTAAGGTCTTGCTGCGGGTTATATACATAGGGTTGTTGGCCTAAATTGCTATATATATATATATACTTAAGTAAGGAGACTTTAATAAGTCACATCGTGTATCCCTCCCTTTTCAACTATCCAAACTGGGGAACCCATCAATGTCGCCCGCCGCGGGGCTCGAATTTAGTATATGTTTCTTCCCCTATACTTTAGAAATATATACCTAATGAAAAGCCATACTATTTTTAAGTATTGGTGAAGTAGTCCACGCATCCTGAGATTAACAGTCTATTATAAATCGTGAATTTTAATTTACGCTTTCCGTTTCACTGGCATTTTATCAGGCAATGAAAGTTATGTTGAGGCGGTGTATACCGCATCTCTCGCCGCTGTCTTTTACGATTCACATTGTTTGTGGCAAAAACCTTAATATTATCATTGATTTCTGATATCAAAGTAAAACGTCTATGGGGATGAGTATCTTTTATTCTGGTCTTCTCGAGCTTTCGAGCTTGTCCGCCCTTCTACAGGAGAAACATATACAATATATCAAGAAAATATGACGTCGCCTGATGCTAAAACTATTATGATTCTATGTACATATATATATATACATTAGAAAGTTTTGCATATTATTTGTTTTCTTAAGACATATTTTTTTTGGATTAAGGTATTACACATATTCTACTATTGTTTGCTATATTCTATGAATTATCTTATAGGTTAGAAATTCTATTATTTAAGTAGTTTTATAATAGTTATTGGCTATTACATATAAGTTACTTATATTATTGTTGATATTATTAGCTGGTACTAGGATATATTGTGTTATATGTTTCGGGCAAATCTATTTCTATTAATGCTATTGTGTTTTCTGAATAATAGAGAATCAATTATAAGCCTTTGATATTTGCTGTTTATGTTATTGTAATGTATTCTAGGTTCTCCTAATGCGAAAGTGTGACCTGTTCCTTTGCAGTATTGGAAAATTAGAGACCTATTGTCTTGATTAATAACGTTGCGTCTATTGCAACCGACCTTTTTTTTTTTTTTTTCATGATGCCGCCAACTGCATATGATCTTAAATATCCTGTATACACTCTGACAAGGGAAGGTTATCCTGAATTGACAAATGTACAATTTTTGTCTATAGTAGAGATTTCCAAGATTCTATTTCTGAAACATTTTTTTTTTGGATGAAGACAAATAAAACCATCTTGATAGTATTGAATTTTACAGTAAATACATTTGCCAGCAGAAGGCATGATGAGATTACATGAAATTTAAACCAGTTATATGCTTAGTATGTTCCTTCAGTTGTAATTTGACACCGTCTTGAAATAAAGAAATTGGACGGTGCGCTATATCTTGATGCTGGATATTTCTGTGTCAGAAAGGTGTAGTTATTCTGTTTAATGAGAATTCCAATAATTATCGAAATTTAGCAGATTATCATTGGGGATTTGAACAACTGTCTTGAAAATTTTTGAACAGCCCGAGTAGATAGAAGAGTCCTAGAGTTAGAGTGGAGAATTAGTAGTACAGACTGACCACTCGACGCAGATAACTCTAGGGAACAATTACTGTGTTAATCCGCCGTAGACAAGAAGAACATTGATTCTCAGGATACTCGATAGGCAGAATTTTGAGAATTGATAAAGTCATAGTTAAAGTTTACACAGGCATGTGGGAGTAAAGACAGTGATTTAAAGAGGCAGCCTTGTGTCTTAAATACTTTTAGTGGAAGCAGATGCCACTGCAAATATTCAGGTCTAATAATTTCCAAATTTGAAGTCATGCATGACGGGTTAGCACGGGATTGACGCCTGGACGGGTTTCCACTGGGATTAATCGAGCTTGCGAAAGAACTAGAAGAAGTGTGACATGTCACGCCACTGTACTAAATTAATAATTGAGAAGATTTATGTTGAGCCAACTGAAATTAGTAAAGAATTAAGAGATTAAGGTCTTATTCTTTGAGTTTTACACTAATTTCAATTACGCGATATGGACGGCGTTATAAGTTGGGTGGAAATGATTCGGCCGCAATGGGATGGTCTCCTGGAGATGGTACGATCAAATAATACTTATTGAATGCCGGGCGGGATCGCATAAAGCATTAAACGATATCGAGAAATGCTTAAAGAAACACCCTAGAAGATTGGGGATCGACAAAATGACGACATGGAAAATGCTCAACATTGTACATTGGCAGCAAAATGATATCTTGCTATTGTATGGACGACCACTCCTTCCTGAAATGTGCAGCGGATGTTAGTCCCAGAATTAGGTCCTTTGAGGCGACACTTTCCTTTGCAGATGACATAAAGACGCATGACAAAACAGCACACGAGCATTTAAACTAGCTTCAATTCCTGCCATTAATTAATTTAGTTGACCAATAGCTATAGAACCGCTGGAGACCTCCATACCCTGTGTGAATATTTTAGTGAGAAATGAGCGATTCAATTCTATGAGCCATGAGGTATCCTGTAAGATCAGAGATGTACCCCATTCAATTTTTTTTTATAGTAGCCAGTGCGAGATATTTCCAGAATGTTTTTTTTTTTTTAACTGTCATATAATTCGGAAACTAGAAAACTACACTATTTTGATACAGTTTACATCTAGCATCCATGTGAACTCAATATGACTATTGAACGTAGATTGAAGATTAATGAGCGAGCCAACCTAGAGAGAACGAGTTTAATAGGCTTACAATCAATAGTTGAAGCAAACTATTCGCACAAATTTGTTATGTTCTCTCTCTAAATGATCTATGACATTATAGGTTTTCTTAACAAGGTAACTACCCCGCCGAGTGTATATGGAGTTATAAAGCTTAAAGGTCATAGGCTGTTGGAATAGAGTAGTTAAAAATTAAGAGTGATAATAGATCGGGATCCAGATCCCGATGACGGGTTCCGAGGAAACACCAGAGGGATGAAAAGGCAGTGAAATGTGTAGAAAATGATGGAAGAGAGATGAGAGAGAGGTGATGAAAGAGGTGTTGAAAGTAATGGAAGGGCGATGAAATATGAAGAAAAAGGCGTTGAACTGTGTTATAAGGTGATGAATAAGAGATGAAATGTGTTGAAGGCGTTGAAGAGAGATGCGATGGAAGTAAGTTGAAAGGCGTTGAGGATGATGAAGGATGATGAAAGAGTGAGAAAGCGTTGAATGTTGATGAGGAAGAGATAGAAAGATGCAGAAAGATGTTGAAAGAGAAAGAATTGAAAAGGGTTGGATAAAGAGTTTTGTAAATAATAGATAAAGGTTGATAGAAGAAAGTACATTTAATGTATAAAGCATAGCTGTCGACCGCAGTATCGCCTCGATAGAACTATTTCTTTTAAAATAAGACATATTATGCACTGGGGGTTTGTGTAAGCTGATTTACATAAGTTTCAGCGATTGTATACACTATTTAATATAGATAGGTCTTTATTAATTACAATATTAGGTTATATATTAAATAGCAAATAGGTCTTAGTGTTATGGTGAACTTTAAACAGTTTGCAGTTTTTTTTTTTTAAACATGTGTTCTAGTGCTAAGTGTTGAAAGGAGCTTTAACACCATGTTTCAGGGTTTGTGTGTTATTTGTCTCAACCTTGTCTTTATGCAGAATACCGTCTCACAACCTTACTGTAGTGTTTGTTGCCACCTTTAAAGATCTTCACAATTTGTTTTAATATTAGTGTGTCATTTAGAGAAAATTGTCACAACCTTATCCTTGTATAGAACACCATTTTACACCGTTTTATTTAATAAGTTATATGAGAGATTTTAGATATAGTATAAGAGTTACTATTTACATGAGCCAAATCGACCCAACAGTTAGAGCAAGAGGGGGAACTCAGATATTTCCTCCTTTCACGTGACGCGACTGTTCACCCCGACCGGTCGTGCCAGATAAGAGGGAAATTGACAGAGTTAGTGTGAACAGTTTAACTTTACGCAGGTCTACAAGGGTAAAAAGGCCCACACAGTGTAAATTCTGCTTAGACTGTCGCCACTAACTAGAATTTTGGAGTGTGTACGGAGAATCAGCTCGATAGAATGAGAAGTTTAGAGATTTCAACCTTTTTTTTTTTTCATTTAAAAACCATTTTTTTTTAAAGTAGAACTTCATTAGGATTCCTTTCTTTTTCTATACAAACTGTTTCTTGTTAAAACCCGAGTTTCAAAGACCAATGAGAATAATGTATACCATTGTGAATTAATTATTTAGTATAAATCTGAATTTTTGGTTATTATCGGGAGTAATAGATGAAGGAAGGTGTAGGAAATCACAACTTAGAGGGGGGCTATGTCTAAAACAACAAACCTAATAGGCATCCTATGGCTTGTGTTGGGTAATTCAGAAACCCTATAATCCCTGGCCTTCAGGTAGTAGCTTTGAAATAGGTTTCTAATGAGGACATGAAAGGTCAATCTTTCAGAGTAAAGTTATGAAGTATAGGGACCCTAAGCCAGGGGTAGAAGTTAAGTAGGCCCAGACCGTAATCGATCCTTGGAAAGCACTTGAGAATGTTAGTGTTGGGTAGTGAATCGTAAACCCTATAAATCCATCTTTCAATAGAGTGCTGAGGTCGGACTACTGCAAAGGGGGCAGACGCACGAGGAAGTAAGAAGAAAGTGACTTCACCCACGGTGGCTAGGGGAATGACTCAATTCCGCTTTTATGAGGTGTCACGCTTAATGGTCCTTTATTCGCCATTATAATTAGTGTATGTCTTTATATAGAATTGTCGTGAAAAGTCGCTTGGTGTCAAGGCAAGGGCAGTTTTTGAAGTTACACTGATTTTTTTTTTAGTAGGTTAGCTTCCAGATTACTTAGAATTGTTAACAATTATTGTTAACAATCATTTATCGAGTATAAAGTGTTAGTATATATAGAGCTTGTACAGAGGCATTTCTTTTGAGTAACCTAGGGCTTTGGTTCCCAATTTGTTTTAATTTTATTATTTTATTTGATTTCACATTTTGTCCTGGAAGATTTTCATTATTGTTAAGGCCTATTAATAATGATATTATAGTATTTTGGTTTTTATGATAGAGTCTAACTCTAGTTTGAATGCGATCGTGAATGAGAGAGTGAATGTAATGATCAATGAATGCGACCACAAAGTTAAAGTCTAACATACTGTTAATCCAAAAATACATTAGAATAGGGTTAAGGATTTCAATAGGATCGATTTTTATTATTTTATTTTTTATTTCGAATTTTGTTAGGACCGAGAAGCCTCAAACAGGACAACTACAACTCTATCTAGATAGGAAAATATTCGCTCCATTTTTGTTAGGTCTCCTTTTGGAAGAGTATAATTTTTTTAATTTCTATTACTAGGGTAATAAAGTATCTTTGTTATTTATATCAACTTGAATTTTAAGAGTCGTAGATAATGATCATATCTCGATTCTCAGACTGGAAGGTTGTGGGAGGTTATGATCAGACCAGAAAACCCACAAAACTTCTCCTCATTAGAGGAAACGAAGAGGTATAGATTGAATTTTATGCAGGATGGGGGATTTGTTTTAGCCATGCCGTATAGCCTGGGGTATAACGGCGCGACCTTGGGTAACCGATCTGACACCGTAGTTTCGACGCTTTTAGCGTGGCTGGAGCGAGGGTATTCCAGACGGGAGGTCCTGTAAGATTGGCATGTAGGCAGAGATTGCCCAGTTATTCTAGACGAAGTAGTTTCCGTCTATTGAATTTTTTTGGTACCAGTTTGATCCCCCATAGCTAGCGGAAGTTTCTTCTAATAAAGGATTCGCCCTGCCATACGTTTTGTTGGAATGAATTCGAGCATAAGACCGATTCGAGAGGCAGAATAAGTAATTATTAGGACCTTCAACGAGTTTAGACTCGTTCCATATTAGGATAAGATTTTAAAGTATTAGTTAACTATAAGGACCGCGAACGAGACGCCAGAACGAGCCAATGAGTCAAAGTTTTTAGAAGTGTTGTATGGAGGACAGTAGAATTAAAAGCAGTTATACAGGAAGTAGAATCCTGAAGGAATTTGTAAAAGGAACCAAAATTTAAGATTGATAAAATTCAAACTTATAAGATGTAGATTTATAGGATTCAGGTCAATGAATAGAGAGTATATTAGTAGATAAAAGTAATATGAATTTCTTGGAAGGGAGAGGTAGCTGAACTGTACACACCCCAGAGGCAAGGTAAACGGAGCCACAAACAAAATAGTAGAAATTGATTAGTCGCTCTGCCAAAACAGAAAGAAATTCTCTTCATACGGTTGTCACCCTAGATTTAAATGGACTGTGTAGTTTAATAGAGGTCTGGGCTATGTTCCATTTGACCAAGATTCTAAATGACGTTCCCATCTGGGTTGAGAGAGTATTGCAATTTGAGGAATCTAACACACAAGAGAGAACCCACCCTCCAGTAGGATCGGGATAGACGAATATTACCCAGTGACCAACTCGTGATTCCAGACTGGATAAGATTGAAACTTAACTGAGATACTAAACCTTGAACCTTCAGCGCACAAATATATATTATGTTTACATTTTCTTTTTCAATATGCTATTATTTTTATATCATATATATTATATTATAGTCATATACTATTCATTTCAACAATTTTATTTTGACATTCATGATATTAATATTTATATTAAATATTTAATTATATATATTTTGTCACCATATATAATCTTGTAGTAGTTTTCTTTTATCATCTATCATGGGATGATTTTTATCATATTTAATCACTATCTGCATGATACGTGTTTTCTTCAATATATATATTATACCCATCATATAACATGGAAGGATTCATTTTATCATTACATATTTCGTGCCTTATTTAATAATTACTTTCACAATTTGTTTTCTGTAACCTTTTTTTTTTTATTTAGCAAAAGTCATCATGTCATAGGCTAATCATTATGTACCAAGATATTTCTTTCAGCTAACTATAATTATCCTTTCCTTTGATAGTATATATATATAACTATACCACACGAATGTCTTGATTGGTACGAAAATAAAGATGCTGGCATGTTTTAGGAGTTGGACTAGTCAGTTATTTCTAAACGACTTCTTGGCGCCCAATTTTTTATATATAATATGTAATAGGGAAATGTCCTAACTGTATTGTTAGCAGAAAGAAGGTAGCAATGAATCCAGTACCCCAAGAGGCAAGGATGGGGTTGAGAGGACTTACCACTAGGAAGGCCTACTCCTCAAGACCAAAGAAGAAAGTGGAAGGGTGGTATATATACCCATGAATGGTAAGACAGATGACCTTGCTTACTTCCATACATATGATATGACTGTCCCCAATAACCTATTTTGATAACAGTGTTCTGACAGAATAATAGCACATAAAAAAACCCTTTGCCAGGATGCACAATGCCCACTAATGTTCGGAATAATAAACATCTAGAATAGCATACCATCATTTTGATTAGCCTTATCTTCCCTATAGGTTTCGGTACACCTGACTTCACCTAGTAATGGAAAATGCATTTTGCTAGAAATGGGCCTGCTTTCATAGTAACTGATGAAAGGCAGATGAATAATGAATAGCACAAACGCATTTGTCCATTACCTTGGCAGGGGGAGGATTGTTGGGGCACGTTTTTGTAACCATACCCCAACAGAAGGCGTATGTATAATCAAATCAAATGGATACATGGCTTCCCTCCCACATAGACTTACAGACCATTTTTTTGCCCAGAAACTTAGACACTTGGTGACACCAGACTTCCATGCTGAAAGCTGATGCCTGGTAAAGAAGAAGACATCCAGAGACATCCGAGCTGGAAACTGTTGTTTCATATGTACATATATTCCCCTCACCAAAAATTTAGGTAAAGGTGACCAGAAAAAAAAAAAAAAAGGGAGAAAAATGGAGAAGGAAGATCTCTAAAGACTGAAACTTATAAAATATCCTTCCAGAGAAAGGAAAGCATCACATTACAGTCCAGGTAAAAAGGGCCTGGGTCAATTTTAGCCAAGACGGGGGGGCGATATATATACCATCCCGAGAAAAAGGGAGGGTTGTATTTCAACCCATGTGGAAAGACGGGGGGCTGGAGTCTGAAATCTTACACTACCGCAGGGGTTGTTTTTCTCTTTAGATTTTTTTTGTTTTGGTAATACTATATGTTCTATTTTGAAGGGGAGAGGCCTGGGGCGTCTATGAAATTGATACTGGAGCCGTTGGCCATTTTGATTGGTGTTTCTTTCGGCGAATGAAAATGGAGAATGAGATGATATAAAAGAAGGTTCTTTGCCAAAAGGGAGGATTCGATCGGAGTCGCTCAGTGAAAGGACAGTCTGTAGACAGGAGACCTTTGCCGGCACTTTCGAGAAAGGTAAGCCATTTGTCATTATGACTTAGCGCCCCCCCCCCCTTTTTTGTGTAGTAGCCAACCTAGATTTCGCATGGGCCCTAAAGGGCTATAAAGTAACTTCAGGTCACCTCTATCTAAATTTTACTATGTAAATAGCATATCTCGTCAGTATAGACATGTTCCCAAATTTTAAGATATTTAAATAAATATCTAGAGAAATTTTCTTGTCTCCTCTGTTACCTATTTCATACATAATTTGTCTTAGGGTGCTATTCCAACTGTTTAAATAAAATGTTGTATGTTTATTACCTATTTGAAGGGAATGTTACTAATAATCAAGTCTCCCATAAATTACCGGCCACATACATTGCCGCGAGTGTCTGTGTTTCAGTGTTTTATAGATTGCCCAATTTAATAACGATTTCGTGGGTTGTCAGATGAAGTTGTATAATAGTGTCGCGGTTGTTTCCATCTTTAGACCACTGTACTGACAATATTATATGCTCAATCCTTGCTTTAGCCCAACTCTTAATCAATTACAGAGTTTTTTTTCCCTTTTTCTTTTTTATTTATTTTATTTATCCTATTTGCACAAATTGTATTACATGTGATGATGTAAAGACATATGCCGATAGTGCATCACTGACAGCTGTGCTGCTATTATACAACATTAAGGTCTTGCTGCGGGTTATATACATAGGGTTGTTGGCCTAAATTGCTATATATATATATATATACTTAAGTAAGGAGACTTTAATAAGTCACATCGTGTACCCTCCCTTTTCAACTATCCAAACTGGGGAACCCATCATATATATAGTGACTAAAATAAAAGAACAAGGAATGAATAATTTCATTCGGACCATGTATAGACATATTTCTAAATGTTAGGTCGGATTTAAGACGTGTCGGAATAAAATATTAAATTATTGAACAACTGACAAAACACACCAAAGCAAATACACAAACTATATACTATTAATTACATATAGTCACTAAAATAAAATAACAAGGAATGAATAATTTCATTCAGACCATGTTTAGACATTTTTCTAAATGTTAGGTCGGATTTAAGACGTGTCGGAATAAAATATTAAATTATTGAACAACTGACAAAACACACCAAAGCAAATACACAAACTATATACTATTAATTATATATATATAGTCACTAAAATAAAAGAACAAGGAATGAATAATTTCACTCAGACCATGTATAGACATATTTCTAAATGTTAGGTCGGATTTAAGACGTGTCGAAATAAAATATTAAATTATTGATGAACTGACAAAAACTCACTAAAGCAAAAACACAAACAATATACTATTAATTACATATAGTCACTAAAATAAAATAACAAGGAATGAATAATTTCATTCAGACCATGTTTAGACATTTTTCTAAATGTTAGAAAATTTGTATGATACACGCAAACATTGGTTCAATTCTCAATAGGATGAGATACAAACTACCACACATACAAATTTAGGCAATATATATATATGTATACACAATAAAATAAAGGGAATGAAATTGACTTATAAGTTAACATGTGTTATATATATATATAGGCATATGTAATTGTTTATGGGTAGAACTGACCATGGAAGTACCATTGTATGAATAAAAATTTCCTTTTGGTGATTATCAGAACATTTAACTCCTTTTCCAAAAAAAGAAATATGGTTTTCCATTCATCGTGTATGTCTAGACCAGTATAAAACACAATAAATACAAATTGATAAAATAAATATATGTGAGATTTTATTATATCTAAAAATTATCTATATTATGAGACAAAAGGGAGAGATGATATAATGGTGAAAGATCTTATTCTATGCAAGCGAAACCTCTACCTCAAATTTTACTGATGTATATAAAAAATAATAACCAAATTTTATTTGGAATATACTATACATAGCGGGAATCATGATTTTATAAAAATGACTCAGCATATCATGCTAAAAAAATAAATCGATGGTGATTCACCAGTTATAACCCTCTGGAGCAAATTTGGGTCGTCGAGGACAGAGTCCAACATCTCATTCGCAATGTTCATGCGATGCTGTTTTTGGTCGCAATTAAGCGATTTTGGTACGAATTTCGCGGCGACCCGTCTCATGCCCAAATCATTGATAAAAATCGAATGGCACGAGCCAATCAATATGTTTAGGTCCTCAGCAACTTCTCTAACGGTGATTCGACGATTGGCCAATATCATTTTCTCCACTTCATCAATTTTTCGTCTGTTGTTGAAGTGCTCGGGCGTCCGGCACGCTCTTCGTCGTTCACATCTTCTCGGCCTTCTGAGAACATTTTGTACCACCGATAAACGTTGCTTCGATCCAAGGTAGCTTCTTCGTATGCCACAGTCAACATTCGGAATGCATCCGCGCACTTAATTTCGTTTTTCACACAAAATCTGATACAGGTTCTTTGATCCATTTTTTTAATAGGTAAAAATCGAAGACGATCCAAAACACCTGCAAGCAAAGCAGCTGTCAACAATTAAGTGAACATTCAAAATGGCCGAGCTTGTCGGCATAAGTGAGAGACATGAGTACAAACATAAAGCCACAAAAAGATCGAAATTCGAATATACGTAACCCGCGAAAATTCAAAAGTCGCGATACCTTTTGAACACACCTCGTATGATCCAAATGCAATAACATTATACAACCGATTTAAAGAATAACTCTTTAATTATATTGATTTTAAAAGTATTTTTTAATCTTATAAAACCTTTTGATGAAGAAAGATTAATTTCGTATTTTTTATAAACAACAAGAGCATCCAAACGGAAATATGTAGCATATAAAAAATATAAATTAGATCCGAAAACTGTAGTAGCTATTATAATTTTTCCTGTCGAAGGGTGGTTATGCCCGAAAGCTAGAAATAAATGTATATGAAAGATACTTATCCCCCAAGCTTATTGATTTGCACATATCTAAAATTTCCTTAAGAATAATTACTTAAATTTATACTCAAATTTTGATTTTTATTGAATGGAATATTAAATTTTTTATTGGTTTAATATTTTCATTATTTAACTTTATTTCGTAAAGTATATTTTCATCTATTACTGTGTCATATGCTATACTTACATCAATAATTTTACCTTATCGAGAAAATTTATAAAAAAGATCATTGTCAGTTTTGAACAGACGTAAAGGAATACTTCTTAGATTATCAAATTCGGGTTTTCTTTCGTAACCGAAATGAATAAGCTCAAAGAATTTTTTTCTTTTGTTATTTTTTTCTTAAAACTTCTTGTGATTTATATTTCAAAAATAAGCATCAATAGTATTTGAAAAATATTATCAAATAAATCAAAAACTAATCCTTTAGTTAATATCTTCAAATGATCATTCTTTCTAAATTCTATAAGATTATCTAGACTTCTTGTAGGATCATATTCATATATTTCAGAATTGACATATAATTCAAAAACATAAGGAGAAGTATTAAGTACTGTGATATTTATAATCTTGCCATCAAAATGAAATATATAGGTTGACTTATCAAATTTTGGATTACTTCTTAGATCTATTCCTCCATTCGCTCCAAAATCTGCACTCTTTACAGAAAGAGTTTCATTACCAAAACATATTATTTCACACACTGTTGGTTTTACAAAATATCCATTATCATTTTTCATCATCATATTATTTGGATATGATTTGTCAATATCTGGTACATATAATCCATTATTTGTTTTCTTTATTGCATTATTTTGTGGTTCTAAAGAATTTCCTTTTCTATCTACATATCCTTTTCTTGCAGACTTATTATCAAATTTTGGATATTTTAAGCTTGTGATTCTTTTATTTTTCACATCTAACCAGTCGTTATCTGTACTTATGTCTTCTAATTTTTCTCATTTTCTTTAGTAATTTCTTAAATTTGTTTTATTAAATCATCTACATATTTTTTAGTTGCAGCATTTCTCTCATTTTGAGGATCTTTTGAATTACCAATTCTTTTATTTTTAGCATCAAAAACAATATTTCCTGATAAAACATGATACTCATTTACATTTAAATAATTCGATATTTTAATTAGTGTATTTTAATCTATAGAGGTTAATTGATCTACATATTCTTTATTTACTGCCTCATTTGAATCTATTGGTTTCTCTAAGAAGCCTAGGATTCTTTTTTATATGTATTATATTTATCACATTTTCCAATTTTAAACATTTAGGAATATATATTCCATCATTTTTTCTAATTATAGAGTTATTATCATTGCTTGATATTTTTGTGTTTTCTTTAAAATAATGCATGGGGGGATATTGCATCTTTATTTTCTTCAGGTTATTTGATATTGGTTAATCTTTTATCTTTAATATCATAATTACCCTCAAGTGTTATCTTATATCCGAGTCCAGGAGGTCCTCTTTTTCCTATTGCACTTCTCTTTGTTCTAAATCCTCTTGTCATTTATTTTATTATCAAAATTTGTTCTTACATTAAATCTTTATCTTTCGTCCTATGATCGATGAGGAATAAATTATAGGGTTTACTAACAGCCTCTTTATATTTCTTGACGAATTCTTCTTTCTTTATCATCGTTCCATGATTTCTATATATTATATATATCTCATCTAAATCAGGAATATTGTATAAGGCAAAATAATCAAAGTTCTGTCTCATAATTCTTTAAACTGGATAATAACTCTGTGACAAATATATAATTGAAGGATTTTTCCTTCTGCTTCTTATGCATAGATCAATTATTTTACTATGATCTTTCTCTGTTATGAAATCATCAAATGTAATTACATTTTGCTACTCAGGATTCAAATCATCAACATTTATGATATCATCAATACTATGTATATGTAGCTATATTTTCATCTGTGTCTTCCTTAAATTCATCCATTCTTTCTCTTAAAAAATGATAATATTTTTCCTTTAAATCTTTTGCATGGACAAATAACTTATTAAAATATAAGTGTTTAATAATTAAATTAATTAACAGATTTGTTTTCTCACATCCTGTATGACATACAATTAAGAGTCTAAAAGGCGATTGAGGAGCATATTTATTTCGATTATAGCATTTGATGGTTTCAGGAATTTCTATTTTTTAAATTTCCATTTATTATGATTTTATTCATGAACATATGGAATTTATTCATGAGCATGAGGAATCTATTTATGAGCATGAGGAATTTATTTATGACCATATAAATGGAAGAAAGATTAAAAGAAAAAGCAGCGTTTCTCAATGTAATATTTGAAAAAGAAAAACACATAATGCAGAAATTGAAAACAAAAACATTAGATGAACAACATACACAAGAAAATCTGAGTAATTTTCTAAAGCCTATTACAACTAAAATGGAACAAATATTACCCCCACCTCCTCTCCTTTCTTTACCACCTTTAGTAAAAGAAGAAGGAAGTCAAACTAAGAAAATAGAAAAGAAAAGTTATTCAATTGTTAGATATAAAAAAGAAATAGATAAAAATTTCTTGAAAGATTATGGTCTTCTAAATGTTGAAGAATTAGTAGAACAGGAAGATATTTATGAATTAAAAGAATTAGATAAATCACTAGGGGCAACGATTCAATCATTAAGCGGAAAAAAAGAGATCCAATGACGAAAAAATAAGACAAGAGGCCTATAAAGATTCAAACACTTTACAATATTATCATAAATTAGTAAAATTGTTGATAGAACATAACGCTATAATAGATATAAAACAAATAAACTATTTAGAGGGCATGGGCGTAATAAAATATTATAATAAACCAAAAGAATTGATCGATCGGCTCGAAATTTTAGACGGCGAGATAGAAGCTGGAAATGATTCAAAAGAACTAAAAAATGAAGCATTAGAAATTTTAGATATTTTGAAAAAGAAGAAACAAATATCTGAAAAGATACATAAAGAAGCATACGATAAATATTTAAAACTAAATAAATGCTAATAACAGTGAGTTCAGATCAACCACACGATTTAACAGTTTTTTATAATCCTCCTTTCAAAACAGGATCGAAAATAGCTTTAATTAGTTTTAGAGAATGGTATTCTTGGTATAATATAACTAAAGTAAATAATAAAATCAAATATAAAGATCTTACAAATTCTTAATGGAAAGAATTTGTGATTCCCGAAGGTCTATATAATTTTAACAATTTAAATGAAGAATTCAAAATTTTACCCATAAAAAATTGGGTAATCATTAACCAAATTCTAGAGTAATTTTAATAGTTGAAACATAAATTGAGTTGAATGAGGGAAATTTTCATAAAATATTAGGATTTCCTAAATTTGAACATCGTCGCGAGAAAATATTTACAAACAAGGGGAGCATATCGCTACATTATCTCCAGATATAACAAACTGTATTGATAGTCTTTTAATTCATAATAGTTTGGTAAAAGGTAGTTATTTAGATAGCAATCAATCTCATGTAATCTTTTCGTTTTCCCCCGAAGTAGATCCTGGTGAACAAATCAATATAACACCTTGGCACATTTCATATTTAGATATTAATGAGAATGATTTTATAAGCGAAATGAGAATAAGAATAACGGATCAATCAGGTAAATCTGCGAAATTTAATGGTGAAAGGGCTACACTTGTTTTCGAAATTATATAAATGATAGTAAGAAAAAAGTATTAACGACTCTCTGGTTCAGGAATTGGAACTATATTTAAAAATATAATTGGAAAACCGAACGTTGAAAAAATATTGAAAAAACTTACTCAGAAAAAGGTAAATGATTGTTGGAATAATCAATTTCAACATTCTACTCTTCTTTTATTTGTTTTTGACCAGTTGACCGCCATGTATATAAATTATTTCTATCATTGTCGTATTGGTGTATGTAAAGCAAGCTGCTTTAACTTTATGTAAAATTAGAGCATAACTTAATAAAACTTTCGATCTTTAAAAGACAATTTCCCGGCATTCTCCTTCCTATTTTTTTTCAACAGGTTATGGGCCCAGGACTGATTGTCTAAGATATTAAGAATCAAGCATGTCCAGTCTATATCAAATTGAGAAGTTGAATAAGCAAAACTTTGAGACATGGAGGCTTCAAATGCAAATGATTCTTGTTCACTCTGATCTGTGGATTTATGTTAATGAAGCCAATGTCAAACCTGAACCCGGTAACCAAGAGTTTACTAATTGGCAAAATAAGTATCAGAAGGCTCTTGCTACAATTGTATTGAGCTTGAATCCATCAGAACTAATACATGGCAAGACTGCCGAGGAGGCCTGGAAAAAGATAGAAGAAGTTTATCGACCTAAAGGACCTGCGACGAGAGTTTCCCTGACCAAAAGGCTAATACAGATGAAAATGAGGCCTAATGATGATTTGAAAGATTACCTGAGTAAATTTACCTCATTAGTGGACAATCTAGGTGAAATTGGGGCTCAAGTACCCGAAGACCTTTCAGTTATACTCTTGCTGTGTAGTCTTCCAGAATCGTACGAAGGATTCAGGACTGCAATAGAAACCAGAGATGAGCTCCCAAAACTTGAAACTTTAAAGGTGAAGATTATAGAAGAAGATCAAAGACAACGGGAAATGGAGGGAACTTCGTCTGGAGAACAAAATGTCTTTTTTGGAAATCCAGAAAGAAAAACTACCAATTCCACTAAACCACCAAATCGGAAGGATTTTAAATTTAACTGCCATTACTGTGGCAAGAAAGGCCACAAAGCGGCTGACTGCTGGTCAAAAAGGAACTCTAAAAGAAACAATAAGCGAATGGCTGCTTCTCTAGGAATTAGAGATGAAAATATTCTTGATGTTGACGAGTGGTGCATGGATAGCGGTGCAACTGCACACATGTGCTGCTTAAGAAACGCATTTTCAAATTTAAGAGAAACAGAGCCAATAGCCGTTAAATTAGCGAACGACCAAAGCATAGAAGCTTTAGGTACAGGAACGGTAGAATTGGAGGTTTTCGAACATGGTGAACCATTTTTATTGAAATTAGAAAATGTGTTGTTTGTCCCAGGACTGAAGGGAAATTTGATTTCAGTCAGCACCTGCACAGAAAAATCATTCTTTGTAAAATTTATGAGAAGAAAAGCGGAAATTGTGAATCCATTGAGGAAAATTTGCATAGAAGCTTACAAAAGAAACGGACTTTACATATTGCGTCAAACTAAATATGCAAAAACACAATTCACCGGAATGTGTATAGACAGAAATAGCAGTGAAATTTGGCATAATAGATTTGGTCATCTTAATTTTGATGACCTTAAGAAATTGCAGAGAGAGAATTTAGTCAATGGATTACCCAAGGGTGAATTTAAAAGTATAACAAGTTGTGAAACTTGTATTAGGGGTAAACAGACTCGATTACCATTCCCAGAAGTCTCTCTAACAAAGTCAACAGAGCCACTGCAACTTATTCATTCTGACATATGTGGACCGATGAGAACAAAGTCGTATGGCGGTGCATTGTACTTCGCTACTTTCATTGACGATTCCTCACGAATGATATTCACTTTTGTTATGAAACGAAAAAATGAAGTTTTCAAAGGATTTAAAGTCTTTAAAAGATTTGCTGAGAAACAAACTGGTAAGAAAATTAAAGCAATCAGAAGTGACAATGCCGCAGAGTATTTGAGTTCAGATTTTAAAGAATATTTAATGGAGGAAGGAATTAGACATCAGCTCTCAGTTGAATATTCTCCCCGACAAAATGGAAGTGCTGAAAGAGCGAACAGAACTCTGGTAGAAATGACTAGATGTTTCATAATTCAAGCGAACCTCCCAGATCCACTTTGGGCTGAACTTGTGCATACATCTACATACATCAGAAACAGATGCCCAAGAACAAATGAAAGTCGAACTCCGTATGAAATATTTACAGGAAGAAAACCAACCGTTTCTCATTTAAGAATGATAGGATGTAAATGTTTCGCTGTTGACAACCGTCCGAGAAGAGGAAAATTCGCTCCTCGTAGTGAAGAATACCGACTGGTTGGCTATTCTCCCGAATCAAAGGCGTACAGATTATGGAAGCCTGGCACAGGCATGATGATAAAAAGTCGAGATGTACGTTTCCTTGAATCTGAAAATTCTACCTTAAAGAATGACGTGGTGCAAATTGAAGCTATACCACAGAAAAAGGATGATACATCATTGGAGGAGGAAAGTCTTCAGGATGATGAAAACACTTTCCAGGAACTGATTCGGAGTTTTTAGGCGAACCATCAGAAACAATGTAAGTCATCTCGCAGAGAGGAAGAGGAAGACCAAGGTATATTAGAACGGGAAAACCTGGCCGACCAAGAAAGGAATATCCTACGGCAAATTTATCCACGCAAGCATTTTCAGAAGTGAAGTACTCCCCAGACCCAAAAGACGCTGAGGAAACGCTGTCTGGAAAAGATTCTTATTTTTGGAGGAAAGCAATGAAGGAGGAGTTTGATTCATTGATTGAAAACAAAACTTGGGAACTTGTCGATCCTCCTAAAAACAAAAATATAATAGGAAATAAATGGGTCTTCCGAAAGAAATTTAGAGCCGACGGCTCTATTGAACGGTATAAGGCTCGACTTGTAGCAAAAGGTTATTCCCAAAATTACGGTATTGATTATGAGGAAACCTTTGCACCAGTTGTACGCCACAGTACGATCAGAACAGTTTTAGCCTTGGCCGTTGAATATGATTTGCTGGTCCATCAAATGGATGTTCAGTCTGCCTTCTTGAATGGTGATGTCAAAGAAGAAATTTACATGACACAACCAGAAAATTTCGAGTCAAAGAAATATCCAAGAAGGGTATGTAAACTAAAGAAGGCTATATATGGTCTGAAACAGGCTGGAATGACTTGACATGCAAAGCTCGATTCAGTATTAAAAGAAATGGGCCTAGAACAGATGAAAACTGATAACTGTGTCTACATTAAAAGAGAAGAAGGAGTTCTTCTGGTCGCAATCTATGTTGATGATTTGATAATTGCAGCTGAAAGAAAAGACACGCTGATATCCTTTAAAGAAAGTATGAAGAAGATATTCAGAATAAAAGATCTTGGAAAGATAAATTATTGTTTGGGTATAAGAATACAAACGGAAAAGGATGGCTCAATATCCATAGATCAAGAGAAATATATTGAAGAACTTCTGGCGAAATATAGAATGAAGGAGGCCAAGCCGATTTCTACACCCATGGACTCGAACTCCAAGTTAACAAAGATTTCATCTATAGAGGGTGAGAATGAGCCAGTAAAAAAGGAAGAATACCAATCACTGATTGGATCGTTAATATATCTTTCAGTGTCGACAAGGCCTGATATAGCCTATGCGGTTAGTGCTTTGGGACAGTTCAGCAATGATCCTAGGAGACAGCACTGGAATGCGGCCAAGCGTGTCCTCCGCTATCTAAAGGGCACTTTATGTTTGAAAATAACTTACGAGAAAACTAATGAGACCCTTTATGGTTGTGTCGACGCTGATTGGGGTGGAAACCTCGCGGATAGAAAATCTCAAACGGGACTTGTTTTCTTCTTAGCAGGAGGTCCAATAGCTTGGGAATCAAAGAAGCAGCAGACTGTCGCCCTTTCGAGCACGGAATCTGAGTACATAGCACTTTGTGAAGCGGGAAAGGAGGCAGTCTATCTTAGAGCGCTGTTGGATGAGATGGGATTTGGTGAATTATTGAATGAACCTACGGTTTTAAAGACTGATAACCAGGGCGCTCAACAGCTGGCGAGAAATCCAGTCCATCATGCCAGAACTAAACACATTGACATCAAATGGCATTATATTAGAAGCATTTGCAGCGATGGTCTTATCGAGGTCGTTCACATACCAACCCAGGAAAATGTTGCCGACATCCTTACTAAAGGTCTGCCAAGAGTCTTGTATGATAAACATGTTGCTGGATTGGGAATGTAGAAATTGAGGGAGGGTGTTGGAATAATCAATTTCAACATTCTACTCTTCTTTTATTTGTTTTTGACCAGTTGACCGCCATGTATATAAATTATTTCTATCATTGTCGTATTGGTGTATGTAAAGCAAGCTGCTTTAACTTTATGTAAAATTAGAGCATAACTTAATAAAACTTTCTATCTTTAAAAGACAATTTCCCGGCATTCTCCTTCCTATTTTTTTTCAACAATGATATCGTACAAAAAGGAAACATGAGAGAAGAGTTTTTATATGGTTCAGGCAAAAAATATGATGGTAAACTTAAAATGATTTTATGGGGTAAAGGTTTTAAACTTATATAAATGACGAAAGAAATTGTTGCCCCTTATTGGAATTTCAAACAACCTGTCTATGAAGATAATTCTACAACTGATCAAGAATATATAAAAGGATTACCTGAAAATCATATACAGTATAATACTGATGAATTCATAACCCTTATTAATAAAGATAGAAGCAATTATTATAGACCTTCTAAAGATTTAGTGAGGATTACTGCTAAAATAGTAATATCAGATGGTAGTGCTATCACTGAAAACGACGAGATTACTGTTAATAATAATATCATAAATATTTTTGAAATTGCAAAAAGTCTTTATAATGATAAAGAGGAAGAAGATATTCGAGAAGTAGGATTAACATATCTAGCTAGATTTTTAATTGACAAAAATCCTGATTATATAAGGACTAATGCATCTCCGTCTATGCTATATATTGATACAGCTGATTCGTTGGATAAAGAAGAATTTACATATGAAGAATCAGGAACAGCTCCTAATATTAGTCACAAAATAAAAAGAAATGTAAATTTTAATAAAGGCTACACAGATAGGTGGATACAAACTAAAGCAGGAAAATAATTGAATGCTCATATAAAATTGTGTGATCTATTCTGTAATTTCCGAGATAATGATAAAGCTAGAATTGGTTTTGAACATAAACTAGAATTAACTAGAAATGATGATAGTAATATACTAATTGGAAACGATACAAATTATAAATTTATAATTGAAAAAATTTGAATGGTGGATTAGAAAAGTAACACCGAGTCTTAATATTAGAGCTGATTTAGCACTTAAATTGAAAGATGAAGTTAATATGAAATATGAAACAATGAATGCAAATATATCTTACAATAAAACATTGAAGAAAGAGGATGTTAAAATTGCCTCTATAGCTATCAGACCTTCGATGGTATTCGTAATATTTCAGAAAGCAGAACGTCAAAGAAATATTAAAAAGAATAATATGATTTTTGATAATATGAATGTTGCATCTCTTTATTTAGAAAGCAATGGTCAAAAATATCCTAGATATCCTCTCAAATGTGACTTCAGACCAACTGTTATGAATTACAAGGTATGTCCCATAAGTTTCCGGACTGGGTCCATAAAAAAAAAGGTAAGATTTTTTTAAATTTTTTTTATTAAAACTTTTCAAAGTAATCCCCCCTTGCTTCAACGCACCAGCGCCATCGTTTCTCCCAATTGTCGAAACAGTTTTTATAAGCCTCTTTTGGAATGCTCTTCAATGCTAACGGCGATTTTTCTATTATGTCATCCCTGGTGTCAAAATGTCTTCCTTTTAGAACTGCTTTAAGTTTGGGGAACAGGAAAAAGTCATTTGGTGCGAGTCTGGGAAATAGAGTGGTTGAAGTAGGATTTGTGTCCCGTTTTTCGCCAAGAAGCTAGTCATCAAGTGCGCTGTGTGAGGGCGAGCATTGTCATGCTGTAGGATCCAGCCACCATTAGTCCATTTTTCTGGCCTTTTTTTTCGAATCGCTTCCCTTAGACGGCGAAGAATGCCCAAATACATTTCCTTAATAACTGTTTGGCCTGCAGGAAGATACTCGTGATGAACAATGCCCTTGTTATCCGAAAAAGCGATCAGCAACACCTTGTTTCTGGATTTTTTGGGTCTAGGCTCACCCTAACCTCTCCACTCGGCAGATTGAGGTTTGGTTTCAGGGTCATAGCCATAGACCCATGTCTCGTCGCCTGTGATTATCTTGTCTTTCCATTCTGGATCCGTTCTTGTCATTTCCATCATGTCCTCACAGGTTGCAAGCCGACACAGTTTTTGCTCATTGGTGAGGAATCTTGGGATGAATTTTGCAGGAGTCTTTTTGAACTTCAAATCTTCGGTTACGATCCTTCCAATCGTTGTTTTAGAGATGCCTGTGTCTTGCTCTAGCTCCAGCAAAGTGGTTCGGGGATTTTCTTTTATCAAATCGGTGATTTTTTGCACATTTTCATCAGTCCTTTGAAATTTTGGGCGTCCTTGACGAGGATCATCTTCAATGGAAATTCTGCCAGCTTTAAATCTAGAATGCCATTCAAAAACAGTTGTTCTCTTTGGGGCGTCATTGGGGAATGCTTTATTAAGCATTTCAAAAGTTTCGGTTGCTGATATTTGAAGTTTCACACAAAATTCTATGCAAATCCTCTGCTTCAATTTTTGTTCCATCGTAAAATCGCCGCAGCGCTAGGTGTGACCTTTAAATAAATTAGAATAACCTTGGCGCGCGCCCAAGTACCGCCTCGATATTGGTACCACCGAATAGCCAGATATGTTTTCTATAATAAACAGTCAAATTCATTTACATTTTTCATTTATTTATTTTTTTATGGACCCAGTCCGGGAACTTATGGGACATACCTTGTATGTTGAAGCTTATAAGAATTATGAAGACACTTGTGAAAGATTTGGAAATGAAACGGCTATTTTAGATAAAATAGCATTTGAACGCATCTATCTCCGATATTTTGTTTTGATCTCAATTATTATGAAAGGTTTTTTGATAATTCAGAAAGAGATTTTATGTTACATTACGAATTAAGAGACGATAATCCAACAGCATTCAATATTATATCAATTATATGTTATGAAAAGGATGTTACATATAATTTTGTTGATAATTTAGGAAATTAATATTATATAAATGGGAAAATTAACAGAATCACAAATTCAAAAAGTTCAGAGTGTTTTTAGAAATAGATGCGGATGTGGATTGAAATTGGGAGGACATCTTGTTATATTTACGTATCCTGAGCTAGTTTCTATTATAAATGGAAAGATTCGGGGGCTTATCACCTTTTTTAGCTCCATTTATTCCAGCAATTGCTGCTGCACTAAAGCAGCAACATCAGGAGCTGTAGGTGCAGCAGGTGCATATGGAGCTAAAAAATTACTAGGCAAAGGTAAAAAAAAAGGCTCTGGTTTATACCTACCAGGTCGAAAATATTATTGAGTAATATAGATTTAGAAAAATATATGAAAACCGAAAAAAGAATTAAGGGTGTATATTCTAAAAATGAAATGTCGGGAAATATAAAATCTTTTGAAAATGGAATAGTAAATTTAGATGATGATGCTGGAACTCATTGGGTTTGTTATTATAATTCACCTAATTTTCCTTATGTTGAGTATTTTGATTCGTTTGGTATTTCACCTCCTGAATCAATAATTAAACATCTAAAACCCTCTGAAAAGAAAATTTTATATATTACTAGACAGATACAAGATTTAGAATAAACAAAATGCGGTTATTATTGTATGCATTATATAAAAGAAAGGAATAAGAATATTAGTCCTTATGATTTGATTGAATATAAATGAGGAAAGGAAAAGGAGTTATTAATAAAACTATAAGCAAATTATCATTTGAAATACATTTACCTAGTCACAATTTTACAGGTCCAGGAACACAATTACTTACTGGAAAAACTAGATTGAATCCTGATTTAAGTTATAAATCATGGAGTAAGCCTATTAATAGAGTGGATGAAACAGCCTACAAACACGATATATGTTATTTGAAAAATAAAGATACTGAAACAAGAATCGATATTTGTGATAAACAAATGCTTAAAGACTTGGATAATATTCAAAATCCTTCTTTTAAGGAACGAATAGAAAGAGGTATTGTTAAACCGATTATATGGAGTAAAAAGACATTCGGTTTAGGAACTTCAATATATTGTGTTAAATGCAGAAAGAAAACAAAAACTATAAATATTAAGACAGAAAATTATAAGAGAGGAAAAATAGAATTTCTGGTAAATTCTTTGTAATACTAATAAATACAAATATAGCCTATCTTGAAAAACGAATTTATGTCTATAGAAAGAGTTATAATTATTTCAGCAATATCAATATTTATCTTTTAATTTCTAAATTTGTTTTATCTTCGAGTGGTTTAGCTGCTTTTGCGTTTGTTCCGTTAGCTGCTTTAAGTTTAAGTGCTTCAGTTGTAGATATTATTGAAAGAAAATTGAAGTTAAACGAGAGAAAAGAAGAATATAAAATGGCAATGAAATTTTATAAAGGTTTATTGAATACTTTCAAAATTAAAAACTATGAACAAAAAATTTATAGAAGAGAGGAAGAATTTGTTAAAACTCTACAATTTTAACCAAGAGAAAAATATTTGAAGGCTGCAGAACTTAATGGCTATCAATGGATTAAATACTATATAAATGAACTACTGTCTCAAGTACGGAAGGAATACTGAAAGTCAAAGTGAAGAAGAATATAAAACAGAGAAAAGAAGATTGATGATAAAATCAGTATGTAAAGAGTGTGGATGGAAAAGATTTATATTTGCAAAAAAGAAAAAAGAAGAACCTTCAAAAAAATCCTAAAAAAAAAAGCCTCGAAGAAATCTACTACAATCCCGAAACAGGATACAGAGGAATCAACGATCTCGTGAGAAAAACAGGTTATTCTCAAAAAGAGGTGAGTGAATTTCTTCACAAACAAGACATATATACTCTTCATAAACCTATTAAAAAGAAATTTGAAACCAGAAGTGTACATGTACCATATAAAGATTATCAATGGGTGTCTGATTTAGCTTTTATGCAATAAGATAAAGGTTTTAAATATATATTAACAATTATTGACGCATTCACCAAATATGCTTGGGCAATACCAATAAGAAACAAGACTGGAGACAAAATTACAAATGCCTTCCGTGAGATATTCAAAGAAAGGAAACCGGAAAGGATGCAAACAGATAAGGGCATGGGATTTATCAACAGTGTGACGCAGAACCTCCTAAAGAAACATAATATCGAAGGGTTTGCTACACAAAATGTTACAAAAACTAGTATTGTAGAACGGTTTAATAGGACTTCAAAAGAGTTAATGAATAAATATTCAACACACAATAATACTAGAACGTGGGTTGATATTTTACCTTTAATCGTTAAAAATTATAATACTTCCTTTCACACTTGTATAAAAATGACCCCTGTTGAAGCAGGTAAACCAGAAAATGAAAATAAGCTCTATTTTAACCTTTATATTAATAGAATTAAAATTTCAAATAAACAATACAATGTAGGAGATAAGGTTAGAATATCAAAATATAAAGGTCATTTTGATAAAGGATATCTTCCTAATTTTACAAACGAAGTGTTTGAAATAAGTGAAGTTTTGTCTACTGAACCTGTCACATATAAAATTAAAGATCAGAATAATGAAGATGTAGAAGGTGAATTTTATAATGAAGAATTAGTAAAATACGATAAAGAAGATGATTTTTATAAAGTTTAGAAAATAATTAGAAGTAGAACAAGAAATGAAAAAAGGAATATTTTGTTAAATGGTTAGGATATCCTGATAGCTTTAATAGCTGTTTTCAGAAATTAAATATTTATAAAAATATTTCTATATGAATGGAACTTTCTTTAATCAACAACGTACAAATTATCTTAAAATTAGGTTTATTTGTTCTGGTGAGGAAACAAAAGTCATTTTTGAAGATTCCTGTAATTAATTCATTATGAATATTGATCACTTTACAGAATTTATAAAAAAAAATACCAATATACAAGAGAAATATTATACAGCTTTTGATATAGGCTTAGCAAAAATAAGATGTTTCTTTCTAAGGATTTCAAGTTGTTTTGTACTCACGTAATTTGTAGTTAAGAGGACATCCCTTTTAGATATATAAACAAATATATATTTATTTAAGGAACGACTTGTTCCAATACTATTGTTGTAAACAAGCGAGCAAAGAAACAAACAGAAAAATCATGAAGCGTAGAAGTGTGTTGTAATAGTAGTGACGTCAGCATCGATGATGATTGAAGTCAAAGTTTGCGTAACAATTCCCTCCTTACTTTGTCTTTATTCCCACGATGCTGAGGTTCTCCAGGTGTTTCTTCATCTGGTCTCGGGATAGGTCCTTTGTGAAGATATCCGCCTCCAGGTCCTGAGATGGCTTGTACAGAAGACAGATGTCTCTGGATTCATAACAGTCTCTCAAGAAGTGGTACTTTCTGTTGATATGTCTACAGTACTGCTTTATTTAGGGCTGGAGATCCAGTTGATCAATGACTGACTGTCTGTATAGATCGCAGTTGGTTTTTCCATGAAATTCCATTCTTCCAGCTCTCGTAACAGGTTTATTATCCACTTGATTTGACAGCAGCTTTCACAAGCAGCTATCATTTCCGCTTCCATTGTGGAGAGGGCGACGAGTGGTTATTTACTACTTTTCCAGTCTATAGTTGCTTCGCCGAGCTTCAAAACATATCCGCCGTAAGATTTTCCGTCATGGGTAATCGACCAGCTGGCATCGGTGTAGGACTTCAGGATTCCAGTCTTCCCTCTTTCAAATTTCACTCCTAGGTCAATTGTTCCTAGTAGGTATCTCATCACTCTTTTGATTGCTGTCCAGTGCATCTGTTTTGGTTGCCTGGAGTACTGTGAAAGTTTGCTAGTGATGTAAGCGATGTCGGGTCTGGTGTTAACAGCTAGAAACATTAGCATTCCAAGGGCTTCTTGGTAAGTGTGCTGATCGCAATTGTCATCTTCAATATGATTTCTTTGGATCCTGGTGTTGGAACTTCCTTACAATTTTTCATTCCATATTTCTGTAATATTTGTTGTACATAGTAGCTTTGCTGTAGCGAAATTCCCTCCTTGTCTTGTATGATCTTGATTCTCAAAAACATGCCTTTACATGTTACATCCTTTATTTCCAGGTGATGTCTCAATTTATTGATGAATCTGTTTGAGGTATCTTCAGAATCTGAGACAGTGAGAAAGTTATCAACATATATACCTACATAGAAGTATTTGTCTTCATTCTTCCACTTAAATAGGCAAGGATCAGATTTAAGTTTTTCCAGTCCCCAGTTATGAAGTACTTGACTGAATTTCTCATACCACGATCTTCCGGATTGAGGTAGACCGTAAATACTTTTGTTGAGTTTGCAAACTTTGTTTCTGTCTTGGACAAATCCAGCAGGTTGTTCCATGAATATTGTATTTTCAATGTTTCCATTCAGATAGGCTGCTTTCACATCAAATAGTTTAATGACTGAATCTTTTGTTGCTGCCAATGACAAAATAGTCCTGAGGGTGGCATTTTAAATTACAGGGCTGAAACTTTCGTTGTAATCTCTTCCTGGGATTTGGTTGTATCCCATTGCAACAAGTCTAGCTTTGTAAGTTTTCTTTTTGTTTTCTTGGTCTTTAGATATTTTGAACACCCATTTACTTTTGACAACTTTTGCGTTTACAGGTCTAGGTACCAATTCCCATACTTGATGCGAGTACATGTTCTGTATTTGCTCAAGCATTGCGTACTCCCAATGTTTCTTGTCTTCGCATGCGATGGCTTCATCATAGTCTTTCGGAATGGTTTCATTCGTAGTAGCCAGAACGTAGTCATCGAATCTTTTAGGTATTGTTCGAGTTCTTTGTGGTCTGTCTGATCCACTTGATTCTGTCTGTCTGTTGATCATGGTATCTGGTGCTGGCTTTTCAATATCAACATCTGATAGAACATGAATGTCCAGTTGTTCATCCTCCTGAATGAAGAAATATGTGCAAGTGTCCGTATTATTATCACTTTGTTTTTCTTCCGAATTGACATTATTGTTCTCTCTGAAGTGAATGTCTGCGGTTTCAAGAATGATTCTCGTTGTGATATCAAATACTCGATAAGCTCTTCTGCATCTTGAATAGCCTACAAATATCCCTCTCTTAGATTTAGCTTCTAGTTTGTGTCTTTGATGATTCTCGAGTTTATAGAAGACTTCACAACCAAATCTCATGATGTGAGATACAGATGGCTTTTTACCTTTCCATTTTCCATAGGGGTAGTGTCTGGGTCATTGGTTGTGGGAGTTAGATTGTACAGATATGCAGCTGTATTCACAGCTTCTGCCCAGAAGTGTAGGGGTAATTGGGAGTCTGCCAGAAGTGTTCGGCCTTTGTCTAATAGTGTTCTGTTAGCTCTTTCAACTCTCCCATTGCTTCTTGGGGTGTACGGTGTAGTTAGTTCATGTTTAATTCCTTTGGATTCTATGAAGGTTTCAAGGTTTTTATTGATAAATTCTGTTCCGTTATCTGTTCTAAGTCGTTTTAGTTTTGAGTTTAGCTCGTTTTCTTTCTTTACAATAAACTTCTTCAAAACTTCTGCTGCTGAGAGTTTATCTTTGAGAAATTCTACAAATATTCTCCTAGAAAATCCATCTACGATGGTCAAGAAATATTTACTTCCGCCCAAGGAGTTTATTCTCATTGGACCACAGAGATCTAAATGAATGGCTTCAAAGGGGTAGCTTTCCTGATTGCTATCTGTATGAACATAGGGTACTTTGGTCATTTTTCCCAAGGAGCAAGCATCACATTGATCAAGGGTACCATTTATAGAGTCCAAGCCTTTTAGAAGATTGTTCTTTAAAATCAGGTCTAATTTGTTGTCACTAGGATGTCCTAACCTTCTGTGCCATGCAGTCCTAGAATTGTCCTTTGAAATCAAGCAATGTTCATTTGGAATATGAGTTGCTTCAGGTAAACGTGATAGGTTCAATGTGTACGTGTTACCATCAAAGTTGCTTGTTCCTATTAGCTTGTCATCAGAAGAGTATATGTATGCTCCTTCAGAATTCAAAAGAACAGAGTTCCCTCTTCTTACTACGCATGGAATGTACATTAGATTTCCTTTCAGGTGTGGTACATGGAGGACATTATGCAGGGTTACAGCGTTGTTAAGTTTGTCCTTACCTTGTACAGTAGCTTGGATTGATCCTGATGAGGCACATTCGATGTGTCTCCCTTCTTCCGCCACTTGTATGCTTCTTCTCTCCTCCGTCTTGTGCTCGATCCATTCACCATGGGAAGTCATGTGGCTTGTGCACGCAGAATCAATTATCCACACGTCCTGAGTCGTCGGGCGTTCCTCCCTTGTGCTTGCATGTAGTGCGTATTCTGAAGTGGAGTCTCTTCGTTGGGATGGTTCCTCCGTTCGTTCTTGGATTGCTGATCTGGCCGTGTCTTTGCTTTGTTTTGGTCCTTTATGGTAGTTCCTTGTACTGGCCATGTTATTTTTGTTTGTTGTATTATTTTGATTTCCTTTGTTGTTAGGGTTGAACCAACAGTCTTTCTTGAAATGTCCTTTTCTTTTGCAAATGTAGCATGACTTTTCTTTGAATTGGTTGCCTGATGATCTGAAAGCATTTTCATGATTTTTGCTTCTGTCCTGTCTTTTCTTCTCGAAATCCAGAAGAGTTTGTTTCAAGTCTGGTAAGGATATTTCTCTGTTTATTGACAGTGCTGCTGTGATCGTGTCAAAGTTAGGTGTGAGTCCTTCAACAATGTATCGTACAAGTTCTCTTTCTGTTACAGTCTTTCCTAGCTGGGTGATCTCTTGTGCCAGTTTCTGTGCTCTTACAATATACATGTTAACATTTTCATTTGGGTTCAACTTTAGTCTGGCTAGATCCAACTTTAGGTCTATCCTTTTATTTTCTAGAGATCCTTCAAACCTTTTCTTTATGTCGTACCAAATTCTTTTTCTCTTTTATCGCCTCGAAAGATGATTGTTAAGTCATCCGAAAGTGACAATATTATTAGGTTGTATGCTTCCCGATTCTTTTTCTTCCAAATATCATATTCTAGTTTATTTTTTGGAAAGTCTGGCTCGTCATTAACAATTACGTCCTCGAATAGATCTTTTGAATCTGGAATTGCTTCCATTTTCATGGACCACGTTGTATAGTTGTTTTCTGTTAACTGTTCGATTTTTGCTAAGTTATATGTATCCATTTTTCATTCAATTTTTCTTTCTAAATTGGCGGTTAGTCCAATTATTTAATTTATTTTTGATTTAAATGGATCAATTGGCGGTTAGTCCAATTCGCGCACCCAAACCACGCTCTGCTACCAAATTGATATAGGCTTAGCAAAAATACGATGTTTTGTTCTAAGGATTTCAAGTTGTTTTGTACTCACGTAATTTGTTGTTAAGAGGACATCCCTTTTAGATATATAAACAAATATATATTCATTTAAGGAACGACTTGTTCCAATACAATTGTTGTAAACAAGCGAGCAAAGAATCAAACAGAAAAGTCATGAAGCGTAGAAGTGTGTTGTAATAGTAGTGACGTCAGCATCAATGATGATTGAAGTCAAAGTTTGCGTAACAGCTTTTAACTGTTTATAAAAATATTTATATATAAATGGATCACCTCATTGAACTCTGTCGATCTAACAAAAGTTTTTTGATTGAGATTATATTTCTGAAAATGTGATTTTGATATTTTAACAGCTAATCGTGATAATGTTAATTGGTATATAATTTGTAGAGAAAGAAAATTAACAGAAGAATTTATGAGAGAAAATATAGATTATCTTAGATGGTTTTTATTATTAGAATATCAAACACTTTCTGAACCTTTTATTCGTGATTATCATGATAGGTTTAAACCATATTATGAGAATTTTATTAACTATGATCGAACAGATAATCTTGTAGGATATCAAACATTATATGAAGATCTTATTAGAGGATATTTTAGCGATCATCTGTATTTACATTCTCTCTGTCAATATAAAAAAAATACCTGAAGATTTATTGAAACAATATATAAAATATTTGGATTTCTCCATAGTGACGAGATATCAAGATTTAAGTATTAAATTTATTAGAGATATTAGTGACAAGATTGATTGGGTGTTTATTTCAGAACATGGGTTTCAAAAATATTCCGAAGAATTTGTTGTTGAATTTAAAGAAAATATCTATTGGAATGAACCCAATATACGTTATAGATTTAAAACGGAATTTATAGAGAAAAATTCACGTTGTCCGACTTGTAAAAATCACTATCAGAAATATTAATAGTTTCTATATATTTTATCAAAGAAATGAAAGAACTATGCTTTGAAAAAATACGACGGGTGGTTAATTATTTATTGCTTTTTTTATTTTATTTTGATCAAAAAAGGAAACAATATTTCTATTTTTTGTATACTTTTATTTTTGTGTGTTTTTTCTTAAATTCTGTTTTTGTTATTTTTAACTTTTTCTTTCAAAAACCTTTTTTTTTATTTAAAATATCCTTGATTTAAAAAAAATAAATATGGTCAAAAAAAGGACGGAAATGGTGTGTGAAAATTCGCATTTTATATCGAAAAAATCGAGTGTTTTGATGCAAAATGAAAAATGTCGTGTGTCCCATAGTAGTACCCATATAATACTGATGTCACATTCTATGAGAATACTACTTCACATTTAGAGAGAGAATCTACCAAACCGGAAGAATTAATATTTAAGATAAACAATGGGCCGGATGAATCACCGGTTGCAGCAACAAACCATCCTGTGCAGGGAATGCCGTCAGTATTTGATATCAGTTCGCATCCATTGATAACACGTTCTAAAGTTTCGAATAACCAATGGAACTTTGTTTTTTCTGATGAACCCAACAACTATATAGATATAAAGGTCCAGATTCAGAAAAATGCAAATTAGCCATGGATAGAAGGAATGATGCATCAAATAAAAATAAAATATTGACTTTAGAAAGTTTGGCAGATGATCATAAACCTATCGGTTGTAAATGGGTTTATAAAATTAAAACGGAGTCCGATGGTACAATTCAACCGTTCAAAACCAGATGATTTGCAAAAGGCTATTGTAAAATAAAAATGTTGACTATTTCGATACGTTTAGCCCAGTTTTCAGGTATTATGGTCTGATGATATGAGGTTTTTCTCGATGGCTAATTAGAGGAATTGTTTCTTGGGCAAGCCAACGACAACCAATTTTCGCACTGTCAACCATTGCACAGCTAGCTGATATAATCAAAACACCTCTTGCACGAAAAATAGTACACTATTTAAGAGGTCTACTGAACATATCAGATCGAAAAAAAATGATCAAACTATTCATAGAAAATTAAAAAAATAATCGACCAATCAACAGCCACGACGGCGATGCAGTCAACGTCTATGTATATAGTTTTTGTCTCTCGTCTTCCCAGGACCCACATTTTTATATTGCCATGCTTACATCTTGTTTTTATTATTTTGCTTACTAAATCACTTTTTCCTTGATGCAATCTTCAACTTCAACAATGCTCATGAATATGAGCCATCTTGGTACCACAAGACCGTGATCATGATTTTGTCTTTTAAAATTTAATGTCTTGGTTTTTTCTTAACTAGAGACATTTCATGGGTATAATGCATTGATTGACGCTTTGAAGAAGGGTCATCATGATAGACCCAAGTCTCATCACACGTTAAGACTCCTTTAAAGACCTCAGAAGCTGGTCCTGGGTAAGATTCGATGAGGTCTAAACAAATTTCTTTCCGAGTTTGCATCATTTCTCATGTTAGAAGTTTTGGCCCCCATTTTGAGCACAGTCTTCGATTGCTAAGATCTGAAAGTAGTTTAAGAACACTTACTTTAGATATCGTAAATTTTTTTATCAATTGATATGTCATTATTGCCCGATTGTTCTTGACAATATCCTCAACATGAGCCAAATTTTGGTCTGTTATGACAATTGAAGGTTTACCTGGCCTCTCTTTGTCATGAAGATCAAAATCACATTTCTTGAAGCGCTAAACCCATCTCTGTATAGTGATTCTATCCAATGTTTCGTTTACATATCCTGGATGAAGTTTTGAGTTAGTTGTTGTGCTGAAATGTCACCGGACTTAAAGAGGAAATCGGTCACCAACCGTTGTCGGATTCTTGTGTTAACATTAGGTCCCATATCTGAAAAAATACAAAAGATAAATCAATTCTGATTGTAGATATGTAGGACAGAGTATTTATTCACCATAAAACATGTATTTTTGCTAGCGGTGATTGTGCATTACTTATTGACCCAACCTTGTATATAATTATAGGGAAACCTTAATAAGAGAGAGAGAGAGAGTTAGATGGGCAGTCGTTCTAGGCCCGTTCGTAGAAGGATATAATTTTCTAATTTTGAATATATTCTTTGACGACGTAGAAGTTTGGTATTTATAGAATATTTAAATCATTCTAACATTGTAAACGTACAAAATTTAACATACCCACGTGGCCGTGGTGTGGTACGGAACAAGACGGAATAGACTAGAGAATAGAATTCGTATTTTCTTTATACGAAAATATATTTGAGCTGTTTCTACAGCGAAAGGAACGGCGTTCCTCTTCAAAATTATGAGCGGGGTCGATAATTGACTATTTTTCTCTCTTTTGAGTGCATTTTAATAAAACCTTCTTTAATGCATTCTTATTAATTTAAAGTTATTTCATATATTTGTGATATTAATACGTTTTCTTTCTTCAACAAATATGAAACGGGTTATTTGGAGGAGAATATGTATTGTATTTTTTTAAAACTTAGAATAAAACACAACAATTACATCTCACACCTGGATGTTTTAAAACTAACAAAAATCTAATGGCATCGAGACAGAGTGACCACAAAAAGAGGCGCAGTGATTTCTCAAAGAAACTAGAAATCTGTCCAACAAAAACAGATTTTGAGATCGCGAAATTCTTGAAAGATAACCTTCCTCAAAAGCAAGGTCTACTCTATGGTCATAGAATAGAGTATTTTAGTGCCTCCAAAGCTCTCGATTGTCTAATTAGTTCACAGTGGAATACACTCCCTGGAACTGCCACTCGTGATTTCCTCGAAGAGTGCCTAGGCCAAATGCTGGAGCATCATTTATTTCTCCGTGTTAAGAAAGTCGACACGGTCTTGTCTGAGCCTAGAATTGGGAATGATTCAAGACCAAAAGGAAACAATAACGGTAAAATAAGCAGAAAAAGGAGGATAAAATTAGAAATGCATCAATGTCAGGTATTCGTGGACGAGGACGAACCCTATGTGTGGCTTTACGAGCCAACACCAGCTATTATGATGCTGAACGGAACATTCCTCATTGTTGGGGCTCTGTTGTTTCTGGCTCTTCCCTGTGCCGTGACCCTGGCAGTGCTGTTTTCGGTCTTAGCTCTTCATGCTGCATACTCACCTCCGCAGTCAGACAGTGTCTCCCGCCGCTACAAAAGAGTGAATCACTCCAAGAAGAAGGTCGACGTTCCGTCGACCCCTAGTTTCACTCCCAACACAACGGCTGATGATAATGATATCGATAGTTCCTTTGAAATTATCGAGGTTACACCTGACCTTTAGAGAAAGACTATTCAGTCGTCGATTAAATCGATTAGGCATAATTTGATTTTAGGTATAAGTTTCTGAAATATTTATAACCTTCCAGGGTATCAAAATTAATTGGATTCCGATTTGAATTGAATTAAATGATAACAATCTACAAGTTGATAAAATAATAATTTTTATTTACCCGTTTTCTCTCTACATATTTTTATTCTAAGAGGAACTGCTCAATATTTTTAAATGTTCTTTATTTACAACTAGCGGATGTACCCGTAAAGGTTTGTCTAACGAATCTCTCGATAAAGTGAACATTATTTCCCGGTCCCTTTAAAAATACTCGATAAGTTGAATAAAATCAATATTAATTGGTTCCCTCGGTAATTGGAAGTTAAAGGAATAGTATCTTGCCTTGGAATTGTATCATTATTCTTGTATGGATGTACCCGGCTTCGCCAGGGTTTTATCCGAGTAAAGGTTTGTCGAATGAATCTCTCGATATATTGAACATTTTTCCCGGTCCCTTGAAAAATATTCGATAAGTTGAATAAAATCAATATTAATTGGTTCCCTCAGTAATTGGAAGCTAAAGGAATAGTATCTTGCCTTGGAATTGTATCATTATTCTTGTCTCATTTTGTCTTTCCTAATTTTCTACATTACAAAATCATCGTATCATCATGATAAAATGAAGAGCTTATTTTTGAATTATAACAGATAAATTAGAATATTTATCTGATTATTTTTAGGCGAAAAGTTATTTCAAAAATGTTATTTGCTAGAAACCTTCCCAGTACTATACTAAATAACTTCCCAAAGTTTCATGGCGTTCAAATGAGTGGTTTGGTCTGGCATAAAGGACACACACACACACATACATTCATTTTTATATATATAGATTTCCCCTAATTTTTCTCCCTTTCTCCCTGTTAATATCATATGGCTATTAACGGCCTAAAATTATTGTATATATATATATATATATGTAATGATCCGTGTCGACTCTCTGTGATGTGCTGCTCTGTTGTGTGCTGCTGTGTCGTAATCCTGTCGACTTTCTTCCTTTGCTGTGACATTTTGGTTTGCTGTACTGAGTCGTAGTGTAAGATGGTGATTGCGCAGTCGTGATGGTGATTGTGCAGTCGTGATGGTGATTGTGCACTCGTGATGGTGATTGTTTAGTCGTAGTGGTAGTGAGTGGTAAAGCACACAGAGACGAATCAAAGGAGAAACCGAGGCATCGGGAAGAGAACGTAACAACCTTGCGGCCAACGGCCGCTTACTAACTGACTTTCTTTTCTGCTGCTAACGAACTTTCTAACTGACGTCTGATATGTTGCAACACTCAACCGTCTACTCTGACCTTGACTCTGATTGGTTGCGGGGCAAGCCCTTTGTTAGCTCAGGCGTAACGGCGCGCCTCGGTGTCTAGCGTTTGATCTCAGGTTTTGGTTTCTATAGTTTGGCCTTGGTTGCTACGATCTCTAGATGCCTTTGTATTTATTTGAACACACCAAATCGATACATACAAAGTTAATGGATTAACAGAGGATTGGGTACAATGATTGAAAGTCAACATAGAGTAGGGGATGTAAGAAGGGGTGGGGAGTATATACACAGGTGTTTTCATCCTTAAATTACCACATATATATAAACAAATGTGAAGGCATAAATGTATGTCTGCGCAAGTATCCCTAGGAGGAGATAGTGCTTTAAATGTAAATAAATGAATACGTTTGTTTTTAATACCCAGAAATAGCAGTTTTCCCGGGCTCCAGTTCAGGGTAGACTTCCTGCTGATCTCCGAGTTCCACTCTGGTCCTTGCAGTCCTCCAACAATAATATATGGGATTTATTGATTGTCTTTCTGGGTCTTTGGCATTTACTTCCAGTAGCCAACCTATGACCTTCTCCTCGTTTCTCTACGAGTTAGGGCTATCAACCCTTCTCTTATCGATGAATTAGATATACATGAAGAACCTCTCGCGAATTATTTTCTCTATTTCGTCATCAGCCCATCCCATGTAAAAATATGGGAATTACCCGCGCTGGAACTCTCTTCAATCTGTTAAGTTCTTTCGCCAATAGTCATACTTTGTTTTATCCCTTCTCTGTGTGGTCTTCAAGTCGCCAGGGAAGTGCTATTTTTTAGGATCTTCATTTCTACTTAATATTTCATTTTAATATTTTATTGAATATTCTTCTGTTTTTTTTTTAATCACACACACCTACAAAAACACGCGCCATCAGTAAAAATATACATATTTATTTTTTGTCCCTAAACTTTCGCGCTCCTTTTTTATTTATTCCTAATTTTATATGATTCATTTGTGTTTTTAGATTTTTTTTAAAAGTCGGCTGCTTCATCCGAGTTATTCAAAATTACTTTATAAAAAAAAAAAAAAACATTGAGCCGAAAAAACCTAATAAAACAATCTTGTACGGATTTTTCACTTTTCTTACTACACAAACTTTATCTGAGACTAGCCAAATAACCAGGCTTCGCCCCGGCTCTTGCAGAATGAAGGATTCACCAATGAATATTGTGTGTGTTTTTCTTTTTAATATTTTTGATATATTTATTTAATTATATATATGTTATATAAAGGTATTACGAGGGTGAGTAGAAAAGTAAGGTCTTCTACGAGATAATTTCCGAACGCGCGTTGCTAAGTGAAATCCGACAACACCGCTGCCTTCCTTGGTTCCCCCTCTACCGTCTAGAACCTTCCCGGTGATCTTGGGACGCTCAGTAGCTGTCTGGCAGCCGTTCGCGATGGAGCTTCCCCTTAGCTCTCCCGCCAAGTGCGAGTTGCGCTCAGTTATACGCTTTTTAAATGCGAAAAATAATTCTCCGGTCGAAATTCACCGCCAGTTAGTGGAAGTGTATGGTGAGAAGTGTATGGACATAAAAAATGTGCGGAAATGGTGCCGGGAGTTTAACGAGGGGCGGATAAACGTCCACGATGAACAGCGGTCTGGGCGGCCGAGTTTGCCGGAATCAACCGTGGCTCGAATCGACGAAATGGTGCGCGCAAACCGGCGGATAACCCTTGAAGAGATCGAGGATGGCCTGAATGAAGATTGCAGCCACTTTTCCGTGCACAAGATTGTGTCTGAGACCCTCGGCTACAGAAAGGTATCCGTCAGGTGGGTCGACAAGTAGCTCAAAGAGGCGGTGGGAGAGTGGTACAACACCGGAATTACAAAGTTGGTTGACAGGATGAAAAAAAGTGATTGAGCATCAAGGCGACTATGTAGAAAAATAGCAAAGTGTCCAACCTTTCCAATGATGTATAAAAAGTTGTGATTAAATGTGTTTTTCTATGAAAAAAAAAAAAAAAATAGGAGAGCTTATTTTCTACTCACCCTCGTATTTAAAATGTTATATTAAAATATTTTATTTAGAATTATGTTATATTAGGGTGTTATTTTATTAAAAATTATATTTCATTGATTCAAATACTCTGTTTAAATCGACCGCCAGAGGTTGGCCGGCTACAATCTTTGTACATTATGTAAATAATCTTTTGTTTTCCTTATTCTTCTCGCCTTAAGCCAGGCATTACTTTTATCAAATTATGTTTTCTTATATATTCTATAAGCTCAATTAAAGCAATTTCTAATATTTACTATTTTTATTATTTTACTCTCAAGATTTTTGCCACGACTGCATCACCAATACCATTTAGTCCTAAAAAAGAACCAGCAAATAACTAACATAGTATAACCAAAATCAAGATAATCTCAACAATTCCAAAATAAACAGAAAATTTAATCTCTCTCTTCTTTATATAAGATATATATAATATTTAGATACTTCGTTAAATTTAGACATAGCTATATAAGTTTATAATTCTTTTTTAAGCTTGTAACATTTTAATTACAATTTCTTATGTCCTTATCTACTATCACCACATATTTCATAAAATTAGTTATAACTTTATTAATATAACATAAATATTTTTGTACAATAGGGTAGGCCATAGTTAAATTAGTTCAAACCCATGTAAATTACACATTTTTAATTAAATTTAACATACTTAAGTATGATGTCATCCCATAGGTCGTCTCGGGATGCCACCAGTGTGCAAACGGAGCCGCAGGGGGGAGGGAAGGATAACTTGCATAAGTCACTCACCAATCAGAATCATACCCAAGGGATCCGGGATGAAACGGCATGTTTTGTCGGACAAAGGACAGTTTACAGGTAATATTTTTAACAGGCACGCTCAGTATTAGGTCTGTTGTCATCAAACAGCATCCCTCGTGGCCGCCATCTTGGCTGGCACCCCTGCTCGCGGCTCCAGGCCTGACGCCGAGCCTTCCTCTCGTAATTCTCAACTTCCACCTGGTCATGGTGTCACTTGAGACGTCCTGTTAGAGCGTCTTTTAATCTCTCCCAAACTTTTTCCTCACTGTCCCGTGCGGACTTCCCACTCTGCACGCCTTGCCATTCAACTCATGTCTGCTTCTTGTGGATTTACCCGACATTGTAATATACCAGACCGCTTCTTTAGAGTTCCAATACTGTATTGGATCATTCTGATTTTATATGCTGAACTAAAGGTTGGAATCTTAGAAATGGTATTTGAGAAAACTATTGTCATAAGCTTTTAGGACAGTAGAATTACATTCAAATATTTGCATCGAGAAAGGCTCTTCGTTATTGTTTGAGGAAGATAATTGCTCGATGCAAATATTTGAATGTAACTATACTGTCCTAAAAGTTTATATCTATAGTTTGTTAAATACAAGATTCCAACCTTTAGTGCAGCATATAAAAGCAGAATGATCCAATACAGTATTAGCGCTCTAAATGAGCGGTCTGGTAGATTAAATTGGCGAAACCGCTAGGAGAGTTTACCATTGAAGAGCCAAGCCCTCCAAATATCTTATTTCATCGCAGTAGGACAGTAGAAGTTTGATTTATTTGTGAAAATAAACATTCGCGTCTTAATGTCTTCACTCAGTTTATATATATTTAGATAATTCGGCCCTTTGCGGGTTCGGCACGTAGAGACCCAGATTTGAATGGCTTGAAAAGAGAGAGCTTCAAGAGCAAAAGAATGCGAAACCGAAAGAAGAAAGGAACTTTTAAGATCACCTATGGGAGTTTAACATGGACGAATGCGTGCTGGGTGGCCAGGATATGGACAGCGTGAATCAAGTGAGGGAATCTAAAATATGAAGATTGGCGATATAAATGACGAAATAACAATACAAAAGATCACAACCCTTTCGAAATGTACATCGTGGCTACAGAGTGTTCTCAAGGAGAATTCAAGATATCAGATGAAAGCATCTTAGGCGGTGAAATATTGTCGCGATGAAAAATAATTAATTAGGCCTTCGAATTACTTTAAATATTTATTTAATTAGTTATATGCATTAATTCAAATATGAAATAGAGTTACTATTTACATGAGCCAAATCGACCCAGCCGTTAGAGCAAGAGGGGAGAACTGAGATCTTTCCTCCTTTTCCTGTTTACCCCGACCGGTCGGTCCAGATAAGAGGGAATACCAGGAAACTGTCCTCCTGAAATCACCCCCTCCACAAGAGAAAAAGCGTCCCGCTGTTTACTAGTCGGTCACATGACCCTGGGCAATCTGTTCTTGGACTTCGGGGTCGTGGTATGGCTTCATTCTCACTACATGGACGATATCTTGGGTTTTCGTCTTCTCCTAGTATTCGTCACGCCTTCTACTTGATAATTTGCACTCGATATTTTTCTGATCACTCGATAGGGTCCGAAATATCTCTTCAATAACTTCTCCGACAAGCCAACGGTACGGACTGGGGTGAGTACCCACACCAAATCACCTTCCTTGTACGTTACCTCCTGATGCTTCTTGTCGTAGCGTTCTTTGTCTTTGCTCTGAGCCTGCAGAATGTTAAGACGGGCTAACATCCGTGCGTCTTCAGCGTTGGTCACAAGATGACCCACATAATCTTCTGCAGTTCCTGCCGGCTGGTACGTCAGTATAGAATCCAGCGGTGTTTCAACTTCTCGGCCGTGGATGAGGAAGAATGGGCTGTATCCTGTATTGTAGGCGAAGGTAACATATGGTAGGATGCTGTCCCAATTTTTCTGATCAACGTCAACATACATCGAGATCATGTCAGTTAGGGTCTTGTTGAGTCTTTCTGTCAAACCATTCGTTTGAGGGTGGTACGCCGTGGTGAATCTGTGAATTGTTCCATTTAGAGTATTTATTTCTCGTATGATCTGAGACATGAAATTTCTTCCTCTGTCTGTGATGATTTCTAGAGGAGCGCCGTGCTTGAGTATGACATCTTCGATAAGGAAGGTTGCAAATTCAGTAGCTTCCGCTGTTGTCGCGGCCTTTGTTATCGCAAATCTGGTGAGATAATCAGTCGCGACTATTATCCATCTATTTCCCGTGTGAGATATGGGGAATCTTCCCAGATAATCAATTCCTATCTTTTGAAGAGTCGAGGTAGTTATTGGTATTGGGACCAGTAGTCCAGGGGGTTTCTGAGGCACGTAAACGATGTTTATGTCGTATTCGTGTAGTTTGAGGGCCCAACGGGCTAAGCGGCCGGATGGATCTTTCAAGCCTACCAGCCAACATAGCGAGTGATGGTCGGTAACCACAGTAAAGGGTCTGCCATATAGGTACGGGCGGAATTTACCAAGGGCCCAAACAACTGCGAGGCATTCCTTTTCTTTAGTGGAATAATTCTTTTCCGCTTTGGTTAGTGTTCGCGAGACATAGGTTATAGGTCTCTCCGCGTCATTCTGGATTTGAACAAGAACTGCCCCTAAACCATAACCGCTTGCATCAGTACGGACATGAGTTTACTCACCTTCTACGAAATGTCCTAACACAGGCGAAGATCCTAATTCCTGTTTGAGAATCCGGAAAGATTCATCTTGTTCTTCGCCCCAAATGAATTTTTCGTCTTTCTTTAAAAGGCTCTTCAAGGGTCGAGACTTGTTAGCATAACTTTTGATGAAGCGTCTATAGTACGAACTTAACCCAAGAAAACTTCTGGTCTCACTGATATTACGGGGTTTTGGAAAGTGGACAATGGCCTTCACTTTTGCTGGGTCTGGCTGCGTTCCAAATTCATTAACGACGTGCCCGAGGATAATTATTTGTCTCGAGGCGAAATGACACTTTTTATAATTCAGGCACAGCCCGGCCTGCTGAATGCATCTCAAAACTTTGTATAAACGTGTTAAATGTTCTTTAAAGGTCGATCCATAGACTACAATGTCGTCTAAGTAGCATAAGCACATGTCCCATTTCAATCCTCGTAGGGCGTTGTCTATCATTCGCTCGAAAGTTGCTGGTGCGTTGCATAGAACGAATGGCATTACATTGAATTCATAAAGCCCATCTGGATCGATAAATGCCGTTTTCTCCCGGTCCTTATCGTCTAATTCGATTAGCCAGTAACTTAATCTCATATCCATAGTAGAGAAGTACCTGGATCCAGAGAGGGTGTCCAGCGCGTCATCGATACGAGGGAGAAGGTAAACATCTTTCTTTGTAATTTTGTTTAGACGACGATAGTCGACACAGAATCTCAACGAGCCGTCCTTCTTCCTCACTAATTAAACGGGAGAGGCCCATGGACTTGATGATGGCCGGATGATTTTAGTCTCCATCATTTTCTCTACTTCACTCTGAATGACACGTCTTTCGGCGGGAGACACTCTATAAGGACGCTGTCTGACAGGCGGATAATCACTCGTATCGATTTTATGTTTTATTTCGCCAGAGACAGGGAAGCTATTTTTCTCAAAGTCGAATATATCAGCAAACTCATTTAGGCACGTGAGTAATCTGTTTTTCTTTGTTTCCTCCAAATCAGTAGAAATCATTGAAATTAAACATTCTCTCACATCTGGGGAAGTTACTTCGTCTTTTCCAGCTATTTCAGAACAAGCGTCAAGATTAGATATGCTCCCTACTTCTAGATCTTGCATTGTTCCTACCTTCATGTCCGAAGGTATCACTTGAGACTGGTGAGTACTGTTAGTCACCCATAACACCGCTCTGTCATGTAAAACCTAACGAGGGAAGAGGGAATAAAAAGTCCTTTTTTCAACTGCAGGCGTTTGGAACCTGTAACGACTACATCTCTAGCCAAATACATCCAGGCTGGTGACAACTATCTTGCCAAAAGATTTCGGCGGTAGGACACAGTACATAGCAGCACAAAGTTTCAGTTCTTTCCATCGTAGGATTTTTCAGCTTCGCTTAAATACAATTTGTTTTTTCCCACAATCTATAATGGCATATGTGGCTCTGAAGAAATCCCAGCCCAGTATAACATCGTGGCTACATTCAGCGGCTACTACAAAATAAAAAATAATATCGAGACCTTTGATTTGAACTTCTGAAGAGCACTTACCAAGGGTCACGATAGGCTTCTTGTCCGCGGTTCTTAGAAGTGGTCCATTTTCTTTAAAAACTGGAGCCTTTATAGAACGTCTGAAAGTTTCAGAAATTACTGAGTAATCAGCGCCGGAGTCCACAAGATCTTGTACATTTCGTCCTTGTATGTTGACAGATATCCAGTTCTTTTCCATTGTAGCGGCTATACGGCAGGGAGGATTTTCGTCTGTGGCGGCCACACCTCCAGAAGGCGCGCCATCTAGTTTTCCTCACTGCGGCGACTGTGTGAGCGGCTGGGACAGCGAGCAGGGGATTGTGAGGTTCTTCTAGGAGCTTGGAAATTTCCGCGGTGGGGATATGGCGACATGTTTCTAAATCTTCCTTGGGATAGTTCGCTTCCTGAATCGCCCATGGTGTAATTTTCCGTTCTTGGTCTTCCGAAATCGACTGTTTCTCTTCCAAGTCTGGCATCCGCAAAAGCTTGGCGTCTATCTCTGCAATAACGTGCAACGTGGCCAGGGCGCCCACAGTGGAAGCAGATCGGTCTGTCATCTTCAGTACGCCACTGAGTCCTTTGATTATTTGGTGGCCCTTTGGTTCTTCGTCGGTAACCTTGATCGTTCTGGGGGAGGAATTGTCGCCGAGGGCGGAAGCTCTCGGGCTGACGAGGGGCAGAAATAGGAGCCAATGTTTGCTAAATTTCACTACGGATGGCATCCCCGTAGGTCGGGAGGTGGAGTGTCGATATCCTGGGCGACAAATGTAGAAGGAGGAGCCATAAACATCTGAACCTTCTCTCTTACTATTCTTCTAATCAGGGCTTCTAGATTATCAGGTTCAGCGGTCGAGATGGTGGTCACATTGGGCAGTCGGTTGAACCTGGGCGGTGCAACACGCATCCTCTTGAATGCCTCGAATCCACGGCAGAACGCAACAAATTGGTCCACCGTACTGATGTCCTTCCCAACAAGTGCCTGATACATTTCCTCCGCTACGCCTTTAATCAGTTGGCTCACCTTTTCTCCTTCCGACATTCTGGGGTTGCTCTGTTTACAAAGAAGGAGGACTTCTTGTATGTAGATCTCGACGTTTTCCCCACTCGTCTGCGCTCTAGTTCGAAGAATGTTCTCGGCTTTCCTAGCCGTGTCTTCCTTGTTCCCAAATATTTCACAAAACTTTATCTTAATTTCCTCCCACGAATTCAATATTTCCTCGAAGTTTTCGAACCAGCACTTCGCTGTGCCAGTGAGGTAGAAGATGACGTTGGCCAGACACATGGAGTCATCTCACTTGTTGTAACGTGCCACACGCTGGAAGTCGCTCAGCCAACGCTGCGAATCTTCCCCACGTTCTCCCGAGAAGACAGTGGGATCTCTCCACCGATGGCAGAATGGTCAACTCCATTTTCTTTCGAGTAGGAAAGGCAAGCACTGTAGATAGCTCTGGTTGCAATCCTTGAAGGTGACGACTTCGTCTGGTGACTATCTCGTTACCCGGCGTCTCCACCACAATTGTCGCGATGAAAAATAATTAATTAGGCCTTGGAATTACTTTAAATATTTATTTAATTAGTTATTTGCCAGAATTCAAATAGAAAATAAAAGTTACTATTTACATGAGCCAAATCGACCCAGCCGTTAGAGCAAGAGGGGAGAACTGAGATCTTTCCTCCTTTTCCTGTTCACCCCGACCGGTCGGTCCAGATAAGAAGGAATACCAGGAAACTGTCTTCCTGACAATATGACCGCCATCGTGTGGAGAACCATCTCCCTGTGCTAGACAGCGCGACCATTCAATGGCGTCGGCACTGATTGAGAGTGGAATGAAAGCCCGAGTATAGTAATCGAGAGGGACAGTCAGGGCGTGAATAGTTTTCCAGTACCTCTCTGCACCTTGGAAGACCTTTAACAGTTCTAACAGAGTAGAGGCAGTCGTGGTCGAGGAAGAGTGGAAAGCTTGGGAACGTCCATCACAAAAACCGAAGAGACATAGTTGTACTAGTGTATAACGAATCAAAAGTTTTTACGAAGGAGTATCTTTTATTATATTTGTGCAAGCTTTCGAACTTTGCAGTTCTTCGACAGGCATGGATAGTACAAAAATACTACCAAATTTTCAAAATATTTTGAGCCATTATATATACATGAATATTTACATAAATTAGATATAATTTTAGTTTAATATATAAGCAAAATTAAGATATTCACTGTATGCAAATAGTATAATATTTTAAATTTTTATAAAATTTGCAAGATGAGGATTTGAGAAAGGTTCTTACTGATCTACATGGTCAATGAGGTGGACATTGAACAAAACCGACGAAGGATTCCGCTGATGGTGAAGTTACTATATATTTTCGGCGAATTTACAGCTTTATATATCTTTTCCAAGAGGAAGTATTGGGTTTCAGCGGATGCTATAAGGGCGTGGATAGGAAGATATATTGTACACTCTAGCAAAGCCCTATCTTCAAGGCCTCATTGGACATCTATCTCAATCTCTTGCTTTATATCAACTCTTAATCTATCACGGAGTTTTATTTATTTATCCTCCGTTTGTACAAAGTACATTACATAAGATGATGTAATGACACATGTCAATCATGCGTATAATTATTTATAGATGTGTTTCTATTACACAAAATGAAATTATTGTTATATTATATACAATATAGGGTTGTTTGTTTAAATTGCCATGGTGGGCCCCGGGAGTGAAAGAGTTTATCTGGATTTAAACGTTAAAGCCTCCCTACCACAGGTAAGTAATTAACATTTCTTTTAATTAATTTAAACTGTGAGGGTAAAAAAAGGCTACAACAAGATGATTTGTTTGAATATATCTGAAAATAATAAAAATAAACTTATATTTAATCAAAAATTATAATATTGATTATAAAATATAAATTTTGAAAAAACCTTTGTTTGATTACAAAAACGATGAATAGAATAAAATGATGATAAAATAAATATTAACATTCTTAAAGATTATTGGCGGGCGTTGGAATGGGTAAAGGGTTAAGGAATATGCAATTGTAAATATTACGCATACAACCTAATACTTAGATCCAGGTTGAAAGCGAGGATATCTTCCTAGGCAAAGTTTCACTTGCGATCCTGTATAAGGGTTATAGTATTTTATATGACAATGATTCTTGCAAAATTTAAAGTATTTGATTAATAAATGGGTGTTTTGGTATAAATTTAAAATATTAATAAAACAAAATAAGTTTAGAATTATGATATAATGAGAGTGTGAAGAAATGTCGGGTAATCGTTTCACAAAACACTGATGCGAAATTCGGTAGAAGAATTCGCAGTGATGATTCTTTTGGGGGCTGTTGCAAGGATTTAAATCAGATCACTAAATAGCAGAAAAGAGAGGGTAAAAATCTCCTTCAAACTAACTTTATTCAAAACATCTTAAGAGGACAGAGGAAAACACCCGACTGTGTCAGCGTCACCCAGGCCTGATGCTCCCCTCCCTCTTTTATCGCCGGCTGGCGCAGCTGGGGCTTGTTTGTTGACAGTCACCCGAGCCGTCGCTGTCCGACGACCTGAAGTGGACTCCATTATTCCACATACTCCCACCTATTTTCTTCTAGGCACACAGGAAAACAATAATAATCGTCCAATCGGTTGGGTATACAAACGGTTCTTCCCGATCTAGTCTGTATTTTTGCAGTTTTCTCTTTATGGTTCAGCAAACGCGAAGAAGCTGTTGTTGATGATTTTCCAAGGGATATATTTTCTGAATAGGTCTTAGGAAGGTTCCTACTGCGGTTCTCACCTTCACTAATCTATTCACTCCATCTCTTCCAAATAATATCTCCTCGATCACTGCTAATGGCCAGAAGTTACGCTTTTTATTGTCCATACCAACAAGGACAACATCCCCAGCCTGGAGTTTTGAATTGTAGATGCGTCTGTTTCTCTGGACCAGGAGGGACAAATATTCTTTCCTGAATCGTGATTTCAACTCCTCCCTCAGCTTGCTCAAATAGCTCAATTTCTGTGTCGTTGGATTAGATCCCACATTCTGGCACTCGGGAAACTCGACATCTGTCTGTTCTTGTAGAAACATGGAAGGCGATATTGTCACAAGATCATTCGGATCGTCGCTGACATAAGTCAGGGGCCTTCCATTAATCACTGCCTCTGCATTACATAGCAGGGTCATCAATTGTAATATGTCAATGTTGATGTTCCGAGCATTCTTTTTAGTATATCTTTGAGGGAACTAATCAATATCTCCCACCATCCACCCCACCAGGCAGCAGTGGGCGGGATGAATTTCCATTCAATAAGCTTCACTTTCCCGTCGTTAGAAACGCGTTCCCAGTCGATCTGTTTAAATAAGTTATTGGCTCCTATAAAATTTGTTCCGTTGTCGCTGAAGATGGTGGATGGACGTCCTCGTCTCTTAATGAATCTCTCCAGGGCCATTAGGAAATCTTCTGTGCTGAGAGATATTACCAGTTCCAAATGTACACAGCGGTACACAGTATAGGTGAAGAGAACAACCCAGGTCTTGGTTCAATCTTTCAGATAGAGCGGGCCTGCCAGATCAATCCCTACCACCTCGAATACCTTGGCATTATGTACTCGAGTGACAGGTAGTGGAGCGTCTTCCACAACAACGGGTTTAGCGGAGAAGCGGCGACATGTGACACATCTTCTCACTATTTTCTTAATGGTATGTCTCGTTTTTACTATCCAATATTTTCCCCGAAGTTTGTTCATCAAAAATAGTACACCAGCGTGGCAATTCTCAACGTGTGAATCAAATATCATTTGTTCAATCAAATGATGAATCCCATGTAATAGCGCTGGCAAACGGAAACTATGTTCGTCGCTGCTGTAAATTAATTTTGTTTTCACACGCAGGATTCCTTCTACTTCATATATCTCCACGCCAGGTATAGAGTGGGTAGGGAAACACTCGGCCTGAACTAATTTCAAAAGCGCTAACTCCGCTTCATCGATCTCCTTCACGGAAAGTTCACCCTTTAATTTCATTGAAGATCGGAGGTTGTTGATGAATCTTCTAATCCACACCATCGTCCGTACATTTTTTCTAAACGAGGAGAAATATTTCATGTACCAATGATCGGTACTCTTAACTGTTGTTACAACAGCAATTTTCTTTCTTTCCGCATATATTTCTTCTTCATTCAGATCTTTATACCTGGAAGGCCAATATTCTACGGAGAGTTTTAACCAGGAAGCGCCCTCCCACCATCTAAACTGTAACAGTTGGGAGAGGCTGCATCCTCTGGAGGGTAAATCAGCTGGATTGCACTCGCTAGGAACATATCTCCAATCTGCAGAATCACTAAGTCTGCATTTCTCTTTCACGCGATTCCCGAAAAAGGTACCCCACTGATCATCGCTCTTTATCCAAGCGAGGGCTGTTGTGGCATCAGACCAGAATACATTTTTGATATCTTTTAACTCTAGAGCTTCAAAGATCATCTTGTTTAATCGAAATCCTACAACACAGGCTAAAAGTTCAAGTCTTGGTATCGTAGGACTCTTGAGAGAAGCGACTCGAGACTTAGCCGCCATCATATGCACTTCAACTTTGTCACCAACCCGTGTCCGAAGGAAGACCACAGCAGCATAAGCTTCACTACTAGCATAAAAAAAAAACGTGTGTATCTGCCAGTCCTTCTGCGGTACCATCAATGAATTGAAATTCCTAGGAATTGCCATGCCTCTGTGCAGCTGAAGGTCGTCGAACCATAGGCTTAGTTCATCCTTGTAGTGACGGTCCAATTCATCGTCCCATGCCAACTTTAGAGTCCAAGCTTTTTGCAATATAATTTTAGGTTTTATTAATTTTGGACTCAGAAACCCAATAGGGTCATATATCTAAGCTAAGCAGGACAAGATACTCCTTTTGGTTATCTTGGGGGGTATGGCTACGGAAATTTCACTTGACAAAGAATCTTTACCTTTATCCCAATATATACCAACCACTTTAGATATATATGCTCTTTAATAGGGGTAAGTATCGGAGGTCACGTCTAGGCTATGCTCCCAACGGCTTAGCTCCATTCGAGCATTTTCCATGATTAACGTTGCGGTCAATTTGAGATCTTGTAACTCTTAAAAAGAGTTCACGTTTATGTCCACATAAAAGGATTTTTGCAACCTCTGAGCTAACGGTTTATGTTCAGGTCGAACATTAGACAGGTGGTATTCGATTACTGCCCCCAAAATTAAAGGACTACATTTAACACTGAAAACGACACGTCTATGTCGGACTACTTCAGTATTTTCTCCATTTTGGGAATACCACAGAAAACGCAGGTAATCTCTGTCCCTTTCATTCACCTCAATCTGCAGAAACGCTTTCTCAATGTCTGCCACGACACCAAACTTTCCATTTCTAAACCTTAGCATAAGGTTGGGAATCATCTCTATAAGGTTAAGTCTTTTTTCAAGAAGGTTTTCTAAAGATGGGGATCTATAGACCTTGCTAGAAGTATCAAAAAACAAGCTTGATAGGCGTAGTCCCACTGGAGAGTTTCACCACAGGACGATGAGGCAGGTAGATGGCCTCAGCGTCGTCTTGTTCAGTTGGGACTTTCTCAACTATCCCATCAGCCAACCATCCTCGGATAATATCATCATAGTCCTCATAAAGATTCAAATATATTAATTTCTCAGTCGTCTGTTCGAATCTCTTAATAGCAATCCCCCGGTTGTCCGCGATTTCAGCTTTCTCTACAGTCCACGAGAGGGAAACAACATATCTTCCAGAAACATAATGTTGGACTGTTTTTAGAAAACGTCGACGCTCCAATGCGTCTCTCTGATTTCTCTGTTTAAACTCAATAGGATCCATAATGCCAAGAACATCGAGATTCCACAGATTGGTTATACTGCTCTCCGAAATTGTCATTGTTGTAACATGACGAGCGAGTGAAACGTCACTACCTGGCTGACATTCTCCCATTGAAGTCCATCCAAAACGCGTCTGCAACGCAGTCAAGTCATTTGACATCATACAATATTTCATCATGAAAATAAATCGCAACACATCGCATCCTAGAAGTATTTCAATTTCCTTGTCATCCTTTTCAATATCAGGAACCCAGATTCTGCGGGCTTTGAGTTCTCTCATCGATGGCCCGCGGCTCAGTCTTGGTAAGTTACCACAGATATTTTGTTGATCAAGAGGCTTCGCGACTATTTTAAAATCCTCTAATGCATGACCCAAAGTGACTCTGTATTCGTGGTTGACACTTTCACTAGTATGGCCTCCAAACACCACATGTTAAACTGATTCCTGGCCAATGGGAGATAGTCCGAGACCCTGGGAAGTTTTAATTCTATGGTGTGAGCTAGAAGCGAAGCTCACTTCACCGGTCGTATAACTAGACGCAGCGACCTTAGGTTTAACAACATTTTTTAGAGAGTAGCAACTCGTTGGTCCTTTACCGCTTCGAATATCTTCAAAGGAACGAAACGCTCGTAAAGCTTCAGTGGCAGATTCTGAATGACAATTAAAAAAATTCATAAAGAGTGCTTTATCCTGTAGTGACGGCATTCCAGGGGGAAGGGGAGTAGTCCGACCACACCTCCTTGCGGTCCCCCCTGGACCCTTGGAATATTTGACCAAATTCTGGTTCGTTTCCAAGATGACTAACGTTGCAACGGCACCCATTTTCAAATGAAGAGCAAAACTGATATCTCCAGTAATGCTACCGCGTCCGGGGTAACCGCCGCGTCAGGAGCTGCAGCTCGAGCTCATGATGAGAAATCTACTACGAGGACTCAATTCAATCTACTACAACTCAATATAAATGGTACCTAGAGGAAAATAAAGAGCTGACTTGTCTTCTCTGTAACAACAATGTACAAATTACTTGTCCTCAGGAGACAAAATTGAATCAGAATCTGAGATTCAATATCAAAGATTATACAACACTACGAAAGGACAGACCGGGAAAATTTGGAGGAGGACTTGCCGTTTTGATTAAAACTCTAGAAATCAAATTTAAAGAAATTGCCTATAAACAGAGTAAGCCTAGAGAAAGCACGATAGAAGCTCAGGCAATAGAAATCTATCTTACAGATAAAACAATTCCAATCATAAATGTTTATCACCACGATAATACTAGCATCAATACAGGCCTGAAAGAGACATTAAGTGAAGCGTCTTCGGATATCGCAATCATACTAGGTGATTTCAACGCCGAAAGACCAACTTGGGGATCACCTGTCCAGGATAACAAAGGTCAGCAGGTTGAGGACATGCTAACCGACCTCGACCTTACACCGTTAAATAACAAAAATAACACCTATCTATCCAGGTCCACAGGCACAGAATCCGCAATAGACATCACAGCGATAAATTAAAACATCGCACACACAACACAATGGAAAATTCTGAAAAGTGCAATCAGTGACCACAGACCAATTTTAACAACCCTAAAATTCAAAATTGAGAATTTCCAACAGAATAAAAGAACAATGGAGAAAAAATCACAGAAAAGTTCGAAGAACTGTGCAACGAAGAATTAAATCACAGAACGATTGACAAAAAATTGTAAAAATTCTCTTCGAACATATCCAAAGCTGCAAAGTATCGATACCTAGAGGTAGACGTAAAGACCTGTGAATACTTTACTGGAAGGACCACAATATCGAGGCAATGATTTCAGAGAGAGACAATATCAATGAACTTATTAAAACATATAAAACAGAAGAAATCTTAAAGGAACTCATTGAAATTAGTCACAAAATAGAACAAGAAATTTGGATATTCAAACAAGAAAAATGGGTAGAATTCTGCGAAAAAAATGGAGCTAAAGAAGGAAAGCCATCACTGGAGTATAATTAGTGTTATAAAACAATCAAAACCAACACTATTCCTCCAATACTCTAACCGATATGAATAGCGAGAACGAACAAACAGATGGCTGAAATAATTGCTGAATATCTTTCAAGCACTTCCAGATTCAGCTATACGAATGAAGGCATGACTCTAAAAAATAATGTAAACAGGTTAGTTAAACAAGAAAGAAATTACAATCAACAAGATATTTACTCGAGAGACTTCGCACTGAATGAGCTAAACTCATCAATAGGAAAGTTAAATACAAGATGTCACCTGGAGATGCTCTAATATTTGGTCAAATGATTAAACACTTTGGAGACAAAGCTAAACATCAACTCCTACGAATACTGAAAATTTAATGGCAAACTGGTAAACTACCAAAGAATTGAAAGATATCAATTATAGTGCCAATACGGAAACAAAACAAAGATGCCAAGGAATGCAAGAACTATCGGCCAATTGCTCTTACCAGCATACTTTGTAAAATAACAGAATGAATTATCCACTGTAGGCTCATAGTCTGGCTCACTAACAATAATAAAATAAACTTCTACCAAACTGCCTAAAGATCCAGACACTGTACAACTGATAAACTGTTCTACTTCTGTCAATCAATAAATAGATTTCTAGGAAAAACCGCCAAAGAAGACAACGGCCGTATTCCTGGATATGACCTCAGCTTTTAATCGAGTGTGAAGGGAGAAATTACTTGAAAGGCTGCACAACATCGGAGTGAAAGGAAAAATCTTAATCTGTATTGCAGACTTCTTAAGGGGAAGAAGGATAAAGATTTGGGTCAATGGAGCATTTTCCAAGGACCGAAGAACATGGGCTGGTGTACCTCAGGGATCTGTGCTCAGTCCTCTACTCTTCTCGCTCTATGTTAACTGTTGTTTATGTAAATAGATGAATATTATTTGTATTATTTAAAGCCTCATTATGTGAAAATATATGTATATATAAATTGGACATTTGTTGTTGGCCATGGTCAAGTTTGAGCTCTTGTACGTCTAATTACGACACAACAAAAGTGGCGACGAGAATGCGCGATCTACAGAGCCAGTAAAAAGCTGAAGAAAACGGCGTCTATGCAAGTATAAAAACTACATATTTTAAACTATCTGGATCAAGAAAACAAAGGAGTAGAAGAGATCAGCATGACAAGTTCAAAGTTAATAGTACCTTTTAGATGCTATAGCCCAGTGGAGGACACTTCGATCTTTTTGAACAAAAATTTGAGGCTTTCTTTTTGGCATCTGAAGGAGGAGATTAAAGTGCTGATTTTTACCTCGCTACCAGATTCTGAAACTTTGAAGCAGGGAAACGACATTTTTATCCTGGTCTAAAGAAAGATCAACCTTATGATACTATCATTCAAAGAATTAAGCTACATTTGGATCCAAAGAAGAAAGTGATACCACAGCGATGCAGATTTTTAAAGAGAAATCAACAGGAAGGAGAATCAATTTTGGAATATCTTGGAGAATTGAAACATTTCGCAATAAATTGTAATTTCGGCGATATGCTGGGAACCATAATGCGAGACCGTTTTGTGGCTGGAATCAAGTTGGAAAGCCTGCAAAAGAAGCTACTACAAGAAAACGACGATGTCACCTTGGATAAAGTTTTGCAGTGGCGATCATGTTCGAACTGGCTCAGATAAATACAAGAGAATTACAAGATAAATTAGTGGCCAAGATATCCCCTGTGAATAGAAAAGATAAAAAGGGTGAGTACAATAATAGTATTGTGCAGCATAGGCCTTTCAGGCAAAGGGGAGAAATAATGTGTTATAGATGTGGTGAAAGACATTCACATGTGACCTCTGTTTGTCCTCATAGAACAAAGACTTGCTTTAAAATGTAAAAAACTGGGTCATTTATATAGGGTCTGGAAAGCTAGCAAAAAAATGTGGGGATGTAAATTTGTACAAGAGGACTCTATATATTCTGTACAGGGCGAAACTGATGCCACAATAAATTTAACAGTAGATGAATATTCTTTGTGCTTTACAATAAATACATGAAGTCCAGTTACGTTAATACCTAAAGATATTTATAAGATTTATTGGCAAGGTAAAAAATTATTTCCAACAAATTAAAGATTAAAATCCTTTTGTGGTAAATCAATAGAGATTATAGGGCAAAGAAATGTTTTTGTAAAAGAAGCCAACCAATATTTACAATCAATAGTTGTAAATGAAAAATTCAGGTGAATTTGTTAGAAAGAGAATGACATAAACAGTTAAAACTTGATTATTCTAGATTGTTTAGCATTAAAAATTTAAATAATGAATCTAATAGAAATAGTTTAATTGATAGATATGCAGATTTGTTTAACAAAGATTTGGACTGTCTAAAGGATGTTAAAAAAAATAATTTAAAAAAGGATGTGACTCCTGTGTTTTGTAAGGCCAGAGGTTTACCTTTCTCTCTAAAAAACAAAGTAGAGAATAAAATTGATCGCTTAGTGAATTCTTGCATTTTATAACCTATAGTTCATGCATATTGGGCCGCTCCAATAGTACCGGTAATAAAAAAGGATGGTAGTGTAAGGATATGTGGTGATTTTAGATGTACAGCTAATAAAGCAATATAATTAGATAGGTATTCCCTCCCATCGATCGATTAGATCTTTTTAAAATTATCTAGAAGCACCGTATTTTCGACTCTAGACCTATCACAGGCTTACTTACAAGTAATGTTAGCGGAAGAAGCCAAAGCTGTTGTTGATATAAACACAACAAAGAGGTTGTTTCCTTATAAAAGACTACCATATGACGTAGCGGTAGCACCAAATACATTTCAGAGGATTATGGAAGTTCTATTTGCTGATTTGCCAGGTGTGGCCTGCTACATAGATGATATTTTGGTTGCAGGAAAAAACTTTGAAGATCATGAACAAAAGTTGGATCTAGTGTTTAGATGATTGCTAGAAAAAGGTTTAAAGTTAAACAGATATAAATGTAAATTTAAAAAGAAATCGGTGGAATATTTAGGGTTTAAAATAAATAAATATGGACTGCATCCCTTAGAAAATAAAATTAAAGCAGTGAATCTAAAGAATGTTTCGCTATTAAGATCTTTCATAGGACTCTTAATTTATTATTATAGATTCATAAAGAATATAGCAAACATTTTAGCGCTATTCTATCAACTTTTGAATAAAAATTATAGATGGAATTGGACGAAAGAATATCGAATGTTATTTTAAAAATGTAAATCATTATTAATGGACTATGGACTAGGCGTAATTCTGAGTCATAGAAATGATAGAAAGGAAGAATGCCCTATAACTTTTGCTTCTAGAACATTACCTGAAGCGGAAAAATGTTTCTCTCAACTAGAAAAGAAAGCGTTGAGCATAATTTTGGCGTTGAGAAATTCAGACAATACTTACTGGGACGAAATTTTTATTGGTCACAGACAACCGACCCTTAATTCATATATTTTCACCTCATAAACCGATTCCCATATGTGCATCATCCAGAATTAAAAGATGGTCTTTAAAATTAGCTGCATTTAATTATACTGTGGAATTTCGAAAAACTAGTGATAATTCCAATGTTGACGCATTGTCACGTCTTCCTTTAGAATCGAGTGTCAGGGAGTCTCTTGATGAAGACCAGGTACTTCTTCTCAGGAATTTGAATGAGGTACCGTTCTCTTTTATGGAGGTGGCATATGAGACGCCCCAAGATAAAAACTGCCTATAGTATTAAGGAATGTTAGAGAAGGCAACTGTGTGTGTGGATATTCACAAAGGTACCGAGTACCGAGAGAAAACCCACTAGCTCCTCATTATAAGATCAATGAGGAATTAAGTTTGGAGTTTGGTTGTCTTCAATGGCGTGGAAGAGTGGTAATTCCCAAAAAATTAAGATATTTAATTTTAAATGACTTGCATTAAATACACATGGGGATTGTTAAAATGAAGATGATTGCCAGGCGGTATTTCCTGGTGGCCAGGCATAGACATTAACATCGAGGAGTTAACTAGAGAATGTAGAGTATTTCAAGAATCGGCAAGCATGCCCCCGGCTACCATCTCGTAATGGACCTGGCCCGATAAACCGTGGCATCGACTTCATCTTGATCTAGCGGGTCCGTTCATGGGAAGAATGTTTTTGGTTCTCGTGGACGCATACTCAAAGTGGATAGACATTTTTATCATCAAAGATATTACCAGCAAAACGATTATAAATCATCTTAGAGAAATTTTTGCCAGATTTGGATTGCCCTAATTTTTGGTTACAGATAACGGAAGACAGTTTGTCTCCGGTGAATCCGAGCAATTTACCAAAATGAATGGTATACGGCACACTAAGACCAGTCCGTTTAATCCTAGTACAAATGGTTTAGCTGAGAGATATGTAAGAGAGTTTAAAAACCTTTTGAGAAAGAATAATGGGAAGGATGATTTAGAGACGAATCTATAAAGATTCCTATTTGCTCATAGAGCATTCCCCCAAACTGTAATAAAGGAATTCCCCCGCGGAACTGCTAATGAAGAGAAGTTTATTATTAAGAGAAGTTTAATACCAAGATGGGAAATCCGCGAGAGGTATTTCATGAGGCCGTAAGAAGGCAGGAGCAGTTTACTACAGGTTGCGAGGTTTATTTCCGCAACTATGCAAATGGCCCTAAACGGTAAAAAGGTACCATTTTGAAATTATTGAGCTACCGTCACTACCTTATAAGTTGCGAGGGCGTCGTGTATAAGAGGCATATCAATCAATTGCGACCTGTGAGAAAGAAACAAGTGAAGACAATAAATTTGATACTTCCTCGAACATCAGAAGAGAAGCCTGTAGGTGGAAGTCAGAAATAAAGTGAAGAGGAGGTTCCAGAGGTTACATCAGGAAACAAGGAGGAGACTGCTTCTGTGCACGTACCCTCTTGCACTCCTAGACCAGGGCCTGTTGCTGTGCACGTGCCCTCTTGCACTCCTAAACCGGAGCCTGCCGCTGTGCAAGTGCCCGTCCGCAGTCCTAGACCTCAGAGAGCCAGGAAACCCCCAGACCGACTGGAGTATTATTAAGGGGGAAATGTGTTGGGTATGTAAATAGATGAAGATTATTTGCATTCTTTAAAGTCTCATTATGTAAGAATATATGTGTATATAAATTGGACATTTGTTGTTGGCCAAACGAAAAGAATAAGAGCTAAATAAAGAGTCATGGTCAAGTTTAAGGTGTTGTACATCTAATTACGACACAACCTCAACAACATCCATCCTCACTGAAGACACAAAGGTTGCCTGTTATGCAGATTATATAGCCATATGGCACAAAAGTGGCAGTATATAAATATCAGAAAAAAGATTAATTTATTGAAGGAATATCTTGGTGTGAACGAAATGACACTGAACGAGTCCAAATCGAAGGTTATGGTATTTCGCAATGGTGGTAAACCCTCAAGAGAAGATAGATGGTACTGGAATGGTAAACCTCTGATGGTAACAAGAAGATATATCTACTTGGGATACCCTCTGGTCAGTACAACTAAAACCACTCAAGCCGCAAACTTTTTCAAAGGAAAAGCACTTGCGGCAATAAATGCTACAACCCCAATATTGGCGAAATCAAAAATTAATTCACTAAACTCTGCAATGAAACTGTTTGACTCAATTGTGATGGCTGTTTTGATGTATGCTGCTCCAATTTGGACAACAGAGTATAAAGATTTATTAGACCATATACAAGATACATTTATTCGTAGGTTTTTGAATTTGCCTAGATATACACCAGGATACATAATAAGACCAGAAACAGGCCGCGTCTCATTAATAATAACAGCTCTGAAATTGACCTTGAAATATTGGCTGAGGGTGCTGAGTATGGATACAAATAGACTGCCTCGAATTTGTTTAACTAGAATGAGGCAATTATCCTGTGCTACAGGTGCGCCCATCGGTTTTATAAAACAATTAAGCAATTTACTTAATAATAACGGATCCTCGTGGCTTACTTATTGTAATGATCCTGACTCACTAAGGAATGCTATCCCTGGAATATTAAGAACTGCGATAGAGCAAACAATACAAAACGACCTAACAAGAATAACCCAATCAAAGTTATATTCCCACTATAGAGACATATATACAACCTTTACCACCGAAGAATACTTCTTAACTGAACTCCCTTTTCCTATCATCAGATTAATTGCACATTTTATTGAGGCGTGAAGACCTGAAATGCACTTTCTGTGGATCAGGAATAACAACGGAGATGTTGCATTACTTATTTGACTGTGCTGCTCTGTCTGAGGAAAGACGAAAATTAAATGATAAAACGGGGCAACTTTGTCCTTCATTCCCGGCACTGATTAATGAAATATCAAAGAATAGGTATATAGCGATGGCGATATTTGGATTCCACAAGACTATATCCCGGAAAAAGGCCTCACAGTGTTCTCCCTATCCCTTGTGAACTGGCGAATCCTGTATAGGGCGAGTGGCCCCAATAAAGGCTTTTTGTTGTTGTTGTTGTTGTATATAAATATCAGAAAAATGCTGAACACATCAATGAGAGGACTGGAGAAGTGGGCAATGAAACTCAAAATGACAATAAACCCAATAAACACAAACCTATAGGTCTCCTTCACTGACAGGAAAAAAGGCATGAATTTAACTCCAAAATAAGCATAAACAACCATATAATTGATGAAATTAGAAATCCAAATTACCTAGGTGTGATACTTGATGAGGAATTGCGATTTACAGAACACATAATTAGCACCTCAAATAGAGCTACCAGACACCTAAACATTCTGAGAAGGCTATGTGGAACAAATTGGGGAGCAAAACCCAAAATTCTCAGAACAACATATATCACCTTAATAAGGCCACCTGTTTGGGCTCCCTCAAGTTCACCACTAAAAATAAGACTAGACAGTGTTTAAGCAAAATCGGCCAAATTAATCACTGGTTATGTTTCAAATACCAAAAATTAGAAAATTCAGAGAGAATGTGGTCAAGACCTACTTGAAAGAAGAAGACAATTAAAAACAAAAAAAAATTCACCAATAGCTTAAAAACTAAAGAAACCGAACACATATCCCATAGAACCTAGTTAAACTGGACACAAAAAGAAAGGCTCAAAAGATCTTCAACACTTCAGTACGACAACAATATTAGAAAGAGCATAAATATGAAACATAATGAATTTCAAATTCGAGAATAACCAATATTTCCTACCCCATTGCCATCAAATGTAATCATCAATCTTAACCTGAATGAACCCTGCAATAAAAAAAGAGAACAAAAACATACTTAAAAATAAAGGACGTGACACAATTGGTTTATGCGATCAGATAAATTATTTAACAGCATATACAGATGGATCATCAGACCTTACCATGAGTAATGGAGGGGCTGGAGTTAACATAATACTGCAAGATGGAACATACATCAAAATCAAAGAAGGAGCAAGAAAGATTTCACTTGTGAACTGACAGCTTTCTGTAAAGCTCTTGATGTATGCCTTAACCAACCATCATCAAGCAGAAGGAATTATAATATTCCGTACAACGACTTCATATCCGATCTAGAAGCAATTCAGAAGGGCAATACTATAATCACACAGAAAATACACTTGTCACTTACTCAACTGATATCATTGGAGAATAACTGCATTCTACAATGGATTCATGCCAGTGTTTGGATCGGGGGTAATGAAATGGCAGTTGAATTTGCAAAGGAAGCCAGAAAGTTGAGCCAAAGGAAAGAACAAATGCCATTATTTGACGCTGATGCTTTGGAAAAATACAAGATAATTGAACAAAAATAAGAAACAAATCAAAATGCGAAATAAATACTGAGAGAAAAATGACAAAAACTATAACACGGCTTAGAACAAAACACTATAAAGAAATGACAATACATCCAGATGGCACATGAACCTATAAAACATGCAACAACTGTCTTGGTGTGGAACTAACACCTACTCACATATTCTCATGCCCAGCAATAGCCGCAGCCTTGCAGAAAATTGACATAGACCCAGAGCAGCTGCTTTACACACCCAAGATAGTGGACAATGCTGCTGTGATAGAGAGATGCATGGAGACATCTGAGGCTCTTTATTGGACACGACAAAAACAACAAAAAGGCATTCCAGAGTAAAATAAATCATCAGAGATAGATAAATATTTTTCAAATGAATTAAAATAAATATAATCGATACTGAGAGAGAGTTGAATTTTAGAAATTGTAAAAATATTATTTTCAAAATTTAAATAGCTGAGAGGATTCCAGCAAACCGCATCTAAAATATCAGGGTTTTTTTTTTTTTTTTGCTACATGTTTTAATTTGCATATACCTATTTTACATATCTCAGATTGTATTTAAAAATCGTTAACCATTTCTTCTAACTTTTGGCGAAATGGTGTTTTATTAATTTATTATTTGATATTGTTAGGGTTTTTTCCTGGTATTCAAAAAGGAAAAATACGTGTCGTTCAGTTATATTTTGCAATTTATCAAACAATTTGGCCGCTGAATCGCTGATTCTGGTAGAGCGCCATCTAGCGAATAAAGTTGTAACTAAAATCAATTTCGAATTTTTCATTATTTGCCATTAAAAAATTCCATTGCATCCTGAACACAATGGTGTTTACCGCATTGCTCTAGCGCAAATATTTGCGGAGTTATTAATTTTTAAAGTTGTGCGGGACTTTTGGATCACCCTGTATATTAATAATGATTTTTTAAGTTGTAGATTTGGATAATGTCATTTTGAGTAAATTTAGGAAAGGCATGTAAAATTAGTAAGTTAGTAAAAATGCGCAATGGGAGATTTTTTTTCAAAGTAAAATTGGAAGTGATTAACTAAAACTTTATAATTTGAATTAAAAATAAAGTGAAAATTGATAAATGAGTGTAAAAGATATGAAAAATAAATTCAAACTGATATAAAAAGGTAAAAATTGAATTAAAATGGTTAAAGTAAAATAAATACTAAATTTATTGAAAATCAAGTTGTGAGCTTGGGAGAAAGTTATGTGTTTTTTTTTTTATTTTACAGTTTTGATTAAAGTTCAGTTAGGAGACTTGGTCGATATTTGTCCTCCTACTAACTTGGAAAGCACTCCATGTGGGGATTGTAGAAGCTTGAAGCTTCTGTATAGTTTATTGCGGCTTGTCGCCTTAAACATTGTCTCGATGTCAGGCCGAAGGTGGGAAACTTGTCACCGTGTTTACGATACTCTGCTCCTCGGTTTGATGTCTTGCAGGATTTTCGGCTCTGTCGTTGGGGCTGCCAGCTTGCTCTGGCGTTGGCGATCATTGTTAGCGGGTCTGCATAGGTCCCTTGGGGCGTCGTTTCCTCCTTCTTAAATGTCTCTTGTTGGGGAGAGATTGCTCGGTTGTATAGTTGGAGTGGCGAGCTTGTTCCTCCATCTTCGATCTTTCTCGCTTCTATCTGGACAGGCTTTTTACATTCTTCGTTGTGGTCATCCTTCGTTTTGGTCATCCTGTCGACTCTCACTATACTGTGATATCCTGAGGGTCTCTCGCTGTGGTGTGGTAACCGATAGGTGCAAACCTGTAGAAACAGAGTGGGACAGTCAGGGCGTGTAGAGTTTTCCAGTACCTCTCTGCACCTTGGAAGACCTTTAACACTTCTAACAGAGTACAGGCAGTCGTAATCGAGGCAGAGTGGAAAGCTTGGGATTGTCCATTACAAAAAAACGAAAAGACACAGTTGGACTAGGAAAGTTCCGTGAACAAATAATGAGCAAGATGGAGATTTGAGAAAAGTTCTTACTGGTCTACATGGTCGATGAGGTGGACCTTGGACACAACCGACGAGGGCTCCGCTGATGGTGAAGTGACTATATATTTTTAGCGAATTGACAGCTTTATATATCTTTGCCGAGAGGAAGTAATGGATATCAGCGGATGCTATAAAGGCGTGGATAGGAAGAGATATTGTATATTCTGGCAACGCCCTATCTTCTAGGCCTCGTTGGACCTATATCTCAATCTCTTGCACTAGTTCAGCTCTTAAAATATACTAGAATTTTATTTATTTATCCTCAGTTTGTACGTACAAAGTACATTACATATGATGATGTAATGACACATGTCAATTATTCGTATAATTATTTATTGATGTTTTTCTATAATACAACATGAAAATCTTGTTATATTATATACAATATAAGGTTTTTGGTTCAAATCACCATATATCTATATATATGTTGTATAAAAATATTATTTTATTTAAAAAATTATATATTTCATAGATACAAATACTCTGCTAAATCGACCGCCAGAGGTCACGCTTCCACTATATAAACTCATTGTCGTTCTATCCTCGTTGGTCGGCTCAAAACTTTTGTAATTATGTAAATAATCTTTTGTTTTCCTTATTCTATTCGCCTTAAGCCAGGCAGTACTTTTTACCTGATCAAAACCAATATTTTTATTATTATTTTATCAAGAATTTAACCACGACTGCATCACCATTACAATAATCCTCAACATGATCTAAATTCAAACAGAAAATCATATCTTTTTTTAAATATAATATTAGCCGACAGGATATTTACCTGTTTTTTCAAAATGACAAAAGCAAAATTTTTCGAATTCAAATACGCAAATTTTTCAATCAAAAATAAGTCATTTCAACCATAAATAGCTCATTTCAACCGAAAATAACCTACTTTAACAAGACATAGCCAACTACAATCAAACATACCCATCTCCAGGCAAACATAGCCCACTACAATCAAACATACCTATCTCCAAACAAACATAGACATCTTCAAGCAAACATAGCCCAATTCAAGCAAACATAGCCCAATCCAAGCAAACATAGCCTTCTCCAAACAAAAATAGCCTTCTCCAAGCAAACATAGCCATCTCCATGCAAATAGAGCCATCTCAAAACAAACATAGCCATCTCCAATCAACCATAGCATTCTCCACAAACAACCATAACTTCAACAATCATCTCCATCTACAGCCAACTCCAGCCATCACACCTTTCGAGATCTTCAAATCCAGCCCATCTTCCATTTCAAGGTACTTTGTATCTGCCTTTTACATAATTTGCCCCGTTTTAACTTTTTCTCTCTTGTTTACAATAGTTTTCAATCGCATATTTGCTTAAATTTACCCTTTTGTCAAATTATTTTTCTATATCAATTTTACCATAGTTGTTTTGACTTTTAAATTTTATCACACCCTTTAATCCTTTTAATCCTTAGTTTTTCTTTGTATAGTTAGCTCCTAAATGCCATAATATATCTCATGCCATTTTTTATCTTCAAATAATTTAAACCATTTACAAATATCATTTTTTAAAATTCTATATGTAAAACAGTCGGCCGGGAACACAACAACAACAAAATATTATATCTATTTCTCTCACATCTTCAATCTTTAATAGAAATTAATCTTTGTTAATCATATTTCCACTATATATTTATCGTTAATGATCACAATACCTTTTTTTATAGTTTCACATTTCTATCTTATATTTGAAATTCCCAAACTTTTAGTGTTTTGAATTTTTTTTTATTTAACCTCATTACTTAATGTTGTTATTTAAAAAATTTGAATTTTTAACCCATTACTTATTTCATATGTAATTATTATCTAAAAGCGTTTCTGCCAATATGTAAATTTAGCGAGACCAACATATGTAAATTTCAACTTTTGTTTTTGTTCACCTTGATTCCTTTTTCTTCAAAATAACCATTCTTTATTCTTACCATTACTTTTATCTTTACACATGTTCATTCTTTGTTTTCACATTTGCCTTTTTTACATATTACCCTTGCCTTTTATTGCTTTTTCACAAATGCCTTTTTTTATAATCATCCAATGTTTTTTTTCAATGCTATCATTTTTATATTTTTCATTTATATGCTTTTTAATAATTCTGCATTTTATTTTTCTTCCTCATTAATGATATATGTGTAACATTTTTTCTTGTCTATTTCCAATCTATTGGTTCACAACAAGCCAATACGATTATGGAACATCACCCTTTTATTTCTCACTTTTGTTATAATCATGCATTTTATTTTTCCTTCCTCATTTTTAATATTATGTGTATCATTTTTTTCTCGTTTATTTCCAATCTATTGGTTCACAATAAGCCAATACGATTATGGAACACTTTTTTTTCTCTTTACATTTTCACTCTTTACCATATTTTTATTATTATTCATATTATGTATCATTTTGTATTTCCTGTCTATTGGTTACCATCCAAAAACCAATATGATAAGTGAATATCACCTCACCTTTTCTTTCCAACAATCATTTTATCTTTTTTTTTAACTATATTCTTTTATCACTTTTCTCTGTACCCATATTATTTTCTTCACAGGGGGGGAAATGTTGTATAAAAATATTATTTTATTTAAAAAATTATATATTTCATAGATACAAATACTCTGCTAAATCGACCGCCAGAGGTCACGCTTCCACTATATAAACTCATTGTTGTTCTATCCTCGTTGGTCGGCTCAAAACTTTTGTAATTATGTAAATAATCTTTTGTTTTCCTTATTCTACTCGCCTTAAGCCAGGCAGTACTTTTTACCAAATTATGTTTTTTATATATTTCTTTAGCACAGTAAAAGCAATTACTGATCAAAACCAATATTTTTATTATTATTCTATCAAGAATTTAACCACGACTGCATCACCATTACAATAATCCTCAACATGATCTAAATTCAAACAGAAAATCATATCTTTTTTTAAATATATATATGTCATAATATTCGGAAATATATAAATAAAATGGCCTATGTGGGAGTACAAGGAAAGAGGGAAGATAGCCAGGTTGAAAAACAACCCCCTTGGTGAACAAGTATCAAGACTTCATTCTCCCCTAGGAGACTTATCTTACTTAAAGCGGCTTAAAAGCGGCTAGACGGGATGATCAAGGTTGAGTTCTCACCGAGGTGGTCTCGACCACAGTTGTTCTAGGGGTTGTTCTCGGATCTTCTATCTTTTCTCCCCGATCTGTTTCCTCACGGGTTTTTGCCTCTGGATTCTGTCTCCTGTGTGTCCTTACCACCCATCACTCAATCACCACGACTGCTTCTAACCAACATGCCACACTACATTCATCCAACAGCATAAGCTACATTACTACATATATATATATTTAAAAAAAGATGGCGTTCTGCAATCTAAAAAGCACATGTGTTTGTGGCCAGGATATAACTTCTTTATTTTTAATATATATGTGTGTGTGTGTGTGATAAGGTCTCTCGCTGTGGGGTTGTAACCGAGAGGGGCAAACCTGTAGTAACCGAGAGGGACAGTCAGGGCGTGGAGAGTTTTCCAGTACCTCTCTACACCTTGGAAGGCCTTTAACAGTTATAACAGTACAAGCAGTCTTGGTCGAGGCAGAGTGGAAAGCATGGGAATGTCCATACACAAAAAACGAAGAGACACATGGTACTAGGAAAGTTCCGTGAACAGATAGGAGTCGAGATGAGCAGCCAAAGATGGAGATAGAAGAGTTCTTACTGTTCTACATGGTCAATGAAGTGGACCGTGGACACAATCGACGAGGGCTTCCGCTGATGGTGAAATGACTATTTATTTATGCGAATTGACAGCTTTATATATCTTTGCCGAGAGGAAGTATTGGATTTCAGAAAATGCAACAAGGGTGTGGATCGGAAGCGAGTCATTGTATACTGGAAATGGCCTGACAACTTCTAGGCCTCGTTGGACTTCTATCTCAATCTCTTGCTTTAGCTCAACTCTTAATCTATTACAGAGTTTTATTCATTTATCCTCAGTCTGCGCAAAGTACATTACATATGGTGATGTAATGGCACATTTCAATCACGTGTATACTTATTTACAGAAGTGTTTATTATACAAAATGAATATCTTGTTATATTATATACAATATGGGGTTTTTGGTTTAAATTACCACACACATTGATGGGCGCCGGGAGTGAAAGGGTTTATCCGGGTTTAAACGGGTAAAGCCTCTCTAACACAGGTAAGTAATTAAAATTCTTTTAATTAATTTGAACTGTAAGACATAATGATATGATTATGTGGAAGAGATATTCTTTGATATTATTGGCGGGCGTTGGAAAGGGTCAGTGGTTGAAGAATATGCCATTGTAAGTATTACACATGCGACCAAATAATCAGATCCAGGGGCAAAGCAAGGATATAGATTTGAGCGTCTTCCTAGGCAATGTTTAATTTGCGATCCTATATAATAGTTACAGTGCGTTGTCATAATTTTAGATTAATTGGATTAAACGTTGTTGAAGGAAAAAAATATATTAATTTGATTTAGAGAGGTGATATAGAGCCATGCGATAAATTGAATTGTTGCAGCGATAGTAGGTGATCTGACTTGACATGAAATCAAAGGTTGATTGTGGTCTGCTAGAAATGAAAAAATAAAAAATAAATTAAAAGTTGAAAAAGTGAACGCTTTGTGCATTCGTTGGTGATTGTGCTCTGCGGATGATTGAAATTAACTCTAGAAGCGTGTTCAGGCCAGAATTTGGGATTTTTGAATCTGGGGAACTATGTTCAAAGATTTTGGAAATTACGAAATAAAAAAAAATTGTCAAGCAGTGTGTCGTTTTTTACGATGGTGTGAAGCAGTGGCGCTGAAATAGATAGTGAAAATTACACTGAAGTGGTTAAAGAATATGATTGTTGTGGATGCCCGATAGTTGATGATATACATAAACACATTATAATAGGTATAAATAATATTATAAAATAAATAAAAATATAATAATATGATTGTGGGTGAATAAACCTTTGAAGACAAAATCAAGCATACAATATATAAAAGTAATAATAATGAAGAAATAAAATTATATTGGAAAGCAAATAAATGTTTTAAAATAATATTATGAAAACTAAAAGTAATATTGATTAAAAGTTTTTTTTTTCAAATAATATTGGATAAAAAAAAAGGATTATATATTTGAAAATAAAAAATAAAAATAATTCTGAAGGTTTTGTGTGTAGGGAATCATATCATTTTATTTCTTATAATTTTGAATCATATTATTTTATTTTATATAATTTTATTTCTTATTATTTTAAATCAATAATTGTAAATACCAAAATAAAAAAAAAGCTTAATTCTGAAAAATATAATCATAATTTATTTTTTTATTTTTTTATTTATTGTTACAAGAGCACGAAGTCCAAAGGACTATTGTGCTGTGCTAGTATTATTTATATATATATGATTAATTATTTACACGATGGATTAGTATTGTTTTGTAAATTATTGTACAAATAGTTCTAAACTTAACAAAGTTCTCATAAGATAGAGTATATACACAAAGAGAATTTGGTAATGTTTCAAAGTATCTACATACAATTTGATTAGTCAGAGGGCAAGATAAAAGAAGATGCTCTGGTGATTCAACATCTAAGCGGCATTCACATGTTGGATCATTGATAGCATTCAGTTTGAACAGGAAACTTAAGAAGGGTCCTTTGCCAGTTAAGAATAAAGTAGTGAATTTATCCGAAGAAATGAAATTTGGGACAGCAATTGGAAAGAATTTCTTGAACAGTTCATTAGATTGAGAAAGATAAAACTTAAATTTTAGATCCAGATATAGTTTGTTTAATTCTTTTTGAAGGGGTTTTTTGAGTGTTCGATCTGTGAGAGAATTTGTCATATTATACTTTGTTTGTAATAATTCAAGATAATCGGACAGTAAAGGGGTTTTCGCTAGTATATGTGTGATGTAAGAAGATGAAGTCCTATAAGCATGAATGCATCTAATAAGAATTTGATATTGTATAGAATTCAACTTGGATCTTTTTGCTGCAGTGATAAAAGGAAACCAAATATTTGATGCATAGCTTATTGTAGAGCGTATCATAGCTTTATATAGGATCAATCTACGCCGAGTATCAATGCCCCAAGTACGTGCACATAATGAGAATAATATATTCTTAAGTTTCGTAGCTTTCATAATTATATTGTCAACATGTGTTCCAAAATTAATCTTATTCCTTTGTCTATGATTTTTAAAAATAACTCCCAAAATTTTAACAGTTTCTGATGGTTGAATTATTTTTCCATCAAAATTAATGGGCAATTTTTCATAGTTATGTAGAGAGAGTATACCTGTTTTGTTTGGACTTAGTGAAAGTTTTACCTTTTCACACCATGCTTTGATTTTTACTAAACATTTGGTAATATTATACTGAAGATCATAGATGTTTGAACTCCATACCACAAATGTCACATCGTCCGCGAAAGCAATTACTCTAGCAAAACTTTCGTTAAAAGATAAGTTGAAATCATTAAGTAATATATTCCAAAGAATAGGCGAAATAATACCAGCCTGGGGACATCCCTTATTTATCTTTTTTATACACTTTACATTAGTATATTTAAACTCTACACTCCGGTCTTCAAAGTAAGAATTAATTATTTTTATAAGTACCGCTGGAAAATTTGCCTTGTCCAATTGTTGGAGAATTGCCGGATGCCATGCGTTGTCGAAAGCTCCGCTGATGTCCACTATTACTATTGCCGTATTTTCTGTTTCTCTTTTCAGAAGACTTAATTTAGTTATTTCTTGTAAAGCAGAGATTGTTGATTTTTCTTGTGTAAATCCATGTTGAGCAGGATGCATAACATTATTACTATTAATATGATTTAAAAGTTCAATATGAATTAGACTTTCAAAAATTTTACCTAAATTAGAAGACAAGCTTATAGGGCGGTAGGCTTTCGGATCTTTATAATTTTCTTTATTAGGTTTTTTTATAATCATTACTGCTGACTTTCTCCAGGCCTCCGGATAATAATTAAGTCCCATACAAGCATTGAACAATTTTGTTAACACAGGAGATATATGATGAACTGCCGTTTTGATCATCTGATTGCTTATATGATCTATTCCTGGAGCCTTGCCATTTTTAAGTTTTTTAATTATTGAACAGATTTGAATATTATCAAAATAAATGATTTTATCATTAGAAAAAGTATAACTCTTGTCTCTGATTAATTTATGATAGTTTGTGTCAGAAGATTGACAGTCATTCGGAAATAGAGAAGATAAAAGATTTTTCATTTCTGATTCGAGCACATCTTGAGATACATCTAGAATTGGTAAATCAAAAGACCTAGGAGAAATTTTTTGTTTAAAAGTTTTGTAAGTATTACCAAAAGAAGATGTATTTTCAACTTCCTCCAGGAATACCCTCCAGCTTACATTTCTTGTTTTTTCAATAATATTCATATACTTATTTCGTATTTCTTTATACATTTTTTCATCAACTAGCTGTCTATTAGACCGTTTACCCCGATAATATAGATTTCGAACATATTTAAAATGATTTTTAAAAAGTTCCAGTTCATCCGTCCACCAATTAAATGGATTATTATTTAAATATTTTGGTTTTAATCGTAGAGATGCATATGCAGCTTCAATTAATATGTCAGTTATGAGAGAAACTACACAGTTTATATCGTTTTTATTTACTATTTTACCTAATTTCATCATTGCCTCATTTATCCTAGACACATGTTATTGTTCTAGACGAAGAACACGATCACATCAAAACGATAATAAAATTATTAGCTAAATTTAATGTGATTTAGTAATTAATTCTTGAAATATAAATATATTGTAACACGCCTGCAGCCGCCCCTACAATTGGTGAGCCGATTTTATTACTATTTTATCATTTTAATTTTATTAAAAATGGCGGAAAAAAATGAAACTGTTTGTTCTAACCCTAATTCTGTAATACATAGAGTTAGCATTAAAATACCCCCTTTTTGGACCGATAGGCCTGAAATTTGGTTTTTTCAAGTAGAAGCCCAATTTAAAATAAATATAATCACTACAGAAGAAAACAAGTTTAATTATTTAGTGTCCCAGTTAGACCCAAAATACGTTGAAAATATTTGGGATATCGTTTCAAGTGAGAGTAAAACAAAATTTGCTGATTCAAAGGCGCGCTTGCTTAATTGGTTTAAAGAAAGTGAAAATGCTCGTATAAAACGATTAATAACTGGTGTCGAATTAGGTAATATGAAACCTAGCCAGCTACTACAATAATTGAGAGCCATTGTTACACCAGATATTTCTGAAAAACTAATCAGGACCTTATGGCTTGATAAATAACCAGATTCTTTTAAAGCGATCTCATTAGTCAGCGATGAAGATGTAAACAAATTGGAGGCAATGGCAGACAAAATAACTGACATGACTACTAAATCTGAAATTAATGACATTATTCATGATACTAAAAAAGTCTTCTAGATAAGATCTCAGAACACACGACAATCGAATTCGGCGCGAACTCGATCCAGAAGCAGATCTAACCGTCGTTTCAACCCAAATGGAAAACTATGCTATTATCATTATCGCTTTAGAAAAAAATGCCTACCCGGAATTCCAAAGTGTGTCCAACCTTGCGGCTTGGAATATAGAAACACCATGAATAAAACACCACAAGTTGATCAAACGGAAAACTCCAACCTGCAGTAGAAGCAGCGACAAATTCTACTGCAGGTAATAATAAACCATGTCGCAAATACCGCTTGTTTGTTTTTGATAAAATATCGAAATTAAAATTTTTAGTTGACACTGGTGCTGATGTGAACATCATTCCAGCCACTGCTCAATTCAACAAGAAAGTGATTACAAACTATACACGGCAAATGGTTCCGAAATAAAACCTTTTGGTGATAAAATACTTAACCTGGATCTAGGCCTCCGCAGAGACTTCCAATGGCCTTTTATAATAGCTAATGTAAAGAGGGGCATATTGGGTGCTGATTTTCTATTTAAATATAATCTTTTGGTTGTTATTAACAAAAGGAAATTAATTGATGGACTTACTTACCTCGAGATTATCTGTGAAGCCATTTCGACATTCAAGGGTAGTATCACCACAGTCAAGGCCAACAGTAAATTCAACCTCATTGCGCAATTTCCCGATATCACTAAACCCTGGTTGTTTCCCACTAAACTTAATGATGGAGTAAGGCATAGAATAATAACAAAAGGTCAACCTAAATTTGCGAGGGCGCGACAGTTAGACCCCCGCCGACTAGAAATAGCCGAACAGGAATTTAAATTCATGCTAGATAACAACATCATTAAGCCATCTAAGTCTCAATGGGCAAGTCCGCTACATTTAGCTCTTAAAAAGGATGGCATCTTTCGCCCATGTGGAGATTACAGACAACTTAACTTATGTACCTTGCCTGATAGATACCCTATTCCAAGAATTGAAGATGCTCAAAATATTCTTTAAAATACTAATATTTATTCGAAAATTGATTTGCTGAAAGCTTACTTTCAAATTCCTATCGCAGAGGAGGACCAAGAAAAGACTGCCATTATCACTCCATTTGGATTATTTGAATTTAATGTTATGTGCTTCGGATTGCGTAACGCTCCTGCAACGTTTCAGCGCTTTATGCACGAAGATTTAAGATACCTCAATTTCGCATTCTCCTATTTGGATGATATTTTAATTGCTTCCACAGATGAAAAACAACAAAAATACCACCTAAATTTGGTATTCAAGATATTAAATGAATATGGATTAAAAATAAATGTGTCAAAATCAGTCTTCGCAACTACAGAAATAGAATTCTTAGGCTATTTGATTACGCCGATGGGTACTAAGCCTTTGCCATCAAGAGTACAAGTGATTCAGGATTACAAACTTCCGGACACTATTCAGGACCTACGAAAATTCCTTGGCATGGTAAATTTTTACCGACGGCATATAAAAGGTGCGTCAGATACCCAAGCGATAGTCCATGATTATTTACAAGGTGCAAAAAAGAGTGACAAAAGAAGAATCAAATGGACAGATGACGCTAAGAAGCAATTTATAAAGTGTAAAGCTGATTTAGCCAACATGGCATTATTATCGTTCCCAGACTCCAATTTACCAATTTCATTGTGTACAGATGCCTTGAACTCAGCCATAGGAGCGGTATTACAACAGTATCATAATCAGGGTTGGAAACCTATAATATTCTATTCAAAAAAATTAAATACCACCCAACGGAATTATAGCACGTATGATCGCGAACTTTTAAGAATCTACCTCTCAATTAAAAACTTTAAACATCTATTTGAACGAAGGAATTTAAAAATTTTTCTCAGATCACAAACCCTTGATTTACGCTTTTCATCAGAAACCAGAAAAAACCTCTCCAAGACAACTACGGCAACTCCATTTTATATCCCAGCTCTCCACTGAAATTTGTCACATCAGTGGCCAAGATAACGTAGTGGCGGATACACTGTCTAGAATCGAAGAACTAACGCTTATTGATTATGATGTAATTGCAGACGAACAAATTTTGGATAGTGAATAAGATAATCTTCAAACTAATGTTCAAACCTCTTTGAAGTTTAAGCAATATCCCTTCCATCTGGTAAACAGCTTTGGTGCGACACATCTACTGCAAATATAAGACCCTACTTACCAAATTCTAACAGAATGTGAATGTTTCATCAAATACATGGACTGTCATACCCAGGGATAAGGTCAACAATTGAGCAAATGACACAATGGTTCATTTGGCCTAGCATAAGGAAAGATATCCTACAATGGAGTCGAGATTGTAGGGCTTGTCAAAGAAATAAAATCAATCGCCATACAAAAACAAGTTTTGGAACATTTCAAATGTCTACAGAAAATTTTAATGATATTCATATCGATTTAGTGGAACCACTACCACCATCTAATAACTATATATACTGTCTTACATGTAATGACCGCTATAGTAACTGGATGGAAGCAATACCCTTGGAAAACAACTCGGCTGATACAGTAGCGAGGGTAATCTATAATAATTGGATCACAAGATACGGTACTCCATTACGAATTGTCACTGATAAAGGAGCACAGTTCACATCAGATACATTTGCTAATCTAACAAAAATATGTGGAATTAAATTACAACACACCACTGCATACCACCCCCAAGCTAACGGGAAGGTTGAGCGTTTGCATCGAACATTAAAGGCGGCAATCAGAGCAGACAATAACCCTACCTGGAGTGATTCTATGCCAACGATACTTTTGGGTTTGCGTACAGCTATACCGAATGACTCTAATAATTCCATAGCGCAGGTAGTATACGGTAATAATATAAGATTAGCTGGTGAAATTTTTTGTCGAACCAGATTCATATTTGACACAAGAAGAGTATGTTTAAAAATTACAAAAACAAATGGAAAACTTTGGACCCAGATCAATGAACTTAAAACTAACCAAAATATATTCGTCCACAAAAATTTAAGATCATGCTCCCATGTATTTTTAAGAACGGCAGAGTAAAAAATGCTTTAGAGCCACCTTACGAAGGTCCTTTCCAAGTGCTAAGGAGAGAGGAAAAATATTTTATCATTAAAATCAAGAACAAAGAGGTGTCAGTTTCAATAGATCAATTAAAACCAGCATATCTATTAAAAACACCTTTCAACCTGAGGAATCTGCTAAAGACAACACTTCAATCGGACAACCCGTGGAGCCACCAGCAGACATAAAGAGGACTTCAACACGAACTGGACGGACTATAAAACCCCCTGTCAGATTCCAGGACTACCAGACGTAACTCTGTTACTGTCAAGGGAGTGATCTAGAGAATCATATCATTTTATTTCTTATAATTTTAAATCATATTATTTATTTAATATAATTTTATTTCTTATTATTTTAAATCAAAAATTTTAAATACCAAAAATAAAAAAATACAACAGCCTAATTCTAAAAAATATAATAATCAATTCTCATGTTATTGTTGTAGACGAAGAACACGTTTGTTCTCGTATAAAAATGATAATAAAATTACTAGCTAAATTTAATGTGATTTAGTAATTAATTTTTGAATTATAAATATATTGTAAAACGCCTGCAGCAGCCTCTACATGTACAAAATAGAATATAATTAAATGTTATTATAATAAATATATAAATGTTTGATAGTGTAATTGGACAAAAGGTATTTCTTTTGAATAGAAGTTACAACTGTGGTGTGTAACTAGATCATATCCCTTTGGTAAGCATTGGTGTTTTTGACTTTCTGAAGCTGGAAATAAGTGAAATCATATTTTCGTTTGTCCAAAATAGTGAGATGTAGAAAAATATTTATCTTTTTCGTGATAAAGTCTTGATAAGAGTTAACTAAATGGTTTTTTAATTGTTATTGTTGGTAAAGATTTTTATAATTAACTAGACGGGTGACCCGGGCTTCGCCCAGGGATTGACCCGTGTGCATATCTACCCGAGTGATATATATTTAGATAAGCTTTTTTTAAAAATAATTGTTTGTTATTAGCATTATCTATTTGTTTGCATCAGCATAATTTAATCTAATCTTTGATAGAGGGCTCAGTTCGTGAGCTAAATAGAATAATTTGAATATATAGTTTTAATAATTGATTTATATATATTTTTAAATAGCCTATCGTCTTCCCCGTATTTTTCACCTATGTATGGAAATTTTGGTTTGAATTAGTGAACTCCTGCGAATTTGTATACCGGACATACAAACAAACAAACATATAAACATTTATTTTCATATACGTATATAGATTAGGTCATGTTGGGAAAACTTGTTTAGACATAGTAAAAATGTTATTCAGTGATGTCAGGTTTAGATGTGAATGAAAGTGCGACTTTCGACGTGGACACTCATTGGGGTGAGATGGGTCACAGACATGAAGGCGTCTTTGGCCTGAAAAATGAAAAGAATTGTTGTGTGCGCTGTGTGACACGAGTGAGTAAGATGATTTGAATGGAAAGGTGTCACGTGAAGTCGTTGTTTTGGTACAGAATTTAACCTCTTTCACCATGAATAACGAGTTTACTAGAGTCATGGGTGGTGGGACGAATACATTTCGAGAAATGTTTAGACTGTTAGTGGATGTAGCACGTTTAATGCGAAAATTTTTATTGTGCGTTTAGTGGGGCGTCGACATTGAGCTTGTGTGGCTCGAAATTATTTGTTGCTAAGTCGTGCGCTAAATTGTTGCCAATTAGAGAAAGTGATGTGAGAAGGTGTTGTTGAGTTTGTTAAGAGAGATGTGTTGATGCTTAATTAAACATGTGAAAGTAAGGGACGAGGTATGTGTAACTATGTTGGAATAAAACGGTAGTAATAAGTTTGGCGGACAATGATCTAATTTAACTGCTTGCGAGCAGGTGCCCGGGATATTTATTTTTACTTGTTTTGCGGAGGACAGTTGTTATGATTTTGAGATATTGTCTCTCTGGAGAGTAATCACAGGAGATTTCTGAAATTAAAAAATGTGTTTCACCTATGTGTCAATTTATATTTAAAATTTAGATTTTTTTTTATTTTAATCATTGATTATGTTAGCGCGAAAATGCCCCTTGTAAAAGGGCAATTGCCTGATAGTGACAAGTAATTTGAATTGGGACACTTACATATAATAGTGAATATGACAACGATTTTTGTAAAATTTAAAGTATTTAATAAAAAATGTGTGTTTTCGTATAGAGATAAAATATTAAGAAAAACAAAAATAAGTTCAGAATTATGAGATTAATTAAAAAATAATAATAATGATTTTTTTTTCAAGTTGGAGATTTGGATAATGCCATTTTAGGTAAATTTAGGAAAGATTTGAAAAAATAATAAGTTGATAAAAAGTGTGATGTGCGATTTCTTTTTTTTTAATTGAAAGTAATGAATTAAAATTTTATAATTTGATTAAAAAATAAAATAAAAATTGATGAATGATATTTATTTTATTTTATTTGACATATCGGACGCGATATCCCAGCTCGGGATACTTGCGCCTAAATACATTTCAGTAGATTATATACAATTCATTCTATACAATTTAATAGCCGGACTAAAAACATAATTGAAACTTAAACGATAGTATTCTAAAACAGAAGAGAAAATCTAAAATGGATTATTTTAGCAAGCTATATACAATTCAATATATACAACTCAATAACCGACTAAAAACACAATTAAAACTGAAACGATGCTTTTCTTAAACAGAAGAGAAAATCTAAAATGAATTTACAAAAACTATTGAATTTTACATAAGTGTCTTTGTTATATACAAATTCGCAAATTTCTTCGATGGGATAAAAATGATTACTTCTGTAGCTGTGAAATATCGGACATTCTATTTGTCGTATTTTATTTTTCAATACTCTGTGTGAAAGCTAGATTTTGAATAGGAACTAACTGGTAGGTGGTTGCAGGTTGATTAACCTAAAAAGGTTTTGTTTGGCATTCCTAGTTTTTTCCTTTTCCTGCTAAATGCAATAAATAATTATTTTGTTGCTTTAAAGAGAGTTGTAATTATTTAAAATACTACAATTTATGGTAGCAGAGCGTGGTTCAATTTAAAACTTGAGAAAAAGCGAAAACATTTTATCAGAAGTTTGATACGTTTATTCTAATCGGTAAACAAAGATCTCTCCTGCATCAACGTATAAAAATTTTGAAATATGTTTCAATAGAATTTGAATTATATTGATAAAATAAAGTTTTAAATAGAAGGATTGAAAAAAAAACATTTTTGAATTATAAACTACCTTTAAACTATATTGTTTAATTTTTAAAAGTTGAAAAACAAGGCTAAAATGGATTGCAATTTTTCGCCAACGACAAAAATTGAACCTTTAACAGAAACAAATTATCCGATTTGGGCTTTAAAAGTCGGAGCACTTTTACGTGGAAAGAAATTATTTAAATGCGTAATATCGAATCCCGAGCCTGATATAAAATATGAAGTCGCTTGGCAAATATGGAGTGAAAAGAATGACGAAGCCTTTGGAATTATAGTTACAACTCTATCAGATGAACAAGCAGGAATGTTTCTAGATGAAACTAAAGCAAATAAAGTATGGGATGAATTAAAGAAAATCTACACGGGCAACCTAGAAGATAAGATCATTGATATTGGACTTGAACTTAAGAATATCAAGATGAAAAATAATGAATCTATAAATGAATATATGGCTAGAGCCAAAAATTATTGCCTCTCAAAGTTCTTCACTCGGACACCAAATTACCAAAGAGAACTAGCGTTTCATATTGTGCGAGGTATCCATCCAAGATTGGAAAAGATCGCTGTTGTACTGAGAACTAGAAGAGAATTAACTCTTGATGAAATTCGGCAGTCACTTAGAGAGGAAGAGAATTGAATGAATTCTAAGATGAATGGGAGTCATTCTGATGAAAATGAACAGGCTTGCAGAAGTAAAGACAGAAGAAATCACTATCAACAGAATCGACAAAAGGAGTGTTTTGTTTGCCATAAAAAAAGACATTTAGCTAAGGATTGCTGGTTCAAAAATAAGCGAACTCAAGAACAAAATGAGAAAAGAAATGCAAATTCAAATACGAACTATAACAAACAAAATTTCAGAAATAATGCGAATACCGTCTCAAGCAAGCCTGCGGAACAAACTTTCAATACCAGCACAGATCGAGTTTTTGAAAACTCCTCAAATAATTATAGTCAGATACAAACCTGGTGTACTACGCACTTATCCCCACACTTGGACTGGATGGAAAATGTAATGCCTTATGAAAGTGAGATAAATTGGGCAGAAGAAGGCACATGATATCAAGGTTTCTACTTGTACCGAAAACGGAATTGAGAATGTTCAAATTAAAGGAGTTCTGCATGTACCTAACTTAAGGTCTAATCTTTTATCAATATACGAATTAACTAACAAAGGAAATACTGTAATTTTCAATAGAGATGAAGCAAAGATTTACAATTAACAGGATGATTTAATTGCAGAGGCTCAAATCCAGGATAGGATGTATGTAATGGAAACAAGGTCCAGAGATGAATACTCGGAAAAGATGGAGAATATCATGACCACAAAAGATGATTTCTCAAATGACAATATCAGCTTGTGGAAAAGAAGACTGAATCATTTGAACGAAGCATACATGAAAGAGATAATTCAACGGAATGTGGTATTGGGGTTTAATGTTAAATTTAAGAACTTGCCAGAATGTGAAGCTTGTAAAATGGGGAAATTGACTCGACAACCTTACCATCCCGTTACCACCAACTGTACAACCAAACCCCTTGAATTGGTGCATATGGATTTATGTGGTCCAATACCATACCAATCTCTAGGTGGATCAAAATACTCTTTTGTTCTGGTTGATGACTTCAGCCGAAGAACCTTTATCTACTTTCTGAAAAACAAAGATGAAACTTTGGGGAAGTTTGAAGAATTTAAGGCAAGAGTGGAAAATGAGCTAAACCTGAGAATAAAGGATGTGCGAACTGATAATGGCACAGATTTCACTAATCACAGATTCAAGAATTTCTTAATTAAAAATGGAATAAACCACCAACTCTCAACCACCTACTCGCCACAAAGTAACGGAGTTGCGCGGAGAAAGTAAACCGAACCCTAATTGAAACAGCAAGGACATTATTGTTTGATTCAGGATTACCCATGGCTTTCTGGGCGGAGGCAGTCGCTACTGCATCATATGTCAAAAACTGTACTCCACATAGGTCAATCAAGCTTGATACACCAATGAAGAAATGGAAAGGAAGAAAATCCTCCATTCGACATTTCAGAATATTCGGTTGTTTGGCGTTTTGGCCCATTACACAACAACATAGAAGTAAATTTATGCCTAAAAGTCGAAAAGGTATTTTTGTAGGCTATTCTCTGAAAAGAAAGGCTTATCGAGTGTATGACATAATCACCAACAAAAAAAAGAAGAAGTAAGATCAGTAAAATTTGTCGAAAATGAGAAAGGAATTGATTATGCAAAAATATTCAAGAAGACACAAAATACGACCATTTTTCATATAAAAAGGAAAAGGAAGATGATATTGAAATCGACCTTCGGACGCGTCCAGAAACCTCAGAACTAAATAGAGAAACGATTCCCACCCTAGACGAACCTAACGAGGAAAGAATTGTAAGGTCAGGTCGCAAAAAGGGAGATACACAAAAAGTTTTAGAGGAAAATAACAGAGCAAAACTGAGAGAAGGAGAAATGAAATTGCTTGAACAAGGCGTTCGACGTTCGCAAAGAATAAAAGAAAGAAATAACGTGAATTTTATATTAGAACCAGAAGAACGTATTCCCGAAAATTATGAGGAGGCGATTAACTGCGAGAATAAATATCAATGGCTCGAAGCAATGAAAGAAGAACTTTACTCTATTAACAAGCATAAGGTATGGACTCTCGTTCAAAGAGAAAAGAATATGAAGATCATAAACTGCAAATGGATCTTTAACATAAAGAGTACGCCTAGTGAAGGTGTTTATAGAAGAAAAGCTAGATTAGTTGCTATTGGTTGTAATCAAAAATATGGCGTAGAATATGAGGAATCATTTTCACCAGTGATCAGAAGAGAAAGTCTTCGTGCAATTGTAGCCCTAGCAGCTCAGTTGAATTTGGTTATAACATCATATGATGTGAAGACCGCCTACCTTTACGGAGAATTGAAGGAAACTATTTTTATGAAACAGCCGGAAGGATTTGTTGAAAAAGGTGAAGAAGACAAAGTTTGCAAATTGTTAAAAAGTATATATGGACTTCCACAATCGGGACATTGTTGGAATAAAAGGATCACACAAAGAGATACTGATACAACTGGGAATAGAAAGATCGCAATATGATCCATGTGTGTACACTTTTAGAAAAGGAAAGGAATGTGGAATATTGGGTTTATACTTGGATGATCTAATAATAGCCGGAACGCATAAAACCTTTAATGAAAAACTAGCATCAGAGATAGGAGAATTTGTTGCTCTAGAAGAAAAGGGGAGAATGAACCTTTCATTGGTATAGAGATAAAGAAAACAGAATACGGTTTTGATCTATCACAAGCCCATTATATCGATAAAATCTTGAAGAAAATTTGCACTCGAAGAACATTGTGCAAACTCCGGGAGATCGAGACCAAAGTTTGATGAATGTCAAGACTCCAAACCAGTAGACAGGACATTGTATCAAGAGATGATCGGATCCCTGATGTATTTGGCAACCGGAACTCGTGCAGATATTTCTTTTAATGTGAGCAATTTATCCCGATTTTGCAATGATGCAAGAGAAGTACATTTAACAGGAGTTAAGAGAATATATAGATACCTGAAGGGCACCAGAGATAAAATGTTAAGATACAAGCCATCAGAAAATAGCATTCTTGTCAGCACAGATGCAAGCTGGTGTTCAACAAGTGACGCAAAGTCTCATTCCGGATACACAGTTAAACTGGGAAACAACCTGATCAGTTGGAGAAGCAAAAAGTAAAGTTTGGTGGCTCTGTCTTCTGCGAAGCCGAACGGATTTCGATATGCGAAGGGATCTGCGAAGTAAAATGGATTAAAGGACTTTTAGAATAACTATGTAAGGATATGCGCACTTTCCTACAACGCTTAAAACAGATAGTCAATCTGCTATCAAGTGGATTAAATCTGAAAGAATAACTTCCCGGACGAAACATATAAACCGAAAATTGTATTTCGTAAAAGATGCTGTGGAAGAAGGAACAATCGAACTTGAATTTGTTAGGAGTGACGAAATGGAAGCGAACCTATTAACAAAGAGTCTTCCCAAGGAGAAACTTAAAAACTGTATAAACTCTCTCGGACTTGTTTGATAGAAGCTTCCACACAGGGGAGGGATTGTCGTATTATATTTTTTCAATACTCTGTGTGAAAGCTAGATTTTGAATAGGAACTAACCGGTAGGTGGTTGCAGGTTGATTAACCTAAAAAGGTTTTGTTTGGAATTCCTAGTTTTTTCCTTTTCGTGCTAAATTCAATAAATAATTCTTTTGTTGCTTTAAAGAGAGTTGTAATTATTTAAAATACTACACTATTAATAAATGTATTGAATCTTGGGTTTCTTTTTCACAGAAACAGCTAGGATCATCCGTTGCCCCGATTTTCGACAGAAATTCTCCAAAATTAACATGACCCGTGACGAACTGTGAGTTATAAAAATTCGGACGAAAATAAAAAGGAATTCCAAATGGGAAATATTTTCGGATTGTTTCATTAGTGTTAGCTATTGTTTCAGCCATTCTTGATTCTATGAAGTTATGAATTATAGTTGGGGCATGCGGTCTGAATTCATTAATTTCTTCTTTTGATAAATTGGCCAAATCGTATTTTATTATCAACGATTCTATGTGATCTGTGAGAATAGGTATTTTTGCCAAACTATGAATACAATTTGATGAGGTCGTTTTATAGGCTCTCACTACTCAAAGAAGAATCTGATATTGCTGAGAGTTTAATCTTTGCTTACTTCTTTTATTAATAAATTTATACCATAATTCAGATCCATATATATAGATTAGTATTGGCCTGAAAAGAGTTTTATATAAAATTAATATTTTTTCAGCATCCAATCCCCACATTTTCCCACAGAGTGAAAATAACAGATTTTTCATACGGTTGATTTTACAAAGAATATCATTAATGTGGGGTGTGAAGTTAATTTTTGACTTAATTCTGTGATTAGAAAATTTTATACCTAAATTTTTTTACTTCTTTCACTGGTTTTATTATGAAGTATGGAGTTCTCATTGGAATATTTTGTTTGCCGTGCATATGTATTAAGCCGGTTTTTTTCCGGGCTTAGCTTTAGCTTGTTTCTTGTACACCATTGTATTACCTTATTTAAAGTACTTTCTGTTTCATTTTTAACCCTTCTATGGTCTTGTGCCAGCAAACAATGGAAACATCATCCGCATAACAGAATATTTCAGAATTTGGGGATGCGAAGTTGATCAACAAATCATTCAGGACTATATTCCACAATAAAGGTGATAATGGTCCACCTTGAGGACATCCCTTTGATATATATTTTGAAATTGTTGTATTCGAGAAGGTGAGACTTGTTTTTCTTCTCCGATTTAAAAATGATTGGATGATTTTTATAAGAACTGCTGGGACGTGGTCTTCGTCCATTCTTTTTTTTAAGGGAGGCCACCACGCATTATCAAACGCACCACTTATATCGATGGCAATCAATGCAACCAATTCGCTTTGTTTGTGTTTCAGTATGGTCTTGATTATTTTGTCCAATGCCGTTATTGTAGATTTTATTTTCGTAAATCCATGCTGTCTATGGCTCAGTAAGTTATTGTGATTATAATAACTGAATGATAGTGTAAAATATTTGAAAATTGAATTAAAAATGACGTAAAAAGGTGAAAATTGAATTAAAAATAATTAAGGTGAAAATAAACCCAACAATTTTGGAGAATCAAGTTGTGAGCTTGAGGAGAAAATTATGTAGGTTTGCTAAAACTCATAGATTTAATGATTGTTCAGTCAGGAGACTTGGTCTTTGGTGGTCGTCCTGTTCAAGTGGAAGGCGCTCCATGTAGGTGTTAAAATCGGGATGATTTTATAAGTTTTTAATTTGTTGTATCTTTAAAAAAAACTATTTCTAAATATTCGGGCGCCAGTGACTGCAGAAAAGCAGACCACAAATTTATTCATCTATGGTACATGTAGAGACCTAAAGCTGTGCCGGCTAGCAATAAATGTTAAAGGGGAAATTAACCAATCATTTTTGGCTAAACATATTTATTTTTGTCTAATAAAATGATCTTCCGATGTACATCATAGAATAGACAAAAACATATATATATATGTTATATAAAAATATTATTTTATTTTAAATTATATAATTTAATAGATTCAAATACTCTGTTTGAATCGACCGCCAGAGGTCGCGTTTTCTCTATAAATACTCATTGTTGTTCTTCCCCGTTGGCCGACCCAAAACTTTTGTACATTATGTAAATAAGCTTTTCTTTTTTTATTCTTACGCCTTAAGCCAGGCAATACTTTTATCCAATTATATTTTTATATATTCCTTAAGCTCAATTAAAACAATATCTGATCAAAACCATTTTTGTTATTATATTTTCACAAGATTTTAGCCATGACTGCACCACCATAGCATAATCACCAAGATGATCCAAAACAACAGAAATCTTATATATATTTTTAAAAATATATAATATATATGTATACTTAAATAATATTATGCGTATATAAGATTAAAAAAAACTAATTTGAAAAAAAAACTATATATATAAGGTTAAAAGGGAGGAGTTTAAATGTATATATTGTGACGGTGTTTTGACCCACCGCCAATTTTGAACAGCCTTTTCAACCGCCATCACCTTGGGCGGCTGGGTAAGCTAAGTCGGCGCATGCGCGGCGGTGGCGGTGACGTGGTAAGCACTGGGGATACCATTGTTTTGACGCCTCGACGAGCGAACGGCCATTTTCATCAAACCCCTTTAAACTCTTCTTTACTAGATTTTAATTTGTAACAATAATAATTAACATTGATATTTATTTTTATATTTTATCTGTAATAATTAAAATATACCTTGGAATGAATAATTGAATCATTTCTTCAAAACCTGACGAACCACCACAATATAAATATAAATTTTATACAAAAGGCCTATTATGCCAAAATCCCATATCTCCCCTCCTACCTCTGAATCCAGCCACCCAAGTCCAGGATTCGAAAAAAGGCGGCTAAGCCCTCAGCAACTCCCAGTCTTCAGCTTCCCAGGAAAAAAATCCAAATCTTAAATGTAAATTTCCCGCTTCCTTGCCCCAGTGTTGCTGGACTCACCCCCCAAGGCTATCATCACCTCTCTTTCTGCGAAAAAAAAAGTTAAAAAGTATTTTCAAAATGAAATAATAAAAATAAATTAAATATATAAATTATTAAAATAAAATTCACAAAAATGAAAAAATATTTGAAAATATTGAATAAAAAAATATATAATTAATATTGTAGGATCTGGGCATCTTGTGGTCAGCTTGGGAAAGGTTCAGGGCTCGTGGTGTTCTGCCAGAAGATGGTGATTTGAACAACCACTATGGGCTTGTGCCTTGCCCATAGGCATACTGGAGTCTGGCTTGGTACTGGTGGAGTCAATTCAAGCACCATAGGTCAGTGGCTTGACTACAGAGAAGGGGCATCTGAGTCTATCTTGGACTCTGGCTTGGATTCAAGTCAGCCACCATGGGACATGTGACACAGGTCAGGTGGCTTGACCACAGGAAGGGGTGTCTAATCTTGGACTCTAGCTTGTTGTTGTCAAGGCCGAAGGTGGCCTCTGGCTCCATCTCTACACCTCAAAATCACTGAGGTTTGTGGCTTAGATGGACAAAGGTGGGACATGGTTAGGTGGGGTCCTGGGTGATTTTGGCATATTATGGTCACGAGGTATCCTAACATAGGGATTGTAGAAGCTTGTATATTCTATAAAGTTGATGAAAGCCGGCCACGCGGTCACGCTGTGCCCCAGCTCCGCGGAATTTGTCGTCTAGCAACGACATTATGGATTTCCATAATACTTATAATATACTGGCTGAAAGCCCTGAAAACCCTCTACAGGATGATATAATAATAGATCAAATTTATGAGGAATCAGCTAATACAAAAAAACAAAATGGACGACGAGATGACGCCACTTTCCCCAAGGTCAGTGTCTAGCCTCTAGCCACAGCGGTGTGTGGACGACCCCCAGCTGTATCCCCCGCCACTGATCCCCCCGCGCTGTCAAGTGGGCGGACGGGGTGGATGACCAAGGTATCTCGCCTAACCCTAATCCCTTCACCGTGGTTAGCAGAAAAAGGCGGAGGACTTCGGTCCATCCGCGATCCTCACCGGCGCAGTCCGGCAACATGATCCAAAAGAGTGCCAATTCTTCGTACAACAAGCCTCCTGCGAAGCGTCCACCGCTTGCACAGCAGATCAAAGCCACGCGACAGAGAATCGCGCAATCTAGGGCCCAGCAGTCTACTATCACAAGAGAACAGTACGTTTATCTGGATTATTGCCCCGACTTCGGCCCACTACAATACCTGAAGGCATTGGACAAGTTGATAGGAGATACCAACATCTAACAGCTGGCAAGAATTAACGGCCATGTCCTCGTTGGCCTCTCCACCAAGGCCCACGCTGACCAACTCATCGAAGATGGCCTAGAAATTGAGGAGACCCTCCTTAAGGCCTTCCCCTTTCGCAAAAGGGCGGAAAAGGTTATCATCAGCAACCTGCCCCTCTTTGTGGAAGATGCCAAAGTCGTGGCTGCCCTAAGGCCTTATGGGCAGATTACTTCCATCGCCCCAGGCCTCCTCACCGTGGAAGGATTCACATTTGCGGACAGCAGGAGGGAGGTGTTCATCCTGCTGAACGAACGAATGAAGCTGGAAAGGCTGCCACTAGGTCTCGACATCAAGTCCATGGGGGAGACCCTCCCAGCCTTCCTCTCCTATGGAGTTAAATGCTCACGGTGCCAGGGGCAAGGGCACCGTAGAGCCAACTGCCCCCTGAAGACGTCTGCAGAAGTCTCCGGGCAGGCGCCCTCCAACGTAGCCCCACCTGTCACCGTGTCCTTCATCTGTGGCTACTGCTCCTGCGGTAACTTCAGGCACTATTGCATCTACTCCCTCTCTTGCGGTTCCACAAAGGTCAGCCCTTCAGCACGAGAAAAATGAATTCGTGCAAATTGAGGCCATCTCAGGAAAAGAAGATCTGACCAAGGTCTCTATTCCCTCTAGAGGCGGACTCAAAACTCGGCAGAAACTAAAGGAACTGCTCGAAAGCACCTCCAACTCTCCCTTGAAGAAGCAGAGCAGCTTGGTCTGGATAAGGGTGAAATAATGGACGCTCTCGTCTCAGCCCCTGGCCTACATAACCTCCTAAGAAGATGGGGAGAGCCCAAAAGATCGGGCTCCACAGTGTTTGCCAAAAGCTGCTGGATTGCCTGCCCGCCACCCAGACAGCTCTCCATAATCACCTCCTGGCCGTCCGGACCCATCCGAAGAGCTCCCAATGAGCTTCCTACTGGCTTCCATCAACGTCCGCGGGCTCGCCGCTCGCGAGAGGAGCATTGAGCTCTGCCTCTTCCTGAGACCTCATCGCATAGACGTCGCCTTTGTTCAGGAGACCAACGCCTCGTCCCTGGACATTATTCAAGACCTCTGCCTAGGCTAGCTCTCCGCGGTCGTGCCTCCTACAGCCATCAGGGGTTCGGACCTCGCCTGCGTCTTTGCGCCGGGAGTCGCTGCCCTGCGGAAGCGCATCCTGTGGCCCGGCCACATCTCCATCGTCTCCCTCGACGTCTACGGCCAGAGTGTGAGCTTTATCAACTGCCATCTCTCTCATATTCCTCGCGAGCGGCACCAGCAGCTTCAGATCATCGCAGCCACCGCGGTCCAGGAGAACTCGTGGGTGTTGGGCGACCTCAATATTAATGAGGAAAGCACGAACGACAAAGAATCCGGCTCGGTGGAGGCCCTCTCCGAGCTACTGGATCAGACAGCCGTCGTCGAATTAGGCACCTTCTTCGACGCTACTCACATTCCAACTAGAGTGGCCAGCTACGGGAGTCGTGTTGACGCCTCTCGCCTGGACAGAATCCTTCTCCTTTCTAGCTTCGCTAATCGTGTCGCCCAGTACAGTACTATTCACTACATCGGACCTATCGGACCATCGAGCTGTCCTTCTTCAGCTCGGAGCGTCTCCTTCACCTCGACAACCCTGCGTGGCTGCAATGCTACGCTCGGGGCTCGTTGTCAAACATCTGGCAACGATCATCGAAAGAACCTCAGCAGCCATCGCGGATATGACTGGCGAAGATCTGTGGAGATGGTTTTCAATTAAGGCTGAGCTACTGGCAGAGGTGAGATCCCTCAACGTCCCTCGCGTCGCTCACGACGACCACATCGTCCGGGCCAGGCGGTTTCTGCAGGCCAGGCTCGAAGCTGCGTCGACGGAAACGGACTATCCATCACTACCCAACCTTGGGCGCGCGCTTCGTGTGTGCCGGCCTGCAAGGACGAACTTCCGCGATGAAGAAGGAAACCTCATCGAGGGCACGGAGTTACGATGCAGGGTCTACTCTACCCTACATCGCCGCTTTGCCAGCCAGACGTGCGACTCCAACGCCGCTACAGAATTCATCCGGGTGAAAACGACCCCCCTCATCCTCGAAGATGACGATCCCCTGCTCCGCTCCGAGATCTCCGTGAAAGAGATCGCCACCGCCATTCGCCACCTGCCTCTCGGAAGGACCCCTGATGGGACGACTTTCCCTGCGAATTCTACATGGCCTACGAGGACTTCTTCGTCAAGCGCGTCTACGAGGCCTCCCAACTCGGCGGGGTTTTGCCTACATCGACGCGGCGCAGCACCATCTGCCTGGTCCCCAAGTCTCACGGCTACAGGCCTATCTCGCTCTCCACGGCGGACTACCGGTTCCTGGGCAATATCCTCATTCGGCGTCTGCGGCCCCATCTTCCGGTTCTGGTACCTGAGTGCCAGACCTACGCAGTTCCCGGTAGGTCCCCTTCTTGGAACATCGCGCGTGTGTGCGCAGAGGTCGACGCGGCTGTGAGGACCGGCTCGCCGCTGGCCGTCATCTCCACCGACCTCGAGTCTGCCTTCGACACCCTAGACCGCGGCTTCTTGGTGATCCTGTTGGTCTCGCTGCGGCTGCCACAGGTCTTCATCGGGTGGTTTCTCCTCCTCTATGCCGGAGCGGACGCGACAGTCTGAGCCGGAGGCCTCCACAACAAACTCCTTCAGCTACTGAACGGTGTGAGACAGGGCTGCTCCATCAGCGCCGCAATGTTTAGTTTCGCCACCAGATCTCTCCTAGGTTGCCTTGAGCAAGCGCTCGGCCCCGGTAATGTTCTCGCCTACGCCGACGACATCGTCCTGCTCATCCGCAGTGAGGAACAGTTCGGTGTGGTGACCTCGATCTTCGAGAACTTCCGGCGCGCCTCCGGCATAAAGGGAAATTTCACCAAGAGCAAAGGTCTATGGTGCGGGGCATGGCGTGCCCGCAACGACGCTCCACTCGGCATCTCCTGGTCGTCGGTCGAACTGAAGGTGTTGGGCTGCAATGTGACGCCAGGAAATCAAAACTCAGCCCAAGAAACATATATCCTGGTCCTGCTCGAAGTTGCTATAACGAAGTGGTCTCCCTACACCCGCGGGCTCTCTATCGCCGGCCGGGCCTGAGCCGGCAACTCCTTGGTGCTCTCCTCGGTGGTCCATCACATTCACGGCTACCTGCCTACCGACCGTACCATTCACAAGATCCAGGCACGTCTTGCGCGGTTCATTTGGGGGCCGGAGCGCACCGCCTGGTTTCCTGGTAGCGTCCTGGCGAGACCCAACTGTGGTTGTCGTGTTTCAAGGGCGTGCAGGCTGCACAGCGTGGATGCCGTAATGCCTACTCTTGGCTGGTCGAGAGCGATGCGTGGCTATATTCACCTCCATCCGGGTCCTGGCTCTCTCCACGGCGTCTCCGGCTTCTTAAGATCTGGGAGGTGGAGGCTGACATCTTCACGCTGGACCACTCTGTGCTAACACCACATCAACTCCTGAACCTCTCATAGGTGGCTGCCACCCGACCTTCTCGCTCCTACCCGGTGGGTCAGTGCCTGCATTAGGGACTTCACTGGCCCTGCCCCTCTCTTCACTCGACCTACGCGCTGCGCCCTGGCTGACCAGCTTGTGCCCACGTCTTGTCGACGAAAATCTACGCGGGACCTACCGAGTAAACATCATCGGCCAGGCCATAGTGCTGCGCGGGACGACTACGCCGTTATTTTGAGTCATCACCCGAACTGCCCGTCGCATGTTAGAGCGCCCACGCCTGACTGCCCATCGTCCAGTTTGCTAGAAGGTGGGAGGAAAATATAAACCTACCCATCAACATCGGCTGGTCGTCGCTCCGGCGCTGCGCCTTCTCCGGGCTCAACGTGGACGTGGCAGTGAGGCTTGCTCTACACGCCCATCCAGCCCATCCAGCATCGGCACAACAGTCTTGCATCGCCAGTGGGTCCGGCGACCTGTCGCTGGTTCATCGGTACTGATCCTTCCGCTACATCAGGCCTCTCATCCGGGAGGCATTTGCCATAAACGGACGGCCCCCTGAACTGCAGGGCTGGGTCTTGGGGCATGGCCTAGACGATGACGCCCTAGCCATCCTGGCCATCCTGGCGTCTGCCAATACGCGCATCTATGGGTACTTCCTCGGCGTTGAACTGAGAAGTGTAAAAAAAGACCCCCTCCTTGTCTGGAGGAGGATTTTCTCATGGTGAGGAAGCCTTCCTTGCTGAAGACATTTGTACATAACTATATATTCACTTCAATTTATATGCCCTTTTACTCTTTTATTTTTCCAACTTTGTAAAATTTGATTAAAAAAATCAATAAAATTGTTCAGATTGTCATTGTCTATAAAGTTGATTGCGACTTGTCGCCTTGAGCATTGTCTCGATGTCAGGCCGAAGGTGGAGAACTTCTCACCGGCTTATTTTGCGGGATCTTCGGCTGTGTCGTTGTGAAGTTGAAGCTTTCTCCAGGCGTTGGTGATCTGTGTTAGCGGGTCTGTGGAGGTCATACGGGAAAGAGTTTCCTCCTCTTCAAATATTTTCTCTTGTTGGGGGAGAGATTGCTCGGTCATTCGTTGGAATGGCGAGTTTTTTCCTCCATCTTTGCTCTTTCTCGCTTCTATCTGGACAGGCTTCTCACCTCTTCGTTGTGGTCCTCCTTCGCTGTGGTCATCCTGTCGACTCTCGCTATATTGTGATAACCGAGGGTCTCTCGCTGTGGTGTTGTAATCGAGATGTGCGAGCCTGTTGTAACCTAGAGGGACAGTCAGGGCGTGGAGAGTTTTCCAGTACCTCTCAGCACTTTGAAAGACCTTTAACAGTTCTACAGAGTCGAGGCAGAGTGTAAAGCATGGGAATATCCATACACAAAAAAAGGAGAGACACAGTTATACTAGGAAAGTTCCGTGAACAGATAGGAGTCGAGCTAAGCAGCGTAAGATGGAGATAGAAGAGTTCATACTGTTCTACATGGTCGATGAGGTGGACCTTGGACACAACCGACGAGGGCTTCTGCTGTGATGAAGTGACTTTATTTCTGCGAAATGGCAGCTTTATATATCTCTGCCGAGAGGAAGTATTGGATTTCAGAGAATGCAACAAGGGCGTGAATCGGAAGCGAGTCATTATATACTTGAAACGCCCTGGCATCTTCTAGGTCTCGTTGGAATTTTATCTAAATCTCTTGCTTAACTCAACTCTTAATCTTTTAAGAGTTTTATTAATTTATCCTCAGTCTATACAAAGTACATTACATATGCTGATGTAATGGCTCATGTCAATCACGTGTATAATTATTTAGAGAAGTGTTTTTTATACAATACTAGCGGATGTACCCGGCTTCGCCCGGTTTTTACCCGAGTAAAGGTTTCTCTAACGAACATTTGTTAAAACAATTCTCTATAAACTTATAAAAAAAGATATATGTGGTAACCGAGGGTCAAACCTGTAGTAACCGAGAGGGACAGTCAGAGCGTGGAGAGTTTTCCAGTACCTCTCTGCACCTTGGGGGACCTTTAACACTTCCCACAGAGTACAGGCAGTCGCGGTCGAGGCAGAGTGGAAAGCTTGGGAATGTCCACACACCAAAAAACGAAGAGACACAGTTGTAGTAGGAAAGTTCTGTGAACAGATAAAAGACGAGCTAAGAGCAAGATGGAGTTAGATGAGTCTTACTGTTTTACATGGCGATGAGGTGGACCTGGCTACGACCGACAAGGGCCCACGCCGACGGAGAAGTGACTGACTATATTGGGCTAAAACCGAGGTTTTTATATACCATTCCCGAGGAGGGGGGGGAGATGTCTGAGAATATGGACTTTGGACGTCTGGGGCATTCTGCACCCTTAGACCTTAATGGCGACAGTCTGCAACATTCCTTTAGGGTTGCTGGATTTTAGACGTTTTTGAACTTCTCAATCTTGCTTTAACTCAGCTCTTAATCTATTACATAGTTTTATTTATTCTTCCTCAGTTTGTACAAAGTACATCACATATGGTGATGCAATGACACATGTCAATCATGCGTATAATTATTTATAGATGTGTTTCTATATACAACATGACAATTTTGTTATAAGTATTATACAATATAGGGTTGTTGGTTTAAATTACCATAGATGAGCCCCGGGAGTGAAAGGGTTTATCCGGGTTTAAACGGGTAAAGCCTCTCTAGCACAGGTAAGTAATTAAAATTTATTTTAATTAATTCAAACTGTGAGGGTTAAAAAGGGCTATAACAAGATGTTTTGTTGGGATATATCTGAAAATTAAAAAAATACAACTTATGTTTAATTTAAAAGTTATGATATTCATTATAAAAGAGTAATTTAGATAAAAACCTTTGTTTGATAAAAAAAATTATGATGATAAAAAAAAATAAAATGATGTTCTAAGAGATTGTTGGCGGGCGTTGGAAAGGGTTAGGGGTTGAAGAATAAGCAATTGTGAGTATTACACAGGTAATCAAAAACTTAGATCCATGTGCAAAGCGAGGATATTGACTTGAACGTCTTCCTAGGCAATGTTTCACTTGTGATCCTGTATAAGGTTACAAGGCTTTGTCACAATTGTAGGGTTATTGGGTTGAAAAGTTGTTGAAGAAAAAGTTGTTCATTAATATGATTGAAAGTGGTGAAATGGAGTGCCATTCGTTAAGTAGAATTGTTGGAGCGACAGTAGGTGATCTGACTTGACTTAAAATAAAAAGTTGATTGTGGTCCGCTAGAGCTAAAAAAATTGTGAGTTGTGAACGCTTTGTGTTTTCGTTGGTGTTTTTGCTCTGCGGATGATTGAAGTAGACTTTTGAAGCGTGTTCAAGCCAGAAGTTGGGATTTGTAAATCTGGGGAACTGTGTTCAATGAATTTGTTGAAATTACGAAATAAAAGAAAATTGTCAAGCAGTACTATCGTTTTTCTACGTTGATTGAGGCCTTACACGTAACACTGCCTCCCCCTCAAGGCGGATCGTCCCGATCCGGCCTCATCGCTTCCGTCGCCCCGATGTCACGCTTCTCGCTGGTGCCGCTTCTCTTGCTGGAACTGCCCATCTCGCTGGAATCACCTTTCCCGCAGGAGCCAATCTTTCTCGCTGGAGCCGCCCCTCTCGCCTGAGTCGCCCCCTCGCCGGAGCTGTCCCTCTCGCCGGAGCCGTCCCTCTCGCCGGAGCCGCCCCTTTCTCCGGAGCCGTCCCTCTCGCCGGAGCCGCCCCTTTCTCCGGAGCCGTCCCTCTCGCCGGAGCCGCCCCTTTCGCCGGTACCGCTTCTCACGTCGGACCCGCTTCTCACGCCGGAGGCACCTCTCATGCTGACTCAGCCTCTTATGCCGACTCCGCTTCTTATAGCGGTACCCCCTTTCGTGCCGGAGGCGCCTCTCATGCCGGCATCGCCTCTTATGCTGGTACCACCTTTCTCGCCGAGACCACCTCTCTCGTCAGGACCATTCATCTCGCCGGGTCTCCTCTCGCCGGTACCGCTTTTCTCGCTGGCACCGTTTCTCTTGCCGGGACCATTCATCTCGCCGGGACCATTCCTCTCGCCGGGACCATTCCTTTCGCCGGGACCTCTCCTCTCGCCGGGACCTCCTCTCCCGAGGGCACCGCCTCTCTCGTCGTAGCCGTTTTTCTCGCTGGCACCGCTTTTCTCGCTGGGGCCACTTCATTAGCGAGTCCGCGTGACGCAGATTCAAGGTCTGTCCAGGAGGCTTCTCAATCAGGCCCTCCACTCCACGCAATTCCCCCATGTTTCCCGGCTCGACTTCCAGTCCTCGGGACTCTGCCCGGCCCTCGCCGACATCATCCAAAGCCCTCTCGGCCGTACCTGTCCCATTCTGCGAGAGGGCCCTCATTTGAGACAGCAGCCTCTCCATCTCTAAGTTTCTGAGAAGCCTTTTCTCTTTTCTTCAACGCCCTCTTTCCTCACTTTCCCTTTCCATCAGAAGCAATTCCTCTTTTCTTCGACGCCTTCCCTCTTCGAACTCTTTTTTCATCCGAAGTATTTCCTCCTCCGTTCGGCGCTTTATTCCGTCCCACTTCTCCCGGTGTTCCTGCAGCCTCCGGTCGATTTCGGCCAGCGAATCCTGCTCAGAGGCCATCCCTTGGCCTCTTACGTCAATGGGCCTTTGTCAGCAACTAAAAACTTTTAATAAAAAAGCCTCCTGGTGACCTCCACGAGGAAGAATCCCACTTCTGACACCAGTTGTCGCGTGTTTACCCTCTGGTTCTTTGCGACAACGCCGCTTCTTCCTTCGTGGATCACCTGCTCAGGCTCCCGTTGCTCTTCCCTGCGGCTTTTCCCCGCAGGCCACCCAAAGACGTCCCGAGTTCCACCACTCAAGTGGAAACTCCCTTCCTCTGGCAGTATCTCTCGGCCTTACCACTGGTGGGGGGACACGAGAGACTGACCAGAAGAGTAGTAGCAGCAGCAGTAGACTGGCGATGAAGGCAGTGGCAGAGTAACGACAGGAGGCAGCTCGCAGACTTGAAGCACTTTCTTTATTGTCATCTATTACTAACATTAAATCTAAATAAAACAACAGACAATGGGTATTTACATGACCCTACATCCTGGGGACAACACAAAAGCGTATTTACATCCAACCTCCCCAGGAAACGGGACCACAGCAGTCGGCGACTCCCACATCAGCCAGCAAGGGAATCCGGCGAAAGCGCCATCTATTGGCGGAGGTTGTAACCGTTTAGAGGCCTTACACGTAACAATATATATATATATATCGTGTATTTTTAAACTGTATAATAATGACACTTTTAGTATATTAATATATACATTTATCAGAGTCATGCACCATTCTGTCACGTTAAGTCACGTGTCAAGTTACGGTAAGTAAAAATTTAAAAATCATATATACAAGTATCAGAGTCATCAATTCTGTCATCGTTTTAAAAAATTAAAATATTAAAAAAATATGCCGAAAAGATCGAACCAGGGACCTTTAGATCTTCAGATTAACGCTCTCCCAACTGAGCTATTTCGGCTTATATTAGTTATTTCTATAGAAGCTTCTATCTTTATAATTATGTATATTTTCAAAAAGTCAATTTACAGCTCTTCGCTGTAGACCATGGGAATACTGACTAATTCATTATGCCAACATATATCTTGCCACAAACGAAGATTTGTAATTAACTGTTTTTAGCGAATGTACCCGGCTTCGCCCGGTTTTTATCCGAGTAAAAGTTTGCCTAATGAACATTTGTTAAAACGATTCTAGAAAACATCCAATCCACCTATATATTGATTCATAAACATATATAAATATAAATATTGTTATATGCGTTTAAATATATTTTTGAAACACATAATTTTTTTGAAAACATTTATTATATTTTAAATAAGAAATTGTCACTTTTTTGAATATTAATTATTTCTTTTTTTTTCAATGAATTATATATATTAATTTAAAAATTCATTTTTGTTAACATCATCACATACAATATAATTTTTATATATATATGTGCTTTTCCTGTCTATGTACAGATTTATGGTCTATGTACCGATTTACAGCCTATGTGCTTTACTGTCTATGTACAGTTTATTGACAAATTACAAAAATATACAGCTATTAGCACACTGTTTAATTTTTACAGTCATAAAATAATCATTGTATTTTTAACAGCTGATACAGCAAAAAAACATGCGTCCTAAAAAATATAACTCAGAAGAGGAAAGAAAGGCCGCAGCTGCCGAAAGAAGGCGAAATGCAAGGCAACAAGAAACAGCTGATCAACGCGCTGAACGACTCCAACGAGATGCTGAAGCTAAACGTCTAAAACTAGAGAGTGAAACAGCAGAGCAACGTGCTGCAAGACTTCTGCGTAATGCTGAAACTTATAGAAGTAGTATTGACAATGAAACAGCAGAATAACGTGCTGCAAGACTTCTGCGAAATGCTGAAACTTATAGAAGTAGTATTGACAATTATTTATTTATGCTTATGAGGTGATACAGCAACGTCTTTACAATAAGAGAGGAGACAAAATGAATCAAATCTAGAAAAAAGAAGTGAGGACTTCTCGGTCATTAAAGTCTGAGAGGCAAGGCCTTCAGCCAGTTCAGGGCTTCCGGGGTGACAGAGTGGAGATTGGAGATTCCTCCATTGAATTTGTACAGCGGGCAGTCATCTAGTATATGGGACATTGATTGTGGGACGTTGCAGGCACAATTTGGATCTTTGGTGTAGCCCCATAACTTCATCAGCTCTGCACACCTTCCCTGTCCTGTCCTAAAGCGGTTTAGAAGCACCCATTCTCGTCGAGGGAGGGAAAAACCTGGGATCTTGACACTTGGGCTTGTGATGAGGTTCTTGTTTGGGATATCGGAGCTGATCCAGGAATTTGTCCATGCTTCTGAGATATTAAAATTTTGGGAGAGAAGTTGGTTTCCTCTGGACCATATCGGATTCCTTGATTTTAGTCTATGTTTTGGGGGAGTCTGTAGGATTGGGTTAATTTCGAGGTCGGGTGAATCTAAGAGTTTTTGGTACATTTTCTTGGTGGCTTCCTTTCTGCGTAGCTCAGGCGGAGAGATGTGAGCAAGAACTGGAAGCCAGTCGATTCTTGTAGGTTGGCAAACCCCTGTTATAATTCGTAAGGTAGAATTTAGTTGTGTGTCTATTAGCTTCGTGTGGCAGCTCCCCTCCCATACTGGAGCACAATACTCAGCCGTGGAGAAGATCAATGCCAAGGCAGAAGTACGCAGGGTGTTGGCATCACTGCCCCAGGAAGAGCCGGCCAGCTTATGGAGGATATTGTTACGTGATGATAGTTTCCCCTTTAACTTGGTGAGATGAGTTTTGAAGGTGAGAGTGCGGTCAAGATGAATGCCTAGGTATTTGGGATGTTCGCTATGAGTTATCTAAGAGTTATTGATAAATAGTTTGAGTTTTCTTTCAGCTCTGTGATTGTTAAGATGGAAACAGCAATGTACAGATTTTGCAGGATTAAGCCTCAGAGACCAGTTTTCAAAGTAATTATGTAGAGTTTCAAGATCTTTATTCAGTTGAATTTCCAGTTCCTCGAAAGTCTTTGCTTGGGCTAGAATGGCTGTATCATCTGCGTAAATAAATTTCTTTGAAGTTGTTTGGGGAATATCATGGGTGTACCAGTTATAAAGAAGTGGAGACAAGACTGATCCCTGTGGGAGGCCATTATATATAGTATATTCCTTGCTAGATTTAGAGTTAAGGTATACTGTGAATTTCCTGGGTGAGAGAAGAGAAGACAAAAGATTGAGGGTCTGTTTGCATTTTAGCACTTTAGCAAGTTTATAAATCAAGCCATCAATCCACACTGTATCATATGCACTCGAAAGATCCAGGAGCACAACTGCAGATTTCATTCCCAGTTGGAAGCCATTTTCGATGAAGGATGTCAAGGATGCAACCCGATCGCAACAACTCCTGTTGCCTCTGAAACCCGCCTGTTCCACCGGGATTTCTGGGTCCAGAATGGGAGTAAGTCTGGCTAGAATGAATTTTTCCAGAAGCTTGTGGGTTGTACAGAGAAGCGCAATTGGACGAAAATTTGCTGAGCAGGTAGGTTCTTTGCCTGGTTTTAGGACGGCAAGGATTTTTGATTGTCTCCATTCTTTTGGGATATTGCCGGTTTCCATTATTATTGTGAAAAATCGAGCCAGCCATGATTTAGCCCTTTTTCCCAGCTCAATAAGGAATTTCGCTGGTATTTCGTCATTGCCTGCAGCTTTGTATTTTTTGGTTAATTTGATTGCAGTTTCTATTTCCGTTATGTTGACTTGACTTGAGAGGTGGCTTGAGTTATTAGATTTTGAAAATTCTTCTTTAATTCTTGCCTTCATGGCCTTTTTCTTTCTTTTAGGAATTTTTACTTTAGAAACTGTTTGGAGATGTCTTGCTATCTGGTTGGGAGTTATGTTGGTTATGACGGAGTTGGTAGCTTCCGCATTTCCAAGCTTTCTTAGGAGATCCCACCCTTTCCTACTGGAGTGTGTAAGATCCAGGTCTGAAACTGTCTGCATCCATTTCTCTTTTCTTGAAGAATTAAGCTGATTAATTAGCATCTCTGCTGTCTCCTCATTGTCGGAATCTTTGTATCGTCTATAGAGCTCCTCGGTGTCTTTATCCCAACCTGGGATATATTCCTTTCTGTGACCACGGGGGATAAACTTCCTTCCGGCTTTCATGAGGAGACCTACAAATCTAAAATAGTTTGAAGGCAGAGGTTGAATTCTGTTGATGTTTTGATCAATGTAGGCACGGAAATTTTCCCAGTTTGCTTTTTGAAGATTCCATCGAGGGAGGAAGGGCTTCAAGGTCACAGGGATGAAATGTCCTACCTCGAGAATGATTGGGTGGTGCTGGCTTTTGGGAATTTTTTTAAGAATCCTCTTCGTAGTAGGGATTGGCTTGTTATTGTGGTCAGTTGATACAAAGCATAAGTCAGGATTTGTTCTGGTATTCCATCTGCCTGAAGAAAAAGATCCATTTTGTTTTGGGTTATAAATAAGGTGAAGAAGGTTATTATTTGCCCATTCTTCTAGCAGCTCACCATTGGTGTTGGTTGTAGTGTATCCCCAAGAATTATGGTGCGAGTTGAAGTCTCCACAATATAATGAGGGGTGAGAAGTGTTTGGGAGGACTTGCTGGTTCCAATCTTGTGAGGGAGGCTTGTATATATTATGAATTGTTAAAGAATCATGTGTTATTGAGATAGAGTGGGAGCTTTTGATTGAAGGAAATGAATTATTGGATATGTCTTTTTTGGTCAGAATTGCCAAGCCGTATCTAGGGTGGTTTTCATATGCAATCAGATCATAGTTTGGGATTTTAAGACGACTGATATGGTCTTCAGAAATGTGGGTTTCCTGGAGAGCAAATATGTCAATATTCTCATCTCTTCCCATTCTTTCCAGAATCTCAGTCTTTGCTGTGGTTAGGCCTTCTACATTAATTTGGCAGATTCTGAGGAAGCGGCCAAGAGGTTTTTTGATTGTTTTGGACTGTTGAGGTGTTGCACGGTTGTCCAGGCCGCGTAGTAACTTTCCATTTGTGTAGCCTATAGCCCCCACCTCTGTAGCCATGGCGCGGTTTTCCCCCTTAGTACCGCCGGAGTTAACTGTGTAAGATAAGTTTGACATATCATGGGTGCATAATGTAGCTGCTGTATTGTCCGTGAGGTCAAGAGACGTACGGACCTCTATGGTGTTGATCTCTTGGCGGAACGACTTGGAAGTCGGACTCGGGCCCCCCCACTACGGCAAAGTGGATCAACTTCGGGGGGGGGTATTGACAATGAAACGGCAGAACAACGTGCTGCAAGACTTCAACGTGATGCTGAAGCTCACAGGCTCACACAAAATTCTTTATTAGGGATCAAGCCCAATACAGGATTCTCCCAAATCTGGAATAATTGAAAATCAACGAATAGTTGATATTTGAAGAAGGAACAAAAGTTAAAAGAGACGAGTTTCTTTTATTACAGTTTTAAATTCGGCAAAACTTTCGGACTTTGGCGTCCTTCGACAGGCAACTTTTAAAGAAACTGAAAGATAATTTAAATATACATGTATCAGAGTCATCAACAATTCTGTCACCGTTTGCTTTTGGTTCAGTGGTAGAATGCTCGCCTGCCACGCGGGCGCCCCGGGTTCGATTCCCGGCCTATATTATTAAAATATATATGGTTTTCCTGTCTATGTACAGGTTTATGGTCTATGTACACATGCATACAAGTATGTATAAAAATTATTTGCAAATAATGGTTTCTATAGGATTATTTCCATATTTCCACTCCTCGAGCACATAGAGAACTACGAAATTTTTGCTCTACTTGAAACATGGTGCCTGAACAGGACTAACATAACACCAAAAGATTATCAAATTATCGAATTAATTGCCTCCAAATAATCTGGAAGGGGAAGAGGGTCAGGGGGTATGATTGTCGGTTTTAGGGAAGGCGGGCAATATAGAGTAGACAGTTCAGAAAAGGATGGCACTTGGTTATGTATTTTCTTATCAACAAACACAAGAGCCCTCCAACATGTTATCTGTTTGATATTTGTATACCTTCCTCCAAACCAAATAGAGCTGCATAACCTAGATAAACTGTCTACATACATTCAAAAGCAAATAGCAGATGGAAAGGACATAATTTTACTTGGAGATTTAAACATCAGAACTGGGAAGTTGGGAGGACTACACAATCCACTTAATTTCCAGCTCCCTCTAACATCGGAAAGAAGGGCCAAATATCATATAATATCATCTCTGTCTGATAAACTTCTTGATTTCCTGGATGATAATTCTTTGAGAATAGTTAATGGAAGATCTAGAGGGGATAAAGATGGAGATTTTACATACATATCTGAAAGAGGCTCTTCGACTATTGACTATTGCATACTCTCACAGGGTTCACTACAAATTTTACTGGACTTCAAAGTCGATGACCAACTGTACTCTGACCACCACCCTTTGGTTTTAACGATAAAAGGCCAAAACTTCAATGAGAAAAAAACCAAACGGCAAGATTATAATATCACGAGATATAGATGGTCAGCCGAGGGACTCACAATGTTTTAAGTGAAACTGGAAGAATTGCGGGAAAAAACATACCAGCCTCCGATGACCTTTTATATACTTTCAATCAGCTAATTTTGGAAGCAATGTCATCTGCAAAATTAACGTACTCGATTAAGGGCGGCCCCAGGAAATCTAAGCCGTGGTTCGATAAGGACTGCTATGATATGAAAGACAGGGAATGTTATGCTTCTTCCAAAAAGAAATATCTCGCTTTATTGGATCTAAAAAGGAAAGGCTTTGATAATGAAAAACAGGAAATACTCAGAAATGCTAAAGACTCAAAGACCTTCTGGAAAACTATTGCGCACTACAAAAGCACATCTATAATCCAAGGAGAAATAGCTATACAGGACTGGCTGAACTTTTACCGCGAACTAATGACTACAGAGAAAAATTTGAGAATTTGTAATTTACATAATGTGATTTCTCAGAACGATCCTATATTGGACTCAGAGATAACCAATGCAGACATATAAAAGGAGATAGCTGGTTTGAAGAGTAACAAGGCATGCGGGCCCGATGGCATCCCCAATGAAGTATTAAAAATACTCCCTAATTCGTACATACTGCTGTTGAAACAACTCTACAATAGTGTTATGACGACTGGAAAATACCCAGCAATTTGGACTAATTCCACTCTATACACCCAATCTTTAAAAATATTTATAATAACAGCCCCTCCAACTACCGAGGTATTGCACTGATTAGCAATGTATCAAAGATTTTCACTTCAATCCTAAGATCAAGACTGGAGGAAAGGGCCGAGGGAAGAAGAGTAATACCGGAAAACCAAGCGGGATTTAGAAAAGGCATATCATGTATTAACCACATATTTACACTAACTACTTTAATCCAACTATCATTAAAAAAAAAAGAGGGGAAACCTATATGTCTTTTTTGTCGATATAAGGAAGGCATTTGATATTGTACCTCACTCAATACTTTGAAAAAAACTTTACAACCTAGGCATAAGTTGCCAATTCATAAGTACGTTCAGAAGTTACTACGAACAAGCAACTATAGCTATCAGATAGAAGGGATCAATCACGGAAAGGATTAAGATACACTAGGGAGTACTCCAGGGAGAACCACTTTCCCCACTGCTCTTTATATTATTTATCACGGACTTAATCGAAATTTATAATAATTCAGACCTGACGAGTGTAAATTTCCCAGAATTTGGAGATATCCATTTATTGCTGTACGTCGACGACATAGCAATTATAGGTGAGCCCAGGATGAACCTCCAAAAGAAGATCAAAATACTGAAAGAATATATCTCGATTAGAACTTAATGACACTAAATGAGTCCAAGTCAAAGATTATGGTGTTCCGTAATGGAGGTAAACCCTCAAATAAGGATAGATGGTTCTGGAATGATAAACCGATAACAATAACTTCAAGATATACATACTTGGGATTCCCTCTGACACCAACAATAACAACTACTCACCCTGCAAATTACTTTAAAGAAAAAGCATTTACAGCAATTAACGTCACACACCCAATATTAATAAAATCAAAAACAAAGTCAATACATTTATCAATCAAACTCTTTGATACAATAGTGAGAGCTGTCCTGATGTATGCCGCTCCATTGTGGGCAACAGAGCATAAAGACTTACTGGACTATATACAAGACATATTTATCCGTAGGTTCCTGAATCTTCCCAGATACACTCCAGGCTACATAATCAGATTAGAAACCGGTCGTATCTCATTGAGTGTAACAGCTTTAAAATTAACCCTGAAGTATTGGCTGCGGGTGTTGAATATGAGCAGTGACAGATTGCCGCGTATATGTTTTAATAGAACACGGGAACTGTCTAATGCTTCGGGCACATCCATCGGTTTCATTAAAAAGCTCACCAATCTGCTTAACAATAATGGATCCCCTGCACTTGTTTCCTGTGATGATCCTGAAACGCTGAGGAGCGCGATTACAGGGCGCTTAAAACAGCGGAAAACCAATCTATACAAAACGACCTTACAAGAATGGATAAATCTAAGTTATACTCTCACTACAAAGACATTCACATATCTTTCATGACGGAGGGATACCTTTTAGGGGATTTTCCTTTCCCGGTTGTAAGACTACTCGCACAAGTTAGAATACTTTCAAGTTTTTTTTAGAGAAAACCACACCAAGATGCTCTACGGTGAGGACCCGATTTGTACCTTCTGTAATTAAAAACTAAAAAATGAAATCACTCACTATATTTTTGATTGCTCTGCTCTGAAAGAAGAAAGAAGAACCCTTATGCTCAAAACTGGGCAACTCTGTGCTTCACTTCCATCAATAATTGACAATATGACCCAGAATAAGTATATTGCTACGGCGTTTTATGGTTTCCACAAGTCCATATCTCAGAAGAAAACCAAGTGACACTCACTTCTCTCTTTCTTACTGCTACTCTTTTTGTGTTGTTTTTCTTGCTTCCCTCTTTCTCTTTCTTGTTTTTTTGCTCTTTTTTTCTTTTTCTTCTGTCTATATCGTTGTTTCCTTTGTCTCACTGCTTTGTTCTTATGCATACCTCTGGTGAATCTTGTATAGGGTCAGTAACCCTAAATAAAGGCTTTTTGTTGTTGTTGTTTTTGCAAATGGCGTTGCAAATTTGCCCTTTCGCTCGCAAGCAGCGCCTCTAGCAGTGAAGATGGGAGGTAATATCAGCTGACCTAATGGACATGTAAAACGTGTTTTAACAAGACATAGAGAAAAATCTGGAAAATATATTTTTCGGATTTTTTGTCATGAAAAATAAATTGACAGGTTCTGGGAAAAAGTAATTGTTTTTTATTCAGAAAATGATGATGACAATATTGCTGTATCATATTTGATTATCAGATACAAAATTATATCCGGAAATATTCCAAAAAGCAGAGACCACGGGTGAAGCCAGTTCATTTTTAGTATGCAGATACAAAATTCTAACAGAAAAACATTCATTCGAGCAGAAGACACAAAGCCAGAACATCTCTTTATAAAAATATCGCTTCTCAGACACAAAGTTTGGAGCGGGACGTTTCACAAGAATGACATCCACGGCGCCAATTTATAATTGTAACGAATAGTATTTGAATAAAAGCATTTAATCGGGTAAAACACGGGCGTTGCCCGGGTCATTCGGCTAGTGTCATATATCTCCCAATTATTTAGAACCGATACCTTAAAAAATCTTGCCTTTCTTTTGGAATGTACACCGTTTCTGTTTGCTGCCACCCTCATATTTTGTATATATGCTATATCTTTATTGATAATACCTGTAAACGCCTATTTGCATGTAACACTAAAAATGTTGACTCCATGTCTCGGGTATAAGCATCCATGTTGGTGTCATGGCCTCTACCTCTGTCCCGTGGGATGTCCCCGATCCCTCTATGCGCTAACATCTAGCCCTGCCTCTGCTTCTTGTTGTCCGCGTGTGGGAAGATCATCAACACTCGCCTCACGTACACGACTGCCAGCTTATCCATACGTCGGCAAGATCACATTTGCGACAATATTACAGAAAGTCGACAGGATAACTGAGGACTGCGGCATGCAGAGGATAACAGAGGCACCCGTGGTCAACGGCGCATTCGTGTGGATACTCCTCCTACTTGCCCTCCACCTTGACGATCCAGTGGACCATCTCAAAGACGCCATGCGAGGACTAGCTGTACCTCGCACCGAGAAATTCATCATCTCCCCCATCGACAGCTCCTGTGCCACAGGCACCTCGCTCCATCGGCTCGAACAGTCAGACAAGATTCATCGAGAAAGCCTCGCTATTTCCCGCTCGCCAGCACCGACGATGTCCCATGGCAACCACCGCAAAAGGTGATCACCAAGCCTCATTGCAGCCCTCTCCACAAGACCCATCCAAGACATCATTCATCTGGTAGGAGAATTTTCTCTACAGAACTCTATCAATGTAACACTATCTCCGTTTCCCCCCCACCAAATTAGTTACTAAATCGATATTCTATTCATGACAATAGCATTATTATTGTAAATTCATCAAGTTCTTCATTTTACCTGCCCCAATGCTATTTGAATTGATATAACTCGAGATGTGTATAAAATATATATATTTCATCATTAATCAATTATATTATTAATTATCATTATTTTGTACTTCATTTAACAATCAAAAGCAATGCCGTCAGCCATCAACAACTAATTACATATTATACAGTATATCCTTTTTTTTTAAATTCAAATCGTATTCTTTATCATCTCTAGGCTTATTATACACATATTATAACTTCAACCACATCTTTCTTATTATTATAAAAAAAATAATATTTTGACAACGTCAATAATATTTTTTAATAGTTTGAGATATTTCTGAATTTATATATTTTATCTATTTCGTTTTTCTAATTTTATCGTTGACGTCTCCTAACCTCCCCTGCCCATACCTTCTCATGCATTACCCCAAGGGCTTCGTGTTCGCCATTTTTTTCCATTGATTAATTCAACTGAGAAATCCTTCCTCGCTATATCATTCCCAATAGTGAGTTCAGGATACCCAGCCAGATTATTTTTCTTATCACCCGACTCATCATTCTCATCATTATCACTCATCATTTTTCTCTCTTTTTTATTTTCATCATTCAAGCCGGGTGAAATCATCATTGGCAACAGAACAACCCTTGCAACTACCTTCCCCTTCTACATTCCTCAATCTCATATACTCCCCTCAAGAGATTCTTTCTCGCCAGAATTTTTTTTAATCCAACTGGAAACATCCTTCCTCGCTATATCGTTCCCAATAGTGAGTTCAGGATACCCAACTAGATTCCTTTTTTTTTAATTACCTGGTTCATCATTTTTATCATTTTATCATTTTTATATATATTTTTTCATCATACAAGCCGGGTAACATCATTATTGGCAGCAATACATCTCTTGCATTTACCTTTCCCTTTCCACATTCTTCAACCTACATACCTCTCCCTGCTAGTCTGAACTAATAATGCAGACGGAACTAGTTATTTTTTCATTCAATAGGCTCTCAATTTTTTTTTCTGTAAATAAATTACTTTTACGGCATTTATAATTTTATCTTGCATATTTTCTAAATTTTATCATTTATTCTTATGTATTTTTCTTTTTATCATATTCTATATCTTATTGAGACGTCATAATTAATTTATTGTCCAATTTTATTCTCCTATATTAAAAATAATTTTAACTAATTTGTGCCCAAATTATTTCTTTTGATTTATTTAATAGGTTTGCTAGGTCATCATTCATGTTATTTCATTTCCCCCAAACAAACCTTCATCACCGGTAGCACACTCTTTCGTATATTTCAAAACTGTATAATAATGACACCTTTAGTATATGTCACATATATCTCCCAATTAGTTAGAACCGATACCTTGAAAGATTCTGCCCTTCTTTTGGAATGTACCCCGTTTCTGTTTGCTGCCACCCCTGTAAACTCCTATTTGTATATAACACTAAAAATGTTGACGTCAAAATAAAAACCCAAAGAGCGGTCAGCTGGGGAGAGAGGAGGAAAATGCCAAAGCCCATGTGGGGCCCCAGGGACTCTTTATAGACGACCCCTGAAAACAGGACAGGTTTTGGCAGGGGGTCAGCAGATGTTCTAGACGGTGGCCATCTCGACACACTCTCTCTCCATGTCTCGGGGATAAGCATCCAAGTTGGTGTCATGGCCTCTACCTCTGTCCCGTGGGCTGTCCCCGATTCCTCTATGTGCTAACATCTAGCCCTGCCTCTGCTTCTTGTTGTCCGCGTGTGGGAATAACATCAAGACTCGCCTCACGTACACGACTGCCAGCTTATCTATACGTCGGCAGGATCACATTTGCGATAATATTACATATATATAGAAGACGTCAGGGTGTTGTTAGCATACAATTACACTTCTTCCAATCCACGCACTTGTTGCATCCGCTGAAACTCAATTACTTCCTCTTGGCAAAGATATATAAGACCTCCGCCCTAGCCGAAAATATAGTCCCTTCACCCATCAGCGTGAGCCCTCGTCACTTCATCTTCTGATGCTCGACCATGCCGTAGATCAGTAAGAAAACTTATCATCTCTCCATCTTTCGCTGCTTATCTTGACTCCTATCTGTTCACGGAACTTTCCTAATACATTTGTGTCCTTGCGTTTTTTGTGTGGACATTCCAAAGCTTTCCACTCTGCCTCGAGCAAGACTGCCTGTACTCTGTGGGAACTGTTAAAGGGCTTCCAAGGTGCAAAGAGGTACTGGAAAATTCTCCACCCTCTGACTGTCCCTCTGGGTTATTACAGGTTTGCCCCTCTCGGTTACCACACCACAGCGAGAGACCCTCGTTTATCACACATATGGTTAATGTAATGCCTTGATAAAGGTTGACTCTCAGCCAGCCGAAATATTGGAAAAATGAATATTTTATTAAATCCAATATATGCCTTTGTGTTATCTAATTAATTAAATATATATATGGATAATCAGTATTTTACCTTTAATCAAGTTCCTTTAGGTACATATTTATAATGTACTTTTCTACTAAGCCTCATTTTCCTTCTGTACATAGTCCTAAACATATATATTCAAAATCTTATTAATTATTATACCATATTAAATCAATCCATTACCAACCGTTTTAATCTTTTATTGTATTGCCAAAGTTTAACCACCTTAAATTTGTAATAAAAAATGGCGTAACTGCGGTAAGATGTCCGATAGATGCAAATTCCGGGGGTTGAGGAAAGGGTGACATATGCAGCAGCTACCAATAGGCGCGGCGGGGGCCAAAAAAAAAAAAATAAGGAAAAAGGGATGGCCCCGATTGGCAACACAGGGCAGACAGTGAGTCGTTCTACCGCTCCCGTGAGGTCGTTCAGTCCAGGCTCGTCTCCGTCATCTTGTCCGCGATTTAACCTGAGTCTAGCTCAGCTATGCCTTAGCCTAATTACTTCATCAAACCCTCTCAGGTCTAGGCACTCTTTGGACATCCCCTTGTCCACCGAGGTCCTCGTCACTCTCCGCCTGGCGTAAAATTCTCATACGCCCTTACCACTTGTCTCGATTGCCACAATACACCTATCGGCTTTATCCTGAACTATGACATATATATAAACTTATATATATGTGATTAAATAAGACCATGGAATTATTTTAATATTTCTAAATATGTAATATCACATGTGTCACCAAGTTAATGTATATAACTTGCTATTTACTGCAACTCTGAAACATCAAATATCATCAATTTGTACCGCTTAAGACCCTAGAGAAGTATAGCAACTTTACAGATAGTGAAATGGAATAATACAAGAGAAACTCAGGTCTGAAACTAATAAGGCCTTATACAATTAGGAAAGGAGGCTTCAGAAACCCAGTCCAAGTATTGCGAGGTCATAACACTCTTAGCTGATGTAACTTTCCCCCCTGATTACATCAGAAAGGGCAATGACCTGCCTTGACCCGTGGACGATATAAAAAGAGTCTCCCAAACCTAAGTAGTAAGTACGTTTTCTTCCGTCAACAAGAGCCTTGGTACACGTCACAACGATCGCCAGGTAATCCTTCCCTGCCTGAATCCTCCTCTTTCCATTCTTTCCGGATGACAGCCGCTTCTTCTTTTGACTCTCTATTTGCTTATTTCACCTTTGGTCAAGCTGAGTCGCCTTCCCCACGACTGCACGGCAGCGGTGACATCGAGGCTCATCTAGTATCAGTTAACACTGGTCAGAGAGGTCCCAATATATCACAGCTAGTGACGAAGAGTCGATAGGATTGTAGACGCCAAGGTACAAATAAGCAATAAGACCACTGACTGTACAGAAATATGGAACAGGAAAATGAGGAGGATTACCAGGAGCACCTTGAGTCCGATCCCGATTCTGAAAGTGGCGAAAACACCACTTTTCCCAAGATAGATGGAACACTCGGTAGGGCGCAGGAAGTCACACCCAGCAAGGAGAACGACGTCCCGCCCCCGCCGGTGGTATCAGATGTCCTAGAGAGTTTGGTACGGACGCTTCACCAGCTTTCCGCCGCGTTAGGAAGAATCACGTTTTTGTGCAGAGTATTAGGCTCAGAGATTGGGAGCTCTGAGAAGAAAAGGAATAAGACTCTGCTATTATTATTCTATTATATTATTATTATATTCCGTATATTTAGATAGTTATTAAAAGAATTTGTTTTGCCAAGCTGGTATTTTGTCCTGACTGACAACACATGGTGGCAGCGGTAAACTAATTTCTTAAAGAAAGTCGTTGTTCGAAAATAATTTGAAACTCGATATCAAGTAAACTCGCAGCGGTAAACTAATTTATTAAAGAAAGTCGTTGTTCGAAGAAAATTTGAAACTCGACATCAAGTAAAATCGCAGCGGTAAACTAATTTCTTAACCCTTCAGCGGTCGCAATGGGTAAAAATTACCCAGAAGGAACTTTTCGAAAATATTTCTATATTAAAAAATATATATATTTAAAATATATTCTCAGTACCTTTCTAAATCTATCTAAAGAATATTATAATAAACCTATAATTTTAATTTTATGACATATATTCATTTTATTAGCATGTTTGGGTCAATTTTACCCAGTGCGACCTTTTGAGTTCTCGTCAATGGGTAATTTTTACCCAGCGCGACCTTTTAACGCTTTTGGTTTGGGTTTGCGTAAATAAGTTTCGAGTTACTTTCTGGCTTCTTGTTGTTTGGTTTTGCTGCCCCAAGTGCAATAATACAATCATTTCTTCCAACAATAAGGTAGGATTTATATTTTATTTCCTCTTTTTACATTATTTCACATAAAATGCTTTCAAATGCTGATTTTCTCCGTTATGATAATAATATTCCAAATCCCGATGATGAGGAATCAGAAACTGATGATCATATAGAAGAGAGGAATTGGAGTACAGACACTGAAAAGTATACATTATCAGAAGAAGAAAACAATGAGGATCCAAGCTTCAATTACTATATAGGAAAGGACCAAAAGACTAAATGGAAGAAAGCTCTTCCCCCAAAAAATGTTCGAACTCGCAGTGAAAATATTATCACCCATCTACCAGGGGTAAAGGGTGAAGCAAAAAATGCTAAATCGATATTAGATTGTTGGAATCTCTTTATAGATGACAATATACTTGAATGCATAGTTACAAATACTAACATTTACATTAGGAATATTCAGCAGAACTATAGCAGAGAAAGAGATGCTAATTTGACAAACCTACATGAAATTAAAGCTTTATTGGGAATTATTTACTTTCTTGGGGTCATGAAAGCGAATAAATTGAATACAGATGATGCATGGGCAAGAGATAGTACTGGATTTTAATTGTGTAGAATATCTTTGAATATATTTGAATTGTGTAGAATGTCTGAAAACAGATTCCGTTTTCTTCTCAGAGTAATTCGTTTTGATGACAAAGCTACAAGAAATGAAAGACTTCGTCAAGATAAATTAGCAGCTGTGAGATTGATTTTTGATACTTCTGTAAAATTTGCCAAAAGCATTATTCTCCTTCGGAATATACACTGCGTGACATTGAAAATGGAACACCAAGAAATAGTGGCCAGAAAATTATGCAAATTTCAGGGTAGACGCGCCTAACCGAGTTATGCAAATGATGTAAAATGCGCAGCTCTCGTGCGCACTTGGAGTAAGATATAAGGCAGGAAATTGCAGAAAGGACAGTATTCGTGTCGTTATTTCTTCAAGGAAAATCATTGTAGAAATTTTGTTCTTGTGTCAAAAGACACGTGTAATAACAGAGAATGCCAGGTCATCGTAAACGGAGGCAGTTCAAGCAGACAGACGCTTTTACGAGGGGCATGGTGATCGGACTGAAAAGGGCAGGTTGGTCCATACGTCAAATCGCAGCTGATACACACCTTGGTGCGTCCACGGTGCACCGACTGTGGAGAAGATGGTTGGAACAAGGAAATGTGGCAATTTATAGGAATGCCGGTGCAACCAGAGTGACGTCAGCACGTGTGGATCGGCGTATCCTTCGACAAGCAGTGGCGGCCCCACAAGCCAATTATACCGCCATCCTGCAACTTGTGCAAGACACCCTAGATCATTCCATCTCGACCAGAACCATTTCCCGTCGATTGGTTGCTAATGGCTTGCACTCATGCCGTCCGCTAAGAAGACTGCCATTGACCCCACCGAATAGGCGCCAACGTTTGGAATGGTGCCGGGCTAGATCGACGTGGATGACGGAATGGCACAGGGTCGTGTTCTCAGATGAGTCGCGTTTCTGCTTGTCCAGTGATAGTCGCCGTGTACGCGTGTGACGTCGACGTGGAGAAAGGTCCAATCCGGCAGCAATTGTGGAACGCCCCACCGTGTGACAACGTGGAATCATGGTTTGGGGCGCAATCGCGTATGATTCCAGGTCACCTTTACTTCGTATTCAGGGCACTATGACGGCCCAACGATACGTTGATGATGTGCTGCGACCGGTGACACTCCCCTACCTTCAGGGGGTGCCCAATACCCTTTATCAGCAGGATAACGCCCGACCGCACACTGCTCGCATTAGCCAACAAGCTCTGCAAGATATACAGATGCTTCCCTGGCCACCGTACTCTCCTGATCTCTCACCAATCGAGCACGTCTGGGACATCATTGGACGCCGTTTGCATGCCTTGCCACAGCCGCGTTCAGAAGACGAACTGTGGCAAATGGTTGAGAGGGAATGGAGAGCCATCCCTCAGGACGCCATCCGTACTCTGATTGACTCTCTACCTAGACGTGTTGCTGTGTGCATCGCCGTCCGCGGTGGTCCTACTTGCTACTAAGCCGACGCCGTTCTCGCTCTGTATTATGACTATCATTTTGAAATAAAGATCACTTATTGTTTGTCCCTGTCTCTCTCTCTGTCTGCCGAGTTTCATCACTTTCTGGCCACTATTTCTTGGTGTTCCATTTTCAATGTCACGCAGTGTATAACGGTGGATGAAAAGTTTGACGCTTTCAGAGGGAAATGCAATTTCAGGCAGTATATTCCGAGTAAACACAATAAATATAGAATAAAATTATTTGCTCTCGTGGATTCAAAAAATGTTTTATACTTGTAACTTGGAGATTTATTCAGGAAAAAACCCTGAAGGTCCTTACAATGTCAGCAAAAGTCCAAGTGACGTTGTGGAACGATTGTGTGAGCCAATCAAGGGAACTGGCCGCAATGTAACAATGGATAACTGGTTCACCAGTTATTCTTTAGCTCTAAAACTTTTACAACAATATAGACTAATAATTGTTGGTACCTTAAAAAGAAATAAAAAGAAAATCCCCTCAGAGTTTGTCATCAGCAGAGGTAGAAATGTACACACTAGTGTTTTTGGCTTTCAAAGTGAAATGACACTTCTTTCATACAAGCCTAAAGAGAATAAAGTTGTACTTATGCTTTCAACTCTGCACCACGATGCAAATATAGATGATTCAACGGGAGAATTTAAAAAGCCAGAGATGATAATGTTTTATAATATGACAAAGGGTGGTGTAGATATGATGGACGAAATGACAGCTACATATAACTGTGCTAGAAATTCAAGAAGATGGCCCATGGTTATTTTTTATTCACTTTTAAATATTGGGGCAATAAATTCCCAGATAATTAATTTTGCAAATGGCAACGCATCAAAGGTTAAATCAAGACGTCATTTTTTGAAAACCTTATCCTTAGATCTTATTGAAGAGATGGTCAAAGTTCGCACAGTAAGCGGAAGAATGCCATGTGAAATAAAGGAAAAGGCATCCGATATTTTTAATTTGTTAGAGCCTGGTCCATCTAAAAAGCCAAAAATAGGAGAAAGACATCGATGCAAGAAATGCCAGAAAGAAAAAAAAGGACAGAAAAACTATTCAACATTGCCAGTACTGTTTTGCTTTTTTGTGTAAGGAACACTCTGTAATAATTTGTCAAGAATGTCATAAAGGACGAAACAAGTCCTAATTTCTATGAAAGGAAGTGATAACTTTCATACAAATTTATATTTTATAACCTATCTTCAATATATATTTTTATTTTCATAAAATAGTCAAATATATCATAAATATTTGATATTTTGATTTGTTATTAATAAAATAAATAAAATATGATTTTTATATCTCAGGATTTTATGTAAAGTTATTTAATAGACAAATCCTTATTCTAACATAGAAAACAATAAAAATATTGGAAATAATATTTGATTTATTTAGGTTTTAAAAAGTGGGTAAATTTTACCCACCGCGACCTTTCAAGGTATAAAAGAGGGCGCGACCGCTGCCGGGTTAAAGAAAGTCGTTGTTCGAAGAAAATTTGAAACTCGACATCAAGTAAAATCGCAGCGGTAAACTAATTTCTTAAAGAAAGTCGTTGTTCGAAAAGAATTTGAAACTCGACATCAAGCAAACTCGCAGCGGTAAATAGAATTCTCAAAGAAGATCGTTGCTCGAAAAAAATAAAATTTGAAATTCGACAGTAAGCAAATTATAAAATAATTTAAATATAATTTCAAAATAATTATTTTCGGAAATTAAAAAATTAATATAAATTAAAATATAAAAAATATCAAGTAAATATTTTTATATTTACATTTTAAACTATCAAAATAAAATAATACGCCATTTTTAAATCGATATAACTCCATTTTAAAAATAATTGGTCAAAATAATTTATTTTAACGCCTAAAAACTACATATTATTAATTATAAATTTTAATATTTATAGATAAAATAATTATTAATAAAAATATATTAATAATAATATATATGTGGCGACTGCATTTTGCTTAAGCGAGCCGCGGGCGTCAACACTTCACTACGCATGCGCGTGCGACGTCATCCAGAACTTTCTAGCGGCTGGCTTCTTCCGACACCATTGATCTGGCCACACTGCAGCGGTAAACATCTAGGGCTAAAACTCCAACGGCCGTTACTTCAACCGTTGCTTCTTTTCTTTTTTTTAATTTCTTGCTTTAAAATAAATTAATTTTAATTATAATTTTATCAGCAGCCTTTCCACAAGCCACACAACACAGCACATCAACAACCATCCTACAAATTGGTGAATTGGACGTGATGCAAAAGTTATTTTAATCACACTTCTATATATATTTTTTATTTCATCCACGAAACTTTCAACAGCCCCAGAATGCAAGACGCAACTACGGAACATCCGGAAGGGCCAACATCCACGGCACCCTCCCAAATATCAAGATTGGCTTTCCGTGCACCACCATTCTGGCCCAACAACGTTGAACTGTGGATAAGCCAGCTAGAAGCCGCTTTCGGTCTAGCCGAGATCTCCCGCGACGAAACTAAATTCCAAGCAACGGTGACGAGCCTAGACCAGCCAACCCTTACTTACGTCGCGGACATCGTAACGGCCCCCCCACCCTCTGGTAAATACGATGCGCTGAAAGCAGGCCTTCTCCAACGACTCGGTCAATCAAAACAAACTAAAATCTTACAGGTTCTGGATGGGCGTCCCATGGGAGATCAGAAGCCATCAACAGTCCTAGCCGCGATGCAACATCAGGCAGGGAGAAATTTCTCCGATACAGCACTGAAAATGCTGTGGACTCGACGCCTACCTCAGGACATAAGGGCCGCTCTCGCAGCATCCTCTGAAACAAGTTTGAGTAAGCTGGCGGAAATGGCAGAAAACATACACGAAGCCATTCTGCCAACGGTCTCAGCAGTGGACCAACCAAGCACAGGTCATAGCGCGGAAGCCCACCAACAGCTGATGACGCAAATCCAAGACCTGCATATGCAAATCGAAGCTTTGAAGTCATCCATGGAGACCCCATACAATCGCTAGCCGAACGATAGGTACCCACCCCACAACAAAAAAAAGGAAACGCAGGAACTTGCTGGTACCATATGAAGTTTGGAGCGCAAGCTAGGAAGTGCCTTCAACCATGCAACTTCAAGGTCCAGGGAAACGAATACGCCCGCCGTCAGTAGGAGCCACTGACGGCGCAGGCCTTACTCGCCGGCTCTTCATTACGGACCGACGCAGCGCCTATTTGTTTTTGGTCGACACTGGAGCCGAAGTCTCAGTGATTCCACCACCAGTAAAAAACGCTAGGCCCTCGCACAGGCAGCTTTTCCCAGCTAACGGATCCATCATCCACACTTACGGGGAACGACATCTTGAGCTTGACCTCGGTCTCGGACGATTATTCCGTTGGCCTTTCATCATAGCCGACGTCGGCGTGTCCATCATCGGCGCAGACTTTCTCCGACATTATGGGCTGACAGTAGACCTGCGTAATCACCGGCTGAGCGACCCAGTATCTTCCCTTCACTCCATTGGACAAGTTTCCCCTTCCCCCGCTGTTAGCATTCACCTTACATTCGCCAATTCGCCTTACTCCAGAATACTCAGACAATTACCAGAGCTCACTAGTCAGAATCTTGTAAATAGCCCTCCCCGTCACTCAGTGACTCATCATATCGTCACAAAGGGCCCCCCGATTGCAGCAAAACCGCGACGACTCCCCACGGACAAACTCGCCGCGGCAAAGAAAGAATTCGCCTTCATGATGGAGAAAGGCATCTGTCGTCCATCCAAATCACCGTGGGCCAGCCCTCTCCACCTAGTACCCAAAAAAGACGGCTCGCTACGACCATGTGGAGACTACAGGAAACTGAATGCCGCTACCGTCCCCGACCGATATCCAGTCCCTAACATTATGGACTTTGCATCGCATCTGCATGGTAAGAAAATATTTTCTACTATCGATCTGGTTAGAGCGTACCACCATGTGCCCGTGGAAGCTAGAGATATCCCTAAGACTGCCGTTATTACGCCTTTCGGCCTTTTCGAGTTTCCCTTCATGTCCTTTGGCCTATGTAACGGAGCCCAAACCTTTCAAAGGCTCATCAACGAAGTACTCCAAGGTTTGGATTTTGCCTATGCCTACATTGACGACGTGGTTATCGCATCCGATTCAGAAAATCAACATGTATCCCATCTTCAACAACTTTTTGGTCGCCTTCGAGACTACGGCCTGACGATCAACGAAACCAAATGCACCTTCGGCCAACCTTCAGTCAAATTCTTGGGGTTTATCATCACTAACGCTGGAATCTCGCCGGACCCTCAGCGAGTACAAGCAATTAAAGACATCCCAATCCCTGATACTGTCGGAAAACTTCGACGTTTTCTGGGTATGTTAAATTTCTATCGGCGCTGCCTCCCCAATGCCGCTAGTACTCAGGCACCACTCCACGCCATGGTCGAAGGGCGCAAGAACGCATCCTGCCAATGGACCCCAACAGCACTCCAGGCTTTCGACCAGTGCAAATGTCAACTAGCCAACGCTGCCCTCTTGCACCATCCTTTTCCAGAAGCGCCTCTCTGCCTTACGGTAGATGCCTCGGATTTTGCTGTGGGCGCCGCGCTTCACCAGCAAGTTGGCAACAATTTCCAACCAATAGCGTTTTTCTCAAGGAAACTAGACACTGCACAAAGAAAATACAGCGCATACGACAGAGAACTCCTGGCGGTATACTTGGCTATCAAGCATTTCAGGCATTTATTGGAAGGGCGACAGTTTCCGGTCTATACGGACCACAAACATCTCACATACGCCTTTCAACAAAATCTGGACAAGGCCTCACCGCGCCAATGTCGACACCTCGATTTCATCGGGCAATTCACAACCGACATCCGCCACATCGCGGGCTGTGAAAATGTACCTGCAGATTTCCTGTCACGCGTGGAACCCATCTCCCACCACCAACCTTATGACCCGAAATCCCTCGCCGAAGCGCAAGCAGTAGACCAGGAGCTACAAGCTCTCTTGACATCGGAAAACCGCAGCTCACTACAACTGGAAAAAGTAAAAATCCCAGAAACGAACATTTCCCTGTACTGTGACGTTTCCACAGCAAAACCCAGACCTTTCGTACCCGCACCCTGTCGCCGCATAATTTTCTCTGCATACCACAACTTGTCTCACCCCGGAGTACGAGCTACTACAAGGATGGTCACCGCCCATTACGTCTGGCCGGCCGTCAAGAAGGATTGCGCACTTTGGACTCGCGCCTGCCACCGCTGCCAAGTCTCCAAAACCGCTAGACACACAAGAACGCCCCTTCAGTCGTTTAGTCCCCCAGACGGAAGGTTCAGTCATGTTCACATTGACCTGGTCGGACCATTACCACCGAGTGAAAACTATCGGTACATATTCACCTGCGTCGACCGATTCACTAGGTGGCCCGTAGCACTACCCATACAGGACATCACCGCCAAAACAGTAGCAAATGCCTTCCTATCGGTCTGGATATCTCGTTTTGGCGTGCCAGCAAAAGTAACTACAGACCAAGGCAGGCAGTTTGAATCAGCACTTTTCGGTGAGTTGACACGGCTTCTGGGAATCAACAGAATAAGGACATCACCCTACCACCCAGCAGCAAACGGCCTGGTAGAAAGATTCCACAGACAGCTGAAAAACTCCCTTCGCTGTCACGATTCCACGAGCTGGTCCTTGAAACTTCCCCTGGTGCTCCTAGGGATTCGTTCGTCGCTAAGGGAAGATCTCAACACCACAACCCCTGAGCTGGTCTATGGGAAGCCCCTACCCCTTCCAGGAACATTTTTCGAGGACCCCCCCTCTGCAAGCTCGCCTACCGAACCGTGGCTGGAGGACTTCAAGCGCGCCATGGCATCTCTGAAACCTGCACCAAGCAAACCACATGGGAACCGCCACGTTTACGTGCCCAAACCACTCGAGACATGTTCCCATGTCTATCTACGTCGGGACCTGATATTGCCACCGCTACCTCCCCCATACGACGGTCCATATGAAGTCCTGTTTAGGAAACCCAAAATTTACAAACTGAAAATTAAAAAGAGATCCACGTGGGTGTCAATCGACCGCCTCAAGCCTGCTTTCACATCAGAAGGACCGATGTTTTCCCAAGACCCGAACTTGGCAAGCCAATAAGATTGCATAGGATCGCTGGAAAGATCCTACTGGAGGGGTAGTAGTGTGGCGACTGCATTTTGCTTAAGCGAGCCGCGGGCGTCAACACTTCACTACGCATGCGCGTGGGACGTCATCCAGAACTTTCTAGCGGCTGGCTTCTTCCGACACCATTGATCTGGCCACACTGCAGCGGTAAACATCTAGGGCTAAAACTCCAACGGCCGTTACTTCAACCGTTGCTTCTTTTCTTTTCTTTTTAATTTCTCTTGCTTTAAAATAAATTAATTTTAATTATAATTTTATCAGCAGCCTTTCCACAAGCCACACAACACAGCACATCAACAACCATCCTACATATATAATAATATATTAATAAAAATAATTATAAATACAAATCTAAAATGGCTCAAAAAATATAATTGCGTATCACCAGAAACTTTTAATTTCTCAAATCCAGGTGATTGGCCTAAATGGATTAGGAGGTTTGAACGCTTTAGGCAGGCAAGTGGGTTAATTAACAACCCAGAAAATGAACAAGTTAACATGCTTGTATATTGCATGGACGATAATGCAGATGATATATTGTTGTCATGTAAAATAGCAAGTGACCAACTCGAGAAATATGATGAAGTTATCAAATGTTTTGAAAGTCACTTTATTCCAAGACGGAATATAATTTATGAAAGGGCAAGATTTAATCAAATATGTCAACAGGAATGAGAAAGGGTGAATGACTTTATCACAGCACTGCATAGCCTAGCCGAGCACTGCAATTTTGGGGCGTTATATAATGAGTTTATTAGGGACAGGATAGTTGTTGGAGTAAGAGATAGAGCGTTGTCTGAAAGAATGCAACTTGATACAGACTTGACCTTAGTGAAAGCCACACAGATGGCAAAACAATTAGAAAGTGTCAAAGAACAGCAGTCTAGCCTTTACCAACAAAATTTTGTAGATCAAATAAAGAAAATGCCTAATCACATAAAATAATCCAAAAAGCAAGAGTCAGAAATAAGACAATTTAAGTCAAACCAGTCAGGAAGATCATCACGTGGATGCACCAGGTGTGGCAATGTAAATAGCCATGATTCGAAAAATTGCCCAGCCATGAACTCGTATTGTAATAAATGCAAGAGAAAAGGCCATTATGCCAAATTTTGCAGATCAGTAGCCATAAATGAAGTAAAATAAGAGATACATTTTCTGGGATCTGTAGAAATTGAATCGTCTAAGAAATGGGTAGTGCCAATTAAGGTAAACAATTGACAGATTAATTTTAAAATTGACACGGGAGCTGATGTTAACGTGCTCCCCTTTCAACAATATTGCCAAAGTTTCCAAAGAATAAATTTAGAAAAATAGGATAAAATATTACAAGGTCCGAATGGAATACCCTTGAAAACAGTTGGAATGATCCACGTGATACTTCAAAATAAAGGCCAGCACTTAAACTCGAAAATATACATTGTTGATAAACTGAAACAACCACTTCTCTCTAGGGAGACAAGCGAGAAATTAAATATTGTGAGAATGATTCAGCAATTATCATCAAATCCTTTTAACCCAAAAAGAGAGTTTCCATCTGAATTCCCGATCAGACCTTGGCAAAAATTCGGAATGGACCTCTTTTACCTAAATGGGAGATGGTACCTAATTTTTGTGATTACTATTCCAGGTACCCAAAAATATCACATTTACAAAATCTAACTGCTCAAGAAGTGATACACCGTCTTAAATCTATATTTGCTAGGCACGGAACGCCTGAGACAGTTAGAAGCGATAATGGATCCCAATTCCAAAAGGTTCTTGAGTCCGAATTTTCAAGATTTTCGAAGGAATGGTCTTTCAAGCACATCACCTCCAGCCCGAGATTCCCTCAAAGCAATGGATTTATTGAAGCAATCATTAAGAACATAAAACAAAGTCTTAAGAAAGAAGAAGATTGCTACCTGACTCTTCAAGCATATAGAACGATGCCCCTGGAAAATGGGTATAGTCCAGCCGAACTATTAATGGGACGACGCCGTAGGACCTCGGTTCCCGCTATAGAGTCATCACTGATGCCAAGATACTTGGACTCCAAAGCCTTGAAAGAAAGAGAAGAAAAGGAGGATGATCAACCAGAAGCGTCTATATGATAAACGACATGACGTACATAGCTTGCCTCAGCTTCAACAGGGAGACAGCGTTTGGATTAGAGATCAAAGGGTAGAAGGGAATGTTCTACACAAATCCCAAGAACCTCGCTCCTATTGGGTACAAACTCCTCAAGGAAAAGTTAGGCGAAACAGGCTTCACCTCACACGCCTGCCAACTACGGAAAGTACCATGGATGCTCCTGAAGATAGTCGGCGCCAGGAGCTGAGGAATGAGGAGGCCCCCCCTTCGACATCAACCGGGCAAGCAAGGAAATGCAAGGACAACCAGGACCAGGAGACCGAGGAGGATTGCCCGACATCAAAAACCTAACCTACAAGAGAAGGAAGGACGCGGAGTGAAAACCAAGACCAGGATCAAGAGAGGAATGAGGAGCCCCCCCCCCCCTTCGACATCAACCGGGCAAGCAAGGAAATGCAAGGACAACCTGGACCAGGAGACCGAGGAGGATTGCCCGACATAAAAAAACTCACCTACAAGAGAAGGAAGGACGCGGAATGAAAACCAAGACCAGGATCAAGAGAGGAACCTCCCTTCAACGCCAGTAGTGCAGACAAGATATGGAAGGGTGGTCAAGAAACCTCGAAGATTCTTGTAAAAGTAAGAGAGGAGATGTGCCGAGTATTAGGCTCAGAGATTGGGAGCTCTGAGAAGAAAAGAAATAAGACTCTGCTATTATTATTCTATTATATTA
>CP092864.1:165440815-165467092 GCA_030710605.1 Cordylochernes scorpioides
GCCATCTATTGGCGGAGGTTTTAACCGTTTAGAGGCCTTACACGTAACAATATATATATATATATCGTATATTTTAAACTGTATAATAATGACACTTTTAGTATAATAATATATATACATTTATCAGAGTCATGCACAATTCTGTCACGTTAAGTCACGTGTCAAGTTACGGTAAGTAAAAATTTAAAAATCATATATACAAGTATCAGAGTCATCAATTCTGTCATCGTTTAAAAAATTAAAATATTAAACAAATATTCCGAAAAGATCGAACCAGGGACCTTTAGATCTTCAGTCTAACGCTCTCCCAACTGAGCTATTTCGGCTTATATTAGTTATTTCTATAGAAGCTTCTATCTTTATAATTATGTATATTTTCAAAAAGTCAATTTACAGCTCTTCGCTGTAGACCATGGGAATACTGACTAATTCATTATGCCAACATATATCTTGCCACAAACGAAGATTTGTAATTAACTGTTTTTAGCGAATGTACCCGGCTTCGCCCGGTTTTTATCCGAGTAAAAGTTTGCCTAATGAACATTTGTTAAAACGATTCTAGTAAACATCCAATCCACCTATATATTGATTTATAAACATATATAAATATAAATATTGTTATATGCGTTTAAATATATTTTTGAAACACATAATATTTTGAAAACATTTATTATATTTTAAATAAGATATTGTCACTTTTTTAAATTTGAATATTAATTATTTCTTTTTTTTTCAATGAATTATATATATTAATTTAAAAATTCATTTTTGTTAACATCATCACATACAATGTAATTTTTTATACATATATGTGCTTTTCCTGTCTATGTACAGATTTATGGTCTATGTACCGATTTACAGCCTATGTGCTTTACTGTCTATGTACAGTTTATTGACAAATTACAAAAATATACAGCTATTAGCACACTGTTTAATTTTTACAGTCATAAAATAATCATTGTATTTTTAACAGCTGATACAGCAAAAAAACATGCGTCCTAAAAAATATAACTCTGAAAAGGAAAGAAAGGCCGCAGCTGCCGAAAGAAGGCGAAATGCAAGGCAACAAGAAACAGCTGATCAACGCGCTGAACGACTCCAACGAGATGCTGAAGCTAAACGTCTAAAACTAGAAAGTGAAACAGCAGAGCAACGTGCTGCAAGACTTCTGCGTAATGCTGAAACTTATAGAAGTAGTATTGACAATGAAACAGCAGAATAACGTGCTGCAAGACTTCTGCGTAATGCTGAAACTTATAGAAGTAGTATTGACAATGAAACGGCAGAACAACGTGCTGCAAGACTTCAACGTGATGCTGAAGCTTACAGGCTCACACACAACATTCTTTATTAGGGATCAAGCCCAATACAGGATTCTCCCAAATCTGGAATAATTGAAAATCAACGAATAGTTGATATTTGAAGAAGGAACAAAAGTTAAAAGGGACGAGTTTCTTTTATTACAGTTTTAAATTCGGCAAACTTTCGGACTTTGGCGTCCTTCGACAGGCAACTTTTAAAGAAACTGAAAGATAATTTAAATATACAAGTATCAGAGTCATCAACAATTCTGTCACCGTTTGCTTTTGGTTCAGTGGTAGAATGCTCGCCTGCCACGCGGGCGCCCCGGGTTCGATTCCCGGCCTATATTATTAAAATATATGTGCTTTTCCTGTCTATGTACAGGTTTATGGTCTATGTACACATGCATACAAGTATGTATACAAATTATTTGCAAATAATGGTTTCTATAGGATTATTTCCATATTTCCACTCCTCGAGCACATAAAGAACTACGAAAATTTTGCTCTACTTGAAACATGGTGCCTGAACAGGACTAACATAACACCAAAAGATTATCAAATTATCGAATTAATTGCCTCCAAATAATCTGGAAGGGGAAGAGGGTCAGGGGGTATGATTGTCGGTTTTAGGGAAGGCGGGCAATATAGAGTAGACAGTTCAGAAAAGGATGACACTTGGTTATGTATTTTCTTATCAACAAACACAAAAGCCCTCCAACATGTTATCTGTTTGATATTTGTATACCTTCCTCCAAACCAAATACAGCTGCATAACCTAGATAAACTGTCTACATACATTCAAAAGCAAATAGCAGATGGAAAGGAAATAATTTTACTTGGAGATTTAAACATCAGAACTGGGAAGTTGGGAGGACTACACAATCCACTTAATTTCCAGCTCCCTCTAACATCGGAAAGAAGGGCCAAATATCATATAATATCATCTCTGTCTGATAAACTTCTTGATTTCCTGGAAGATAATTCTTTGAGAATAGTTAATGGAAGATCTAGAGGGGATAAAGATGGAGATTTTACATACATATCTCAAAGAGGCTCTTCGACTATTGACTATTGCATACTCTCACAGGGTTCACTACAAATTTTACTGGACTTTAAAGTCGATGACCAACTGTACTCTGACCACCACCCTTTGGTTTTAACGATAAAAGGCCAAAACTTCAATGAGAAAAAAACCAAACGGCAAGATTATAATATCACGAGATATAGATGGTCAGCCGAGGGACTCACAATGTTTTAAGTAAAACTGGAAGAATTGCGGGAAAAACATACCAGCCTCCGATGACCTTTTATATACTTTCAATCAGCTAATTTTGGAAGCAATGTCATCTGCAAAAATAACGTACTCGATTAAGGGCGGCCCCAGGAAATCTAAGCCGTGGTTCGATAAGGACTGCTATGATATCAAAGACAGGGAATGTTATGCTTCTTCCAAAAAGAAATATCTCACTTTATTGGATCTAAAAAGGAAAGGCTTTGATAATGAAAAACAGGAAATACTCAGAAATGCTAAAGACTCAAAGACCTTCTGGAAAACTATTGCGCACTACAAATGCACATCTATAATCCAAGGAGAAATAGCTATACAAGACTGGCTGAACTTTTACCGCGAACTAATGACTACAGAGAAAAATTTGAGAATTTGTGATTTACATAATGTGATTTCTCAGAACGATCCTATATTGGACTCAGAGATAACCAATGCAGACATATAAAAGGAGATAGCTGGTTTGAAGAGTAACAATGGCATGCGGGCCCGATGGCATCCCCAATGAAGTATTAAAAATACTCCCTGATTCGTACATACTGCTGTTGAAACAACTCTACAATAGTGTTAGGACGACTGGAAAATACCCAGCAATTTGGACTAATTCCACTCTATACACCCAATCTTTAAAAATATTTATAATAACAGCCCCTCCAACTACCGAGGTATTGCACTGATTAGCAATGTATCAACTGGAGGAAAGGGCCGAGGGAAGAAGAGTAATACCGGAAAAACCAAGCGGGATTTAGAAAAGGAAGATCATGTATTGACCACATATTTACACTAAATACTTTAATCCAACTATCATTAAGAAAAAAGAGGGGAAACCTATATGTCTTTTTTGTCGATATAAGGAAGGCATTTGATATTGTACCTCACTCAATACTTTGGAAAAAACTTTACAACCTAGGCATAAGTTACCAATTCATAAGTACGTTCAGAAGTTACTACGAACAAGCAACTATATCTATCTGATAGAAGGGATCAATCACGGAAAGGATTAAGATACACTAGGGAGTACTCCAGGGAGAACCACTTTCCCCACTGCTCTTTATATTATTTATCACGGACTTAATCGAAATTTATAATAATTCAGACCTGACGAGTGTAAATTTCCCAGAATTTGGAGATACCCATTTATTGCTGTACGTCGACGACATAGCAATTATAGGTGAGCCCAGGATGAACCTCCAAAAGAAGATCAAAATATTGAAAGAATATATCTCGATTAGAACTTAATGACACTAAATGAGTCCAAGTCAAAGATTATGGTGTTCCGTAATGGAGGTAAACCCTCAAATAAGGATAGATGGTTCTGGAATGATAAACCGATAACAATAACTTCAAGATATACATACTTGGGATTCCCTCTGACACCAACAATAACAACTACTCACCCTGCAAATTACTTTGAAGAAAAAGCATTTACAGCATTAACGTCACACACCCCAATATTAATAAAATCAAAAACAAAGTCAATACAATTATCAATCAAACTCTTTGATACAATAGTGAGAGCTGTCCTGATGTATGCCGCTCCATTGTGGGCAACAGAGCATAAATACTTACTGGACTATATACAAGACATATTTATCCGTAGGTTCCTGAATCTTCCCAGATACACTCCAGGCTACATAATCAGATTAGAAACCGGTCGTATCTCATTGAGTGTAACAGCTTTAAAATTAACCTTGAAGTATTGGCTGCGGGTGTTGAATATGAGCAGTGACAGATTGCCGCGTATATGTTTTAATAGAACACGGGAACTGTCTAATGCTTCGGGCACATCCATCGGTTTCATTAAAAAGCTCACCAATCTTCTTAACAATAATGGATCCCCTGCACTTGTTTCCTGTGATGATCCTGAAACGCTGAGGAGCGCGATTACAGGGCGCTTAAAAACAGCGGAAGACCAATCTATACAAAACGACCTTACAAGAATGGATAAATCTAAGTTATACTCTCACTACAAAGACATTCACATATCTTTCATGACGGAGGGATACCTTTTAGGGGATTTTCCTTTCCCGGTTGTAATACTTCAAGTTTTTTTTTAGAGAAAACCACACCAAGATGCTCTACGGTGAGGACCCGATTTGTGCCTTCTGTAATTAAAAACTAAAAAATGAAATCACTCACTATATTTTTGATTGCTCTGCTCTGAAAGAAGAAAGAAGAACCCTTATGCTCAAAACTGGGCAACTCTGTGCTTCACTTCCATCAATAATTGACAATATGACCCAGAATAAGTATATTGCTACGGCGTTTTATGGTTTCCACAAGTCCATATCTCAGAAGAAAACCAAGTGACACTCACTTCTCTCTTTTTTACTGCTACTCTTTTTGTGTTGTTTTTCTTGCCTTCCTCTTTGTCTTTCTTGTTTTTTTTTTGCTCTTTTTTTCTTTTTCTTCTGTCTATATCGTTGTTTCCTTTGTCTCACTGCTTTGTTCTTATTCATACCTCTGGTGAATCCTGTATAGGGTCAGTGACCCTAAATAAAGGCTTTTTGTTGTTTTTTGTTGTTGTTGTTATTTGCAAATGGCGTTGCAAATTTTCCCTTTCGCTCGCAAGCAGCGCCTCTAGCAGTGAAGATGGGAGGTAATATCAGCTGACCTAATGGACATGTAAAACGTGTTTTAACAAGACATAGAGAAAAATCTGGAAAATATATTTTTCGGATTTTTTGTCATGAAAAATAAATTGACAGGTTCTGGGAAAAAGTAATTGTTTTTTATTCAGAAAATGATGATGACAATATTGCTGTATCATATTTGATTATCAGATACAAAATTATATCCGGAAATATTCCAAAAGGCAGAGACCACGGGTGAAGCCAGTTCATTTTTAGTATGCAGGAACAAAATTCTAACAGAAAAACATTCATTCGAGCAGAAGACACAAAGCCAGAACATCTCTTTATAAAAATATCGCTTCTCAGACACAAAGTTTGGAGCGGGACGTTTCACAAGAATGACATCCACGGCGCCAATTTATAATTGTAACGAATAGTATTTGAATAAAAGCATTTAATCGGGTAAAACACGGGCGTTGCCCGGGTCATTCGGCTAGTGTCATATATCTCCCAATTATTTAGAACAGATACCTTAAAAAATCTTGCCTTTCTTTTGGAATGTACACCGTTTCTGTTTGCTGCCACCCTCATATTTTGTATATATGCTATATCTTTATTGATAATACCTGTAAACGCCTATTTGCATGTAACACTGAAAATGTTGACTCCATGTCTCGGGTATAAGCATCCAAGTTGGTGTCATGGCCTCTACCTCTGTCCCGTGGGATGTCCCCGATCCCTCTATGCGCTAACATCTAGCCCTGCCTCTGCTTCTTGTTGTCCGCGTGTGGAAAGAACATCAACACTCGCCTCACGTACACGACTGCCAGCTTATCCATACGTCGGCAAGATCACATTTGCGACAATATTACAGAAAGTCGACAGGATAACTGAGGACTGCGGCATGCAGAGGATAACAGAGACACCCGTGGTCAACGGCGCATTCGTGTGGATACTCCTTCTACTTGCCCTCCACCTTGACGATCCAGTGGACCATCTCAAAGACGTCATGCGAGGACTAGCTGTACCTCGCACCGAGAAATTCATCATCTCCCCCATCGACAGCTCCTGTGCCACAGGCACCTCGCTCCATCGGCTCGAACAGTCAGACAAGATTCATCGAGAAAGCCTCGCTATTTCCCGCTCGCCAGCACCGACGATGTCCCATGGCAACCACCACAAAAGGTGATCACCAAGCCTCATTGCAGCCCTCTCCACAAGACCCATCCAAGACATCATTCATCTGGTAGGAGAATGTTCTCTACAGAACTCTATCAATGTAACACTATCTCCGTTTTCCCCCCACCATATTAGTTACTAAATCGATACTCTATTCATGACAATAGCATTATTATTGTAAATTCATCAAGTTCTTCATTTTACCTGCCCCAATGCTATTTGAATTGATATAACTCGAGATGTGTATAAAATATATATATTTCAACATTAATCAATTATATTATTAATTATCATTATTTTGTACTTCATTTAACAATCAAAAGCAATGCCGTCAGCCATCAACAACTAATTACACATTATACAGTATATCCTTTTTTTAAAAATTCAAATTGTATTCTTTATCATCTCTAGGCTTATTATACACATATTATAACTTCAACCACATCTTTCTTATTATTATAAAAAAATTAATATTTTGACAACGTCAATAATATTTTTTAATAGTTTGAGATATTTCTGAATTTATATATTTTATCTATTTCGTTTTTCTAATTTTATCGTTGACGTCTCCTAACCTCCCCTGCCCATACCTTCTCATGCATTACCCCAAGGGCTTCGTGTTCGCCATTTTTTTTTCCATTGATTAATCCAACTGAGAAATCCTTCCTCGCTATATCATTCCCAATAGTGAGTTCAGGATACCCAGCCAGATTATTTTTCTTATCACCCGACTCATCATTCTCATCATTATCACTCATCATTTTTCTCTCTTTTTTATTTTCATCATTCAAGCCGGGTGAAATCATCATTGGCAACAGAACAACCCTTGCAACTACCTTCCCCTTCTACATTCCTCAATCTCATATTCTCCCCTCAAGAGATTCTTTCTCGCCAGAATTTTTTTTTTAATCCAACTGGAAACATCCTTCCTCTCTATATCGTTCCAATAGTGAGTTCAGGATACCCAACTAGATTCCTTTTTTTTTAATTACCTGGTTCATCATTTTTATCATTTTATCATTTTTATATATTTTTTTTCATCATACAAGCCGGGTAACATCATTATTGGCAGCAATACATCTCTTGCATTTACCTTTCCCTTTCCACATTCTTCAACCTACATACCTCTCCCTGCTAGTCTGAACTAATAATGCAGACGGAACTAGTTATTTTTTCATTTAATAGGTTCTCAATTTTTTTTTCTGTAAATAAATTACTTTTACGGCATTTATAATTTTATCTTGCATATTTTCTAAATTTTATCATTTATTCTTATGTATTTTTCTTTTATCATATTCTATATCTTATTGAGACGTCATAATTAATTTATTGTCCAATTTTATTCTCCTATATTAAAAATAATTTTAACTAATTTGTGCCCAAATTATTTCTTTTGATTTATTTAATAGGTTTGTTAGGTCATCATTCATGTTATTTCATTTCCCCCAAACAAACCTTCATCACCGGTAGCACACTCTTTCGTATATTTCAAAACTGTATAATAATGACACCTTTAGTATATGTCACATATATCTCCCAATTAGTTAGAACCGATACCTTGAAAGATTCTGCCCTTCTTTTGGAATGTACCCCGTTTCTGTTTGCTGCCACCCCTGTAAACTCCTATTTGTATATAACACTAAAAATGTTGACGTCAAAATAAAAACCCAAAGAGCGGTCACCTGGGGAGAGAGGAGGAAAATGCCAAAGCCCATGTGGGGCCCCAGGGACTCTTTATAGACGACCCCTGAAAACAGGACAGGTTTTGGCAGGGGGTCAGCAGATGTTCTAGACGGTGGCCATCTCGACACACTCTCTCTCCATGTCTAGGGGATAAGCATCCAAGTTGGTGTCATGGCCTCTACCTCTGTCCCGTGGGCTGTCCCCGATTCCTCTATGTGCTAACATCTAGCCCTGCCTCTGCTTCTTGTTGTCCGCGTGTGGGAATAACATCAAGACTCGCCTCACGTACACGACTGCCAGCTTATCTATACGTCGGCAGGATCACATTTGCGATAATATTACATATATATAGAAGACGTCAGGGTGTTGTCAGCATACAATTACACTTCTTCCAATCCACGCACTTGTTGCATCCGCTGAAACTCAATTACTTCCTCTTGGCAAAGATATATAAGACCTCCGCCCTAGCCGAAAATATAGTCACTTCACCCATCAGCGTGAGCCCTCGTAACACATCTTCTGATGCTCGACCATGCCGTAGATCAGTAAGAAAACTTATCATTTCTCCATTTTTCGCTACTTATCTTGACTCCTATATGTTCACGGAACTTTCCTAATACATTTGTGTCCTTGCGTTTTTTGTGTGGACATTCCAAAGCTTTCCACTCTGCCTCGAGCAAGACTGCCTGTACTCTGTGGGAACTGTTAAAGGGCTTCCAAGGTGCAAAGAGGTACTGGAAAATTCTCCACCCTCTGACTGTCCCTCTGGGTTATTACAGGTTTGCCCCTCTCGGTTACCACACCACAGCGAGAGACCCTCGTTTATCACACATATGGTTAATGTAATGCCTTGATAAAGGTTGACTCTCAGCCAGCCGAAATATTGGAAAAATGAATATTTTATTAAATCCAATATATGCCTTTGTGTTATCTAATTAATTAAATATAGATATGGATAATCAGTATTTTACCTTTAATCAAGTTCCTTTAGGTACATATTTATAATGTACTTTTCTACTAAGCCTCATTTTCCTTCTGTACATAGTCCTAAACATATATATTCAAAATCTTATTAATTATTATACCATATTAAATCAATTCATTACCAACCGTTTTAATCTTTTATTGTATTGCCAAAGTTTAACCACCTTAAATTTGTAATAAAAAACGGCGTAACTTCGGTAAGATGTCCGATAGATGCAAATTCCGGGGGTTGAGGAAAGGGTGACATATGCAGCAGCTACCAATAGGCGCGGCGGGGGCCAAAAAAAAAATAAGGAAAAAGGGATGGCCCCGATTGGCAACACAGGGCAGACAGTGAGTCGTTCTACCGCTCCCGTGAGGTCGTTCAGTCCAGGCTCGTCTCCGTCATCTTGTCCGCGATTTAACCTGAGTCTAGCTCAGCTATGCCTTAGCCTAATTACTTCATCAAACCCTCTCAGGTCTAGGCACTCTTTGGACATCCCCTTGTCCACCGAGGTCCTCGTCACTCTCCGCCTGGCGTAAAATTCTCATACGCCCTTACCACTTGTCTCGATTGCCACAATACACCTATCGGCTTTATCCTGAACTATGACATATATATAAACTTATATATATGTGATTAAATAAGACCATGGAATTATTTTAATATTTCTAAATATGTAATATCACATGTGTCACCAAGTGAATGTATATAACTTGCTATTTACTGCAACTCTGAAACATCAAATTACATCAATTTGTACCGCTTAAGACCCTAGAGAAGTATAGCAAATTTACAGATAGTGAAATGGAATATTACAAGAGAAACTCAGGTCTGAAACTAATAAGGCCTTATACAATTAGGAAAGGAGGCTCAGAAACCCAGTCCAAGTATTGCGAGGTCATAACACTCTTAGCTAATGTAACTTTCCCCCCTGATTACATCAGAAAGGGCAATGACCTGCCTTGACCCGTGGACGATATAAAAAGAGGTTCCCAAACCTAAGTAGTAAGTACGTTCTCTTCCGTCAACAAGAGCCTTGGTACACGTCACAACGATCGCCAGGTAATCCTTCCCTGCCTGAATCCTCCTCTTTCCATTCTTTCCGGATGACAGCCGCTTCTTCTTTTGACTCTCTATTTGCTTATTTCACCTTTGGTCAAGCTGAGTCGCCTTCCCCACGACTGCACGGCAGCGGTGACATCGAGGCTCATCTAGTATCAGGTAACACTGGTCAGAGAGGTCCCAATATATCACAGCTAGTGACGAAGAGTCGATAGGATTTTAGACGCCAAGGTACAAATAAGCAATAAGACCACTGACTGTATAGAAATATGGAACAGGAAAATGAGGAGGATTACCAGGAGCACCTTGAGTCCGATCCCGATTCTGAAAGTGGCGAAAACACCACTTTTCCCAAGATAGATGGAACACTCGGTAGGGCGCAGGAAGTCACACCCAGCAAGGAGAACGACGTCCCGCCCCCGCCGGCGGTATCAGATGTCCTAGAGAGTTTGGTACGGACGCTTCACCAGCTTTCCGCCGCGTTAGGAAGAATCACGTTTTTGTGCAGAGTATTAGGCTCAGAGATTGGGAGCTCTGAGAAGAAAAGGAATAAGACTCTGCTATTATTATTCTATTATATTATTATTATATTCCGTATATTTAGATAGTTATTAAAAGAATTTGTTTAGCCAAGCTGGTATTTTGTCCTGACTGACAACACATGGTGGCAGCGGTAAACTAATTTCTTAAAGAAAGTCTTTGTTCGAAAATAATTTGAAACTCGATATCAAGTAAACTCGCAGCGGTAAACTAATTTATTAAAGAAAGTCGTTGTTCGAAGAAAATTTGAAACTCGACATCAAGTAAAATCGCAGCGGTAAACTGATTTCTTAAAGAAAGTCGTTGTTCGAAGAATATTTGAAACTCGACATCAAGTAAAATCGCAGCGGTAAACTAATTTCTTAAAGAAAGTCGTTGTTCGAAAATAATTTGAAACTCGACATCAAGCAAACTCGCAGCGGTAAATAGAATTCTTAAAGAAGATCGTTGCTCGAAAAAAATAAAATTTGAAATTCGACAGTAAGCAAATTATAAAATAATTTAAATATAATTTCAAAATAATTATTTTCGGAAATTAAAAAATTAATATATATTAAAATATAAAAAATATCAAGTAAATATTTTTATATTTACATTTTAAACTATCAAAATAAAATAATACGCCATTTTTAAATCGATATAACTCCATTTTAAAAATAATTGGTCAAAATAATTTATTTTAACGCCTAAAAACGACATATTATTAATTATAAATTTTAATATTTATAGATAAAATAATTATTAATAAAAATATATTAATAATAATATATATGTGGTATTATGCTATGCTGGGAAACCTTACTCTTGGGGTTGAAGATTGTTGAAGTGGTGGCGCAGTCGTGATGGCCTGAGTAAGAAAGGATTACACACAAGGGAAATAAGCCAGGACACTTGATGGGTTTTGAAAATAAAAGGCAACTGGTTTGGAGGAAAGAAAGCTTGAGAAAGCGGAGCGATTTTTGACTTATTAATATTCGGATCACATTATGATGATCGACTTGACTATGGGATGAGTTGAGAGAGAGATCTCTAGAGCAGAGGTTACCTTGGTGAGAGCAAGTCGAAGACTCGATCCGAACTCGGTGGGAGCGAAGCGAGTACTAACTATCCTTCCTTCTCGATTTAACACGAAGAGTTTTCTTCTTTCCCATTGGCGGGAAGCTGTCACGTGGGCTTTTTTCTATTGGTTGACCTACTTAGGTGTTGTTTCCTAATTGGTAGGAAGATGTCACATGGCCCGTTTTCTATTGGTTGACCTATTTAGGTGATACTTTCTAATTGGCCCTTGCCAATCTCTTTGGCGGAATATATAACCGGCCTTGCCCAGGAAATACTGGTCGTTAAACTTAGCTTTTATGATTTCCGGGGTCAGAAGGTTGACTGTGACTTTATTAATAGTTGTGTTCTCTTCTAAGCCTACTTCCTAGGTTTTTCTCTAAGGCGTTCTATCCTCCAGTTACCTTTGTTCTTTTATTAAATCTTTTTAAAACATACATTGTACATACATAGTAGGTCGGAGGTGCATACAGTTATATACAAATTATGACAGATGCGCCCCCTACATGTGAAGAATTCAAGAAGGGGTTAGCCTGAGAGAATTCTGTAAAGAGAAAAATAATTTTGTGGGAAAATTAGTTGTGGGTATTGAGAGGCTATATACAAGCATTGGTGGTGATATAAGAGGTAAAATAGAATGGTGTTGATGATATAGGTTGAGTATAATTAATAGAAATCAAAAATTTTTTAATTGTAAGAAATCAAAATGAATGCTATGGTACATAGTGGGTTAAAAAGAAAAGAAAATGCGCCTAAACGATATTCTACTCGAGATTGGAAATAAAATCGAGGAGTTCTATTAGGGCTTTTGAGAAATCAAAAAATAAAAATAAAAGTTGGAAGAAATCAAAGTAAATGCTTGGTTGCATGGTGAGAAAAAAAATGCTTTGTTGCATGGTGAGAAAAAAAAATGCTTTGTTGCATGGTGAGAAAAAAAGAAAAGTGCTTGTTGCATGGTAAAAAAGAAATGCCTAACTATATTCTACTCGAAATTGGGAATGGAAATCGAGGGATTTTTATTAGGGCTTTTGAGAAATCAAAAATAATATAAAAGTTGGAAGAAATCAAAGTGAATGCTTGATGCATGGTGAGAAAAAAAAGGAAAAATGCCTAACCATATTCTACTCGAAATTGGGAATGGAAATCGAGGGATTTTTATTAGGTCTTTTGAGAAATCAATATAAAATAAAAGTTGGAAGAAATCAAAGTGAATGCTTGATGCATGGTGAGAAAGAAAAAAAAAGGAGAATGTTTTGTAAATCAAAATAAAATATAATATCTAATTTTAAAAGAAAACCAGTGAGTTTTCGTTGTTTTGAAACTATGATAATATAAACTAAGTGGTAAATAAAAATGATAATTAATGATTAAAAGTGATAATAAATTGAATAAATTGTTAAATTGGTTAAATATTTTAAATTTTAATTGGAAGAAAATAATGAAAATAGTTAATATGAACAATAAGGTGTATTGGTTTGAACCCTTTTGTATCTACATGCCCTGATCTAAATGTTTTAATTGCTCAATTATGCCCTATAAATTTTTTGTCTCATCTGTAGCGACACTTAGGTGGAAAACGTGATCCTAGTCCTCAAGTGCGCGTTTATGCTATGTGTACAGGAGACATGGAAATCTATATAACCTTTATGTGTATTTTTGTCTTTGTGTATATTGTGAAAAATGTTAGATGTCTTTTGTGTAAGAAATGTGTGAGCGAATTCTATGTGTTGTCGAGATCCTAAGGTCTGTGATATCTACGTGTAGGTGGAATATGTAATGTTTTTTTTTTTTTTTTTTTTTGGAAGTCTGTAAAGTAATTATGATTAGTTATAATAGGGATGTGAACTCATTTAGAAGTGTGTGCGTGTATCTTGTTTGATTCTCGAGTGACAGTTGATTTGACTACATTTTGTAAACGTCGATACGCAGGCTCGAACTGGAATCCAAAATCGGTGGCATAGAGAGGTTCCCAGTTGACCTCAATAGGTGACTCTCTCATTGTAATTAGAGATACGGAAGTGGGGTGTGTCGGGGAAGCAGGATCCGATCTAAAATTACCCACCCACTATTTGCAAGTAATTGGATCCTGGAGTGGGGGACTACGTTTCCTCTATTTGCATTAGCTGTCTTACTCGAATTTTATGACCTCGCGGGACTACGTCCTGTTTCCTATTTGACTTTGTGTGTGCGGCTCGGATCTTGTTACTTTCAGTTACTTCTATTTCCTCGGAATTTATTTAAATTTTCTGCAACAATGCTTCCTAATATTACAATAAGCTTTACGAATGCTTGTCCACAATGAAAAACTGCTTCTTGCAGTTCGAAAACTCTAGGGGAGGGCATGGTATAGATAAACAAATAACTAAGAAATAAAACTGGGATATATTTGTATGGTAAAGCTAGCAAACAAAGGATAAAAATCAGATGAAAGATAGGGTATTGACCCATGTTCTTCCATGTTGTTATAAATGTTGATTCTGAAATATTTGCTTGAACCTTATTAATTGTAGAATTTAAATGATTGATAGGTTCGCAGTTCTCCTGTTTGATCGTCAATGGTTTTATTAGAGATATGTCGGCGGTAATTGGTTTAAGTGGAGATATGTGATCGTTTCTCTGACGTGGGTGGTGTAATTTCGGCATTGTTTGTGTTGTGTGTACGCTGTGCTTTATGTACGAATTTTGTTTTGCCTTGGGGCCTGTGTCGGTATTTTTACGTGGAGGTTGTTTGGATTCATCGATTCTTCTAGCGAATCGGCAGGTGGGACAGGTTTTTACCTGTTTTGCGATGTCTTGTGTCATGTTCTGCCAATAATATTGTGACGAGATGAGTCTCGTCATCTTGGAGATGTTTGGATGGTGGTGTTGTGTGTGTACGGACTTAAGAAGTCTGGCTGTAAGTAAACTTGGGACTATAGTTTTAAGTACACCTTTTCGGGAGACGGTGCGCAGTTCATTGTGATCCATAGTCACGCGAGATTTTCCCGGTGGAGAAGACCGTTGGTTCTTTATGAGTGGCGCATCTAGAAAGCCACAAAATGGGATACGAGTTACAACGCCCGTTTCATATTGTTGTACTCCATTTATGCTACGGACCTCATATTCGTATCTTGACAGTCTTAACCTCCATCGAAACAATCTGCCTGACGGGGCTTTGATCTCTTTCAACCACTGCAATGCAGGATGGTCAGAAAGTATTGTAAACTTTCTGCCCATTAGACAGGCGCGGAAGTTATCCACACTTTCCACAATGGCTAGGCATTGTAGTTCCAAGTCTGAATAATTTCGCTCGTGACCACGCAGAGAGCGGCTGAAATGTTGAACTGGGTATGTCTTCCCATCAGGGTAGACTTGTTTAAGAATGCCTGTAATGCCGAGTGTTGAGGTGTTACAATACACCTGGCATGGCAGACCTTCTTGGTAAAGGTGTAATGTGGGGTGTGTGGTAAGGCTTTCTTCAGGTTAGTGAACGCTTTCTGGCATTCGTCACTCCAGACCCACATGACATCCTTTTTTAGAAGGTTGACAAGTGGCGTCCGCAAGCGGGCGTGGTCCGGAATGAACTCTTTATAGGCGTTCACAGCTTTTAGGAAAGATCGCAATGTTTTTCGATTGTGTGGTTGTTGGGTGGCGTGAATTTTTTCTATGTTTTGTGTAGACGGGATGATTGTATTATTCTTAACGGTTGTGCATGCGCTTACTGGTTGTTGTCGTCTTTTGGCGCGAGTGTCGCGCTTTTTGGGCGGGTTGTGCGTGTTTGTTGCGTGATGACGTATGGGTGCGTGTTTGTTAGCGTGAAAACCGTCCTGTTGGATGGGTGCTGTCTGGGTATTGTTATTGTGAATGTCGTGTTTGTTGTGAGGTACATTTGCGTGATTGTGGCGTGACGACGTATGGTCATGTATGGATTTTGTGTGGTAAGTGGGTGAGCTGTGTTGGTATACGGACACTTTTTTGGGCATTATTGGAATTGTAGGTTGAAGCCGTGGTGGCTTTATGTGTTGTGGGCATATAGTACTGGCAATTGGGTTGAGTGAAAAGTTGCGTGGTGTGAGATTAGAATGGTGGCATGTAAATATTTGGGGTTTGGGCAATGAATGCAGGCAAGGGTTTCCATGTGTGAAAGCTTTGTGTGCTGTACGAGCCCTTTGGGACAGGTTTTGGTCTAGCCCGTGCTTGCATTCATTTGGTACATGTTTAGATACATGGTTAAAGGGGTAGGTAGGGTTAGATAAAAGTCCAAAGTCAATTCTTGACGCCATAGGGGGGGTGCCTACCTTAGTCTCGAAAGTTCGGCTCGGCTGGGACGTCTTGGGCTTGGGATGGTTTCACCGTCCGCGGAATTGGAGTGAAGTCCGGTACTGGAATGTCGTTTTGGGACCGTTTGCACTGTCCCGGTTTGCGCGGATTACTTTCGAGTGCGGTGTACGGGTACGGCATGGCGGTGGATGACTCCTCGGTGGTCGGTGTCCGGCCACGTTGACACTTGCCTGGGGTGGTGGCACGTGCGTCGGCTGCCGCGCTCATCTCGCCTTTCGGTCGGCGGGGGGTGTGGGCTGCTCCGGGGGTGGCGCTACGGAACGCCGTCTGTAGTTGAGTGGACCTTGCTCCTTGAAGTGCGGCGGTCAACTGCAAAATTATTGTCGCCAGGGTGTGTTTTGTCGCTTCGTTCGTTGCCAGCTTCTTTCCGCTCGTTGCCAGTTTCTTCTCTCTGGGTTTGACATTGCCGTTTGTTTTGCTTGCGTCCTGGTTACTTTCCACCATGATCCTGTCGACTTTCATTATATATCGTAATATATCCTGTCGACTTTCAATATATAGCTGTGGTATTATGCTATGCTGGGAAACCTTACTCTTGGGGTTGAAGATTGTTGAAGTGGTGGCGCAGTCGTGATGGCTGAGTAAGAAAGGATTACACACAAGGGAAATAAGCCAGGACACTTTATGGGTTTTGAAAATAAAAGGCAACTGGTTTGGAGGAAAGAAACCTTGAGAAAGCGGAGCGATTTTTGACTTATTAATATTCGGATCACATGGTGATGATCGACTTGACTATGGGATGAGTTGAGAGAGAGATCTCTAGAGCAGAGGTTACCTTGGTGAGAGCAAGTCGAAGACTCGATCCGAACTCGGTGGGAGCGAAGCGAGTACTAACTATCCTTCCTTCTCGATTTAACACGAAGAGTTTTCTTCTTTCCCATTGGCGGGAAGCTGTCACGTGGGCTTTTTTCTATTGGTTGACCTACTTAGGTGTTGTTTCCTAATTGGTAGGAAGATGTCACATGGCCCGTTTTCTATTGGTTGACCTATTTAGGTGATACTTTCTAATTGGCCTTGCCAATCTCTTTGGCGGAAGATATCCGGCCTTGCCCAGGAAATACTGGTCGTTAAACTTAGCTTTTATGATTTCCGGGGTCAGAAGGTTGACTGTGACTTTATTAATAGTTGTGTTCTCTTCTAAGCCTACTTCCTAGGTTTTTCTCTAAGGCGTTCTATCCTCCAGTTACCTTTGTTCTTTTATTAAATCTTTTAAAACATACATTGTACATACATAGTAGGTCGGAGGTGCATACAGTTATATACAAATTATGACATATATGTGGCGACTGCATTTTGCTTAAGCGAGCCGCGGCGTCAACACTTCACTACGCATGCGCGTGGGACGTCATCTAGAACTTTCTAGCGGCTGGCTTCTTCCGACACTATTGATCTGGCCACACTGCAGCGGTAAACATCTAGGGCTAAAACTCCAACGGCCGTTATTTCAACCGTTGCTTCTTTCTTTTTTTTTTAATTTCTCTCTCTCTCTCTTGCTTTAAAATAAATTAATTTCAATTATAATTTTATCAGCAGCCTTTCCACAAGCCACACAACACAGCACATCAACAACCATCCTACAAATTGGTGAGCCGGACGTGATGCAAAAGTTATTTTAATCACACTTCTATATATATTTTTATTTCATCCACGAAACTTTCAACAGCCCCAGAATGAAAGACGCAACTACGGAACATCCGGAAGGGCCAACATCCACGGCACCCTCCCAAATATCAAGATTGGCTTTCCGTGCACCACCATTCTGGCCCAACAACGTTGAACTGTGGATAAGCCAGCTAGAAGCCGCTTTCGGTCTAGCCGAGATCTCCTGCGACGAAACTAAATTCCAAGCAACGGTGTCGAGCCTAAACCAGCCAACCCTTACTTACGTCGCGGACATCGTAACGGCCCCCCCACCCTCTGGTAAATACGATGCGCTAAAAGCAGGCCTTCTCCAACGACTCGGTCAATCAAAACAAACTAAAATCTTACAGGTTCTGGATGGGCGTCCCATGGGAGATCAGAAGCTATCAACAGTCCTAGCCGCGATGCAACATCAGGCAGGGAGAAATTTCTCCGATACAGCACTGAAAATGCTGTGGACTCGACGCCTACCTCAGGACATAAGGGCCGCTCTCGCAGCATCCTCTGAAACAAGTTTGAGTAAGCTGGCGGAAATGGCAGAAAACATACACGAAGCCATACTGCCAACGGTCTCAGCAGTGGACCAACCAAGCACAGGTCATAGCGCGGAAGCCCACCAACAGCTGGTGACGCAAATCCAAGACCTGCATACGCAAATCGAAGCTTTGAAGTCATCCATGGACACCCCATACAATCGCTATCCGAACGATAGGTACCCACCCCACAACAAAAAAGGAAACGCAGGAACTTGCTAGTACCATATGAAGTTTGGAGCGCAAGCTAGGAAGTGCCTTCAACCATGCAACTTCAAGGTCCAGGGAAACGAATACGCCCGCCGTCAGTAGGAGCCACTGACGGCGCAGGCCTTACTCGCCGGCTCTTCATTACGGACCGACGCAGCGCCTATTTGTTTTTGGTCGACACTGGAGCCGAAGTCTCAGTGATTCCACCACCAGTAAAAAACGCTAGGCCCTCGCACAGGCAGCTTTTCGCAGCTAACGGATCTATCATCCACACTTACGGAGAACGACATCTTGAGCTTGACCTCGGTCTCGGACGATTATTACGTTGGCCTTTCATCATAGCCGACGTCGGCGTGTCCATCATCGGCGCAGACTTTCTCCGACATTATGGGCTGACAGTAGACCTGCGTAATCACCTGCTGAGCGACCCAGTATCTTCCCTTCACTCCATTGGACAAGTTTCCCCTTCCCCCGTTGTTAGCATTCACCTTACATTCGCCAATTCGCCTTACTCCAGAATACTCAGACAATTCCCAGAGCTCACTAGTCAGAATCTTGTAAAAAGCCCTCCCCGTCACTCAGTGACTCATCATATCGTCACAAAGGGCCCCCCGATTGCAGCAAAACCGCGACGACTCCCCACGGACAAACTCGCCGCGGCAAAGAAAGAATTCGCCTTCATGATGGAGAAAGGCATCTGTCGTCCATCCAAATCACCGTGGGCCAGCCCTCTCCACCTAGTACCCAAAAAAGACGGCTCGCTACGACCATGTGGAGACTACAGGAAACTGAATGCCGCTACCGTCCCCGACCGATATCCAGTCCCTAACATTATGGACTTTGCATCGCATCTGCATGGTAAGAAAATATTTTCTACTATCGATCTGGTTAGAGCGTACCACCATGTGCCCGTGGAAGCTAGAGATATCCCTAAGACTGCCGTTATTACGCCTTTCGTCCTTTTCGAGTTTCCCCGTATGTCCTTTGGCCTATGTAACGGAGCCCAAACCTTTCAAAGGCTCATCAACGAAGTACTCCAAGGTTTGGATTTTGCCTATGCCTACATTGACGACGTGCTTATCGCATCCGATTTAGAAAATCAACAAGTATCCCATCTTCAACAACTTTTTGGTCGCCTTCGAGACTACGGCCTGACGATCAACGAAACCAAATCCACCTTCGGCCAACCTTCAGTCAAATTCTTGGGGTTTATCATCACTAACGCTGTAATCTCGCCGGACCCTCAGCGAGTACAAGCAATTAAACACATCCCAATCCCTGATACTGTCGGAAAACTTCGACGTTTTCTGGGTATGTTAAATTTCTATCGGCGCTGCCTCCCCAATGCCGCTAGTACTCAGGCACCACTCCACGCCATGGTCGAAGGGCGCAAGAACGCATCCTGCCAATGGACCCCAACAGCACTCCAGGCTTTCGACCAGTGCAAATGTCAACTAGCCAACGCTGCCCTCTTGCACCATCCTTTTCCAGAAGCGCCTCTCTGCCTTACGGTAGATGCCTCGGATTTTGCTGTGGGCGCCGCGCTTCACCAGCAAGTTGGTAACAATTTCCAACCAATAGCGTTTTTCTCAAGGAAACTAGACGCTGCACAAAGAAAATACAGCGCATACGACAGAGAACTCCTGGCGGTATACTTGGCTATCAAGCATTTCAGGCATTTATTGGAAGGGCGACAGTTTCTGGTCTATACGGACCACAAACATCTCACATACGCCTTTAAACAAAATCTGGACAAGGCCTCACCGCGCCAATGTCGACACCTCGATTTCATCGGGCAATTCACAACCGACATCCGCCACATCGCGGGCTGTGAAAATGTACCTGCAGATTTCCTGTCACGCGTGGAACCCATCTCCCACCACCAACCTTATGACCCGAAATCCCTCGCCGAAGCGCAAGCAGTAGACCAGGAGCTACAAGCTCTCTTGACATCGGAAAACCGCAGCTCACTACAACTGGAAAAAGTACAAATCCCAGAAACGAACATTTCCCTGTACTGTGACGTTTCCACAGCAAAACCCAGACCTTTCGTACCCGCACCCTGTCGCCGCATAATTTTCTCTGCATACCACAACTTGTCTCACCCCGGAGTACGAGCTACTACAAGGATGGTCACCGCCCATTACGTCTGGCCGGCCGTCAAGAAGGATTGCGCACTTTGGACTCGCGCCTGCCACCGCTGCCAAGTCTCCAAAACCGCTAGACACACAAGAACGCCCCTTCAGTCGTTTAGTCCCCCAGACGGAAGGTTCAGTCATGTTCACATTGACCTGGTCGGACCATTACCACCGAGTGAAAACTATCGGTACATATTCACCTGCGTCGACCGATTCACTAGGTGGCCCGTAGCACTACCCATACAGGACATCACCGCCAAAACAGTAGCAAATGCCTTCCTATCGGTCTGGATATCTCGTTTTGGCGTGCCAGCAAAAGTGACTACAGACCAAGGCAGGCAGTTTGAATCAGCACTTTTCGGTGAGTTGACACGGCTTCTGGGAATCAACAGAATAAGGACATCACCCTACCACCCAGCAGCAAACGGCCTGGTAGAAAGATTCCACAGACAGCTGAAAGACTCCTTTCGCTGTCACGATTCCACGAGCTGGTCCTTGAAACTTCCCCTGGTGCTCCTTGGGATTCGTTCGTCGCTAAGGGAAGATCTCAACACCACAACCGCTGAGCTGGTCTATGGGAAGCCCCTACCCCTTCCAGGATAATTTTTCGAGGACCCCCCCTCTGCAAGCTCGCCTACCGAACCGTGGCTGGAGGACTTCAAGCGCGCCATGGCATCTTTGAAACCTGCACCAAGCAAACCACATGGGAACCGCCACGTTTACGTGCCCAAACCACTCGAGACATGTTCCCATGTCTATCTATGTCGGGACCTGATATTGCCACCGCTACCTCCCCCATACGACGGTCCATATGAAGTCCTTTTTAGGAAACCCAAAATTTACAAACTGAAAATTAAAAAGAGATCCACGTGGGTGTCAATCGACCGCCTCAAGCCTGCTTTCACATCAGAAGGACCGATGTTTTCCCAAGACCCGAACTTGGCAAGCCAATAAGATTGCATAGGATCGCTGGAAAGATCCTACTGGAGGGGGAGTAGTGTGGCGACTGCATTTTGCTTAAGCGAGCCGCGGGCGTCAACACTTCACTACGCATGCGCGTGGGACGTCATCCAGAACTTTCTAGCGGCTGGCTTCTTCCGACACCATTGATCTGGCCACACTGCAGCGGTAAACATCTAGGGCTAAAACTCCAACGGCCGTTACTTCAACCGTTGCTTCTTTTCTTTTTTTTTAATTTCTTGCTTTAAAATAAATTAATTTTAATTATAATTTTATCAGCAGCCTTTCCACAAGCCACACAACACAGCACATCAACAACCATCCTACATATATAATAATATATTAATAAAAATAATTATAAATACAAATCTAAAATGGCTCAAAAAATATGCGTAGCACCAGAAACTTTTAATTTCTCAAATCCAGGTGATTGGCCTAAATGGATTAGGAGGTTTGAACGCTTTTGGCAGGCAAGTGGGTAAATTAACAACCCAGAAAATGAACAAGTTAACATGCTTGTATATTGCATGGGCGATAATGCAGATGATATATTGTTGTCATGTAAAATAGCAAGTGACCAACTCGAGAAATATGATGAAGTTATAAAATGTTTTGAAAGTCACTTTATTCTAAGACGGAATATAATTTATGAAAGGGCAAGATTTAATCAAAGATGTCAACAGGAATGAGAAAGGGTGAATGACTTTATCACAGCACTGCATAGCCTAGCCGAGCACTGCAATTTTGGGGCGTTATATAATGAGTTTATTAGGGACAGGATAGTTGTTGGAGTAAGAGATAGAGCGTTGTCTGAAAGAATGCAACTTGATACAGACTTGACCTTAGTGAAAGCCACACAGATGGCAAAACAATTAGAAAGTGTCAAAGAACAGCAGTTTAGCCTTTACCAACAAAATTTTGTAGATCAAATAAAGAAAATGCCTAATCACATAAAATAATCCAAAAAGCAAGAGTCAGAAATAAGACAATTTAAGTCAAACCAGTCAGGAAGATCATCACGTGGATGCACCAGTTGTGGCAATGCAAATAGCCATGATTCGAAAAATTGCCCAGCCATGAACTCGTATTGTAATAAATGCAAGAGAAAAGGCCATTATGCCAAAGTTTGCAGATCAGTAGCCATAAATGAAGTAAAATAAGAGATAAATTTTCTGGGATCTGTAGAAATTGAATCGTCTAAGAAATGGGTAGTGCCAATTAAGGTAAACAATAGACAAATTAATTTTAAAATTGACACGGGAGCTGATGTTAACGTGCTCCCTTTTCAACAATATTGCCAAAGTTTCCAAAGAATAAATTTAGAAAAATAGGATAAAATATTACAAGGTCCGAATGGAATACCCTTGAAAACAGTTGGAATGATCCACGTGATACTTCAAAATAAAGGCCAGCACTTAAACTCGAAAATATACATTGTTGATAAACTGAAACAACCACTTCTCTCTAGGGAGACAAGCGAGAAATTAAATATTGTGAGAATGATTCAGCAATTATCATCAAATCCTTTTAACCCAAAAAGAGAGTTTCCATCTGAATTCCCGATCAGACCTTGGCAAAAATTCGGAATGGACCTCTTTTACCTAAATGGGAGATGGTACCTAATTGTTTGTGATTACTATTCCAGGTACCCAAAATTATCACATTTACAAATTCTAACTGCTCAAGAAGTGATAAACCGTCTTAAATCTATATTTGCTAGGCACGGAACGCCTGAGACAGTTAGAAGCGATAATGGACCCCAATTCCAAAAGGTTCTTGAGTCCGAATTTTCAAGATTTTCGAAGGAATGGTCTTTAAAAGCACATCACCTCCAGCCCGAGATTCCCTCAAAGCAATGGATTTATTGAAGCAATCATTAAGAACATAAAACAAAGTCTTAAGAAAGAAGAAGATTGCTACCTGACTCTTCAAGCATATAGAACGATGCCCCTGGAAAATGGGTATAGTCCAGCCGAACTATTAATGGGACGACGCCGTAGGACCTCGGTTCCCATCTATAGAGTCATCACTGATGCCAAGATACTTGGACTCCAAAGCCTTGAAAGAAAGAGAAGAAAAGGAGGATGATCAACCAGAAGCGTCTATATGATAAACGACATGACGTACATAGCTTGCCTCAGCTTCAACAGGGAGGCAGCGTTTGGATTAGAGATCAAAGGGTAGAAGGGAAAGTTCTACACAAATCCCAAGAACCTCGCTCCTATTGGGTACAAACTCCTCAAGGAAAAGTTAGGCGAAACAGGCTTCACCTCACACGCCTGCCAACTACGGAAAGTACCATGGATGCTCCTGAAGATAGTCGGCGCCAGGAGCTGAGGAATGAGGAGGCCCCCCTTTCGACATCAACCGCGCAAGCAAGGAAATGCATGGTTGTGTCAGGGATTCCAATCTACACGACGCCAACTCCCTGACCAGCTCTCCCTTTATGTCATTAATTCCATACACATGTGCATTAATTCTTGTAATTGTAGTTATTAGGTGTTGGAGTACATCTCTACTAATGAATGACGACTGTGATCCTTGGTCCAATAACACTCGAACCACCATTCTTTCTCCCCTGTTATTCATTATGCGAACCAATGCTGTAGCCAATAAGGCTTTCGTAATTGCCGTGCGTACATGCATCCCTGTGTATGCAACCTCTTGCTCATTCACTTGGACCACCTTATCTTCCAATCTGGTATTCTCCATTTTCTTTTCCAGTGAGTTTTGGGGTTTAGTTCTTGGTTGTTGTTGAAAACCACTATGACGGTCTCGCGATCGTGGATAATGGTTGGGTCTTCTAAAATTCCTGGCATAATGTCCCAGGCGTAAACAATTAAAACACGCCCCAAGACTCCTCAACTCTCCGGTTCTTTGGGTTACTGGCATTGCACGCCACTTTGGACATCGCTGGATCCAATGGCCTCCCTGACAGATGATACAGTTGGGATTCACCCTTTCGGTCTTACTCGTGACTTCCGCTGCATGCATCTTGGTAATATAGTGCCCGTTGGTCCTCATGCGAGACGATTCTCCCAATCCATCCCTGATGTAGCCCAACCTTTGTTCACGCTTGACCTCCCTCCTCATAAACTCCAGGAGTGAAGTTAATCTTTTGTCAACTGTTGGCGGTAGCTCCCCATCTTCTAAATCATATCCTGCCAGCGCACTCCTTTGCCAGGTTCTCAACAGGTCCTCGGGTAAGCTCGATTCTACCATTGGATACAAGAAGTAGGCATTCTGCTGGATATTCACCCCTAGTGATTCCAAAGATCTTATATGAGTCTCCAATTGGTCGTACATAATTTCCAGGCATAAGCTTTTCCTTCTTACATTATTAACAACCAACTTCAACAGTTGTCGTACATAACCCTCGGTGGGGATGGTACTGTCGCCGAAGCGGTCTTTCAATACTTTTATTACTTTCGGGTAGTTTTCCTTGGTCAGAGGATAACTCCTCACTAATCTCTCCGCTCGAGTCCCCTGTTTTATTGATTGCATCAGATATCGGAACTTGTCTACCTCCGATATTCCCGGGTTTTCATAATTCGTCTCAAATTGAGACCACCATCCCAACCAATCAAAACATGTACCGTCATATATTGCGAAGGATATCTTTGGTAGTCTAAACGCTGCCAAACCCTCTTGACCCGTTTTAGCAGATCCCATTCGCGCGTAATCTTGTGTCCAATCTCTCTGGCTTTAAGGTATTCATTTACTTTTATTTCAGTCACGACTAGGCTTTTCTCGTACTGTTCCACCATTTGTTGCTCTTTGTCCCAATCTTGGGATGTAACTGACTCGTCAGCTAACATTAAGTCCTCTACTTGGGCATCAACCTCACCTAAATTTTTGCTCTTATTTTCTAAATTATATAACTTGTCCTCATTGCTTCCGACGATGGATATTCTTTCTCCAGTTCCGTTTCAAACTCCTTCACACTTCTTGTCACTGAGGTTCGCAGCAGAGTTCTCTTCTTTTTAATCAATTCCATCTTTTTTCTTTTCTTTAAATTTGCCTACTCTAAATTTTGCTTTAAATTTGTATAAATCCCTTTTAAACGATATTCCAATTAGAGCCTTATTTGTTTACTTATATTTATTTTTTCTTTATTCCGCTGAATCTTCAATTCTATGTTCTTCAATTTATCTTCTTCTCTATTTTTAACTTCTTCGTCTTTATCTTCTTTGACTTTAACTTCTTCTACTTTAACTTTAACTTCTTCTACTTTAACTTTAAATCCTCAGGTCGCTGCATCCGGCTCGAGGGACCAAACAATGATAGCACCTTAATATCTTGAGGACTGTATTTTGTTCCTTAATAAGGCTCCACTCTACTGCTGCCTACCCGGTGTATTCCCATCAATCCAACACATCAATACTATGATACACACTGACTTTATTTAAAAAAAAAAAAAACTATTTATACATCTTGACCCGTGGTCAAAAGAATAACGTATTTTACAAACACAAAAATATTAACAAAAATTAAATATTCACAGATATACATCTAATTCTCAACAGATTTTATTTACTTTGTTTCATATCTCTCTACCGCGACTATGTTCAATGTTATAAATCGTATATTGGTGCTCAACTTTAATTGTCATTGAATATTTTAACTTTCTTTTGTTCCATTTAAACTGCTAGAGTGTGTAAATCTTTAAATTATGTCATGGCTATTTTTACTTTTTCTATAAAGGATTACTCTGATTTATCTTCACACTTCTAGCTTCAAATTATTGAATCTGTTCGAAAAGAAGGAGTTCGAAGCAGCCAATTGGAGACCGACGGAGGAGGCTACGGGGATGCAGCGGCTGAAAT
>CP092864.1:165467192-165479485 GCA_030710605.1 Cordylochernes scorpioides
GAGAAGAACAATAGCAGAAGAACTTGTAAACAACTTTCGAACGCAAAAATTTGCCCTGATCCCTGATTCATTTAGTGTAAATATTTAAATATATAATTAATTTAAAAATAATTCACTTATTTTCTTAATTTATAATAAATATAATTTCCCCTTCTGTTTTCGTCGTATATTTTAAAAGTGTTATAAACAGCGACACCACAATTTTGAACCTTCAACTCCGCCGACCAAGAATAGAGGTGAGCGACTCCCTCTATAGAACTTAGATCGTCGTCACAACACAGAGTGGCGGTGAAATCGCAATAAAATCCTTTGACGCTATATGCAGAACCAATATTCAACTTAATTTCGCAATTTTATATCATAAGCATATTATCTTTTATAATCAATCTTAAAAATCATGATCTAAGAACAGGGCAATCTTCAATAACCTCTTAATCAACCATTTTAAAGGTTACTTCTTAATTAAAGACTAATATCCCTTTTTGCAGGAATATTTTTAACAATCCTTCGCAGACACGACTTGGCCAACTAACTTTTATTTCGTAATTGACAATATTGACACACCGTCCCCCGGAATTACCCATCCCAACTTCTGGCTTGAAAACGTGCTAATTTATTTATTTTTTTTTATATTCCAGGGCACTGTAATGCCTCACGCTGGCACATATTTTCTTCGTAAAGATAGAGGCTCCCTGGCCGGCATTCATATTTCTTGAAAATAAAGATACTTCGGTCAGTAAATCTTTTTATTACCTCGACGTTTCGACAAAATTATTTTGTCCTCGTCAGGAGCGAACAAAATTTAAAACATTTAGCAAGGCGTTAAGAATAATTCTAAGGTTCCAAGGGCGTTCTCACACGATATTTAAAATTTTGTACATCTAAAGCACGAGTCAAAAATAAATATTTAACTCACAAAAGGCTATGATTTTTGAAATAAATTATAATATATATATATATGCGTGATGAGGTCCTGCTGACTCTTGTAGAATCCTGTCGACTAAAACTGTGGTGAGGTATACAGTCGACCTAAATTATGGTGTGAGTCCCTGTTAACTCTCGCTATACTGTGTTAACCGAGAGGAACAGTCAGGATGGGGAGTTTTCCAGTACCTCTCCGCACTTTGGGAGACCTTTAACAGTTCTCACAGAGTACAGGTAGTCGTGGTCGAGGCAGAGTGGAAAGCTTGGGAATGTTCATGCAAAAAACGAAGACACAGTTGCACTAGGAAAGTTCCGTGAACAGATAAAAGATGAGCTAGGAACGAAATATGGAGATAGAAGAGTTCTTACTGGTCTACATGGTGGATGAGGAGGACCTTGGTGACAACCAACGAGGGCTCGCACTGATGATGAAGTGCTTATATTTTTTATAAGGACAGAGGCTTTATATATCTTTTCCGAGAAAGGAAGTATTGCATTTCAGCAGATGCGACAAGAGCGGGGATCGGCTAACGAAATTCTACACTGGCGCCGTCCTAACAGTTTCCTATCTATCTTTAGTTGTTGTTGTGGGACTTCCATCTATCTCGATTTCAGACGTTTTTGACTTCTATCTCTTGCTTCAGCTCAACTCTTAATCTATTATAGAGTTTTATTTATTTATCCTAAGTTTGTACAATGTACATTACATATGATGATGTAATGACACATTTCAATCATGCTTATAATCATTTACAGATGTGTTTCTATTATACAACATGAAAATCTTGTTGTAAGTATTATACATGACTTGCGGCATCTATCGGAATAAATATCAACTATTATCGTTTATTTTTAATTATTTCAGAATTGGCCAAATACCCATTATTGATTAATCAAAAAAAGCTATCCATGGACGCTGGTGGCGGTGGGCTGTTGGCCCTCATCAGCGTGGTGAAAGCTGTACCTCAACGACCAAAAAATTCGTCATTCAGGCATCCTGAAAAATCATGAAACGGGTAGTTAAGGCCAGAATTGCGTGAGATCGCGAAACAATGTGAAAATATAGTACAAATGTGATATTGTACTGGGATAAGGTGCATAAATTAAGAAAAGGCATCTCTTTATCGTGCAACTGAAAGTTGCTGATGGCTTGCGACATCTATCGGAATAAATATCAACTATTCTTGTTGATTTTTTTAACTAACCGTTTCATGATTTTTTCGATCGTCTCGGCTGAGTGGATCAAGACTCTTTTACAGAGAATAAAACTTTACTCAAATTTACTTAATTTACTTAATTTATTTTCTACGAGACATTTTTGGTGGAGATTCCGGGTAAATCCAAGACTGCACCTGGAAAGAGCATACCGATTGGAAGGCCTACAACCCTAATACAGATTTGAGGATCTGCCAAGCAGCACAAGGATGGTGAAAACTAAAGCTTCTGGAGCTCCCGAAGTTTTCGGAACAAATGCTGGGCCACAATCTTACGCCTGTCATATCCCAAGGAATCCTCCGACTTTCTCTGGCGATAGTGCTCAGGATCCCCAGAAATGGATCAAAATGTTTGAAAGGGTCGCAAAATACAAAAAAAAATGGGATGAGACTCAAAGCCTTGCCAATGTTGTATTCTACCTCGAGGGAACAGCCGCCCAGTGGTTCGATAACAACGAGGACATTATTAATTCTCATGGACTCAATTCAAGACGAATATTTGTGAAGTGTTTGGGCAACAAGAAGAGCTTACTCGACAAGCCGAAGTGACACTAAACGCCAGCGCTCAAAAGGCTTAAGAGACAACCGAATCTTACATTCAAGAAATCCTATCACTGTGCTCACGAGTTAACCCCGAAATGGAGGAGGAAGAAAAAGTTGGACATTTGATGAAGGGGATTGCCGAATATTTCTATCAAGCTCTAATTGTCAAAGATCACACAACTGTTAACGAGCTTGTGAAATTTTGCTGACAGCTAGAGAACATGAAAAACGCCGCATTAAAATAACACGTTATGAAAGATTACCAAACGTGACTCCGATCTCGTCGGACTTTGAAGAAGATTTGGCCCTAAAGATTCGACGGATTGTCCAAGAAGAGTTGCAAAAGATTAAACCTAAAATGACCGAGGTGGAACCCTTTAGGACAAGTGACGTGAATTCATTGGAGGCCATAGTTAAAGAGGAGGTGCAACAACTACTCGCCCCAATTACAAGGCGAAATATTCAATCTCAAAGAAGGAGAATATTTGTGCCAAGATTTTGACGAGAAGATAACTAGACTCCATATGTTCCCAGAACATCTGACAAATGGCGAACGGTTGATAACCAACCTATCTGTTTTCATTGTGGGAAGCCACGTCATGTCTTACGTTACTGTCGAGAAAGAAGACGTACTTTTGAGGAAGCCAGATCAAGAACAACACTTCCATCAGCCGACAATGCAACCACACAAAGACCCTACGATTTAAATGACGATTTTCCAACTCTTCCTAGACCCGGAGGTTTTGGCCGCAGTGCTTCCCCATATCCAGGCAGAGGAAGAATGCCAAGACGAAGAAGCCAATCGCCAGGGGCAGGTCGTTTGTCAAGCCGCTCACCCCGACGCCAAAATGAGGAAAACTAGGATGCGCGACCTAAATGGGGGGTGAGGCCGCAGGTTTTGAAAATCCTCCATCATCGACGTCTGCTTAATTAAAACGGAATTGTATAAAAGGGAACATTAATGGCCTGGAAACTACAATATTGATAGACTCGGGCGCAGATTATTCCGTGGTTTAAGAAAAGTTTAGAAGACTCATGAGAACTCCATTTTTTGTTGAATCTGGACCAGTCGTTAAAGTCGCCAATGAAAAGCTCGTTAAAACTTTGGGAAAATGTTCACTAAAGATCCATATCAATGATCTCGCCACAACCTTTGAATTCATCGTGATTCCCGATTGCAGTCACGACCTAATTTTGGGGTGGGATATCTTCAAAGCAACAAGAGCGGTTATTGATTGTGGTCATCAAGAATTGTATTTGGAAGAAACACTACCAATAATTGATGACCAAGTTAACCCTGATGTATACTCTGCTGATAATTATGTAATTCTACCTAATTCAAATTGTAAGATATCAGTAGTGAGTCACCAATTCAAGAAAATAGAGATGTTTTAATCTGCCCAAATTGGGAACTCTCAATAAGGAAGGAATTTATTATGCCTTTCCTTCTAACAACATTTCAGCAAGGTAAAGCCTATTTGTGGATAGCAAACGGAAAAGGAAACCACTGATGATCCCTTCTCGTATGGCACTTGGCACCATTAGCGATGTTGATGTTGGCTGTATGCTTCTTGAAATGCGATGAATTAATCTAAAAAGAAGAAATATGGACTATCAAATTTGATCAGAAGATAGAAGCAATGATCAACTTGAATCTCAATGAGGATAAGCGAAATAAGATGATGGATGTTCTTAAGAAGTTTTCGAATGTCCTTGATTTTTGTGGGAAGTCTCAAACTTCCCGAAGTAAAATAAAGCATAAGATTGACACGGGTGATCACGCTCCAACAAAACAGAGGCTTTACCGAGTGTCTGTAACGGAGAGGAAAATCATACAGCAGACAGTTGACAGAATGATGAAACAAGATATAATTCAATTTTCTGAAAGTCCTTGGTCGTCGCCTGTAGTACTTGTGAAGAAAAAGAATGGGTCTTGGAGGTTGTGCGTTGACTATCGGCGACTTAATAAGATCGAGAGAAGATGGCATTCATTACACCTGATGGTCTCTACGAATTTTGGATAATGCCATTTGGCCTCTGTAACGCCCCAGCTACATTTGAGAGGATGATGGATACCATTTTGAAAGGACTAAAATGGAACATCTGTCTTTGCTATTTGGATGATATAGTGGTTTATGGTCCTTCATTTGAAGAACATCTAAAAATATTAGAAGTTGTTCAAGAATGCCGTCAACAAGCTGGATTGAATATGAACCTTGAAAAAAATATTTTTGGCTCAAGACATTTTTGGCTAAAGATTTTAAGACACGTTGTCAATAAAAATGAAATATATCGAGACCCCAAAAAGTTGAAGCCATTTTAAAGTTTACATCTCCTAAAGGTATACCTGATGTCAGAGGTTTCTTAGGTCTGTGCTCTCATTATAGATGATTTGTTGAAAATCTTTCTTGCAAAGCTAAACCCCTGAATGACCTTTTAAAAAACGATGCCAAATTCTGTTGGAATAAAGAACAAGAAAATGCCTTCGAGATCCTCAAAGAAGCTTTAACCTCTGAACCTGTTCTTGGGCACTTTATTGAAGACGCCGAGACCCATTTACACACCGACGCCAGTGGATATGGCATTGGAGCAGTGTTGATCCAAATACAAGGAGGTGCTGAAAGACCAATAGCTTATGCATCCAGGACCCTTACAAAGGCTGAAATTAATTACTCTAGCACCGAAAAATAACTGCTTGCGGTTGTTTGGGCCACATCCAAATTTAGACCCTATCTTTTTGGACGAAATTTCACAGTAGTCACAGATCATCCTTCATTGTGCTGGCTTGCAGGACTTAAAGATCCTTCCGGAAGATTCGCTAGATTGGCACTCAGGTTGCAAGAGTTTGACACATCACGGTAGTCTATGAGAGTCGGCGCAAACATAAAGACGCCGACTGTTTATCAAGGAACCCTGTACCAGAAGAGCAAGAAGACTTCCAAAATATAATATCGATCATCGATATTCGTGCAGAACAAAGACTAGATTCCAATTTAGCAAAGATCATGGACAAAATTGAACAAACTGGACCCTTTAAAGGCTTCGAAGTTATGGTGGAGTACTTTATAAAAGAAACTACGAGCCATATGGAAAGCAACGTCTTGTACTTCCAAAGCAAATGCGGCTAGAAATCCTCATAAACCTCACGATGTACCTACTGCTGGCCACTTAAGTTTTGCAAAAACTTATGATCGGGCACGTAAAAGATTCTTCTGGGGAGGTATGTATAAGACCATTCGTCAGTATATAGCCCAGTGCAGAGAGTGCCAGCGCAGAAAATGTGTTCCACAACGACCGCCAGGACAACTTATGCCTATCCCACCAGAAAATTTCCTGTTCAAAAGATAAGAATTGATTTATTAGGGAAATTTCTTGTTTCGAATCAGGGTAACAAATGGGTTATCGTAAGCACTGACTATTTGACTCGATTTGCCACCACGAAGGCGATTCCAGACGCAGGAGCCATGGAAATTGCTAAATTTATTGTCGAAGAAATTATTTTCCGACACCGAGCTCCTCAACAAATCATCACCATTCGTGGTACGAACTTTATGTCCCAAATCATTAAGAAAATAAAAAATTTAAGTGGAATAAGTCACCTCAAGACTACAGCCATACGCAGAGTAACGGCTTAACTGAAAAAATAAATAAAACATTGACCGACATGTTGTACATGTAAGTTAACGTAGAACAGAAAAACTGGGACGAATTTTTCCATTTGTAACAATTGCTTATAACACCGCTAAGCAAGAAACCACAGGCTTCAGCCCCTTCTTCGTAGTTCATGACCGCGAGGCCGAAACAACTTTGGATTCACTCCTTCCATATCACGACAATGATAATGCTGGTGATTATGTTCACGGAAGAAGCCCGACACCTTGCACAACTACATCTCTATCGAAGCCAAGAAAAAGACAGAAAATACTATTACAGGAAACATCGACCTGTGGATTATCATGTGGGAGATCTTGTGTGGCTCTTCATTCCAATTAGAAAAGTGGGTCTCTCGGAAAAGCAAATTAAAAATACTTAGGTCCCAACCGAATCACAAGAAAATTGTCTCCCGTCAATTACGAAATTGAGGCCATGTCTGACTCTCCAAAACGTCGTGAAACAAGGGATACAGTACATGTACTCAGAATGATGCCATATTTAAATCCACTGCTTCAAGAAGAAATATCTGACTCAACTTCAAACGAGGAACCTGTTCCGAAACAAAGATTTTCCGACCCAGAACCGATATCAGGCCCTGTGACAATATCAAGAGCTCGACGGATGCTTTTAAGTCAATAATCTTCCATCGAACAGCGGGACGCTGTTTCTTTTCAAAGGAGGGAAACGTGCAGCATTTACTTTAATATATGTAAATATTTCATTTTTCTCTCTTTATTTTTTGTTTTATGCAAAGCAGGCTGTGTTGCATACTTGTTGTTGGTACTGAGCTATTTATTCGATCGTCCCGGCTGAGTGGATCGAGATTCTTTTACAGAGAATAAAACTTTACTCAATTTTAACATCGACTTCTCTTCTTTAATTTATTTTCTACGCGACAATATAATGATAAATTATAATCAAAAATAAATATTGAAAAAATAATAATATTTACAATGATTTCATAATTGTATTATAAATCGATATCTATTACTTACAATTTATATCTACCCTTTTAAACTACTTTTTAAATTTAAAAACGAATTGTATTGTGGTGGAATATCTTCAAATAAATTTATAGTTCTTTCCTCCATTTCCCCTGATACCCATCTCTCTAAAAATAGTATTTAATTTTTTAATTTTATATTTTGTCGATAAAACGAAATAAATGAAGAAAAGTTTATTTAATAGACAATTATAACGGTGCAAGCTTTCGGGCAAAAAGCCCTTCTACAGGCGTGGTAAACGTGACACTGTAATGTAGGTACTGTGGCTAGAAAGAGAATATATACACATGATTATTTACATATTAGCGGAATGTGCTATGTGAATGGGGATTTGCATTTGTTATGACTATTGTAATTAGAGAGATAATAGGCAAATAGGGCATTTGTATATTTGGAGTTTGAGACTATAGGAAAATATGCTAACGTAAATTACTGGATATGCGTTATTTCAAAGAATTTCAGGCAATGTTGATTTCAGGCTATCGTGTTAAGGTATTACTGCAAGGCCAGAAGAGCACGATAGGCATCAGGGAGATCTATTTTGCGGTTGATGCTTATATGTCTGTGGGATTCTATGGATTGGAGAACTAATCGCTGGTGCTAGTTATGAATGCGTCTGTAATGTATGGTGGGGTGGTTGGTGTTGAAAGAATGGCCGGTATTGAGTGTGTGCTGGTAAAGGAGGGACCTGGTATCTTGGTTGGAGATGTTTCTAGAATGCTCAGACATTCTGATGGCGACGGATCTACCTGTCTCGCCAACGTATGTGGCAGAGCATTGCTCACACGAGACAGAGTAGACCGCGCCAACAGAATGGAGGGGATCAGGGGAGGGCATGCGATTTAGTGTATGGGTGACGGAGGGATGTGAGCAGGTTGGAGGAGTTTTTATATAAGGTGCGGATACCGTATGTTTTAAGGCTTCTGTCTATGTCGACTGAGGAGGGGGAGTAGGGGAGGAAACATAAAGATCTGTAAATTTTAGGAAGATTGGAGGGGCCAGGTGTATATGAATGTCTGTTGATGAATTCAAGCGGAAAAGATGCTATGGAGAGGTGCGATATGATGAGATTTCTCTCAATTTCTTTAAATATATCGAGCGAGCAATGGGTAGAGATTCTTTTAGTGAGAGTTTTTACTATGTTGATTTTGTGGGAAATGGGGCAGTGTGAATTGAAATGGGTATAACTGCGGGGACACTGCTTTTTTATAGTAGACTGTGGTGTGGAATGAGGATGCGGTACGTATTATTAGAATGTCTAGGAATGGGATGACCTGGTTTGATTATATTTCCAAAGTGAAGGAGATGTTGGGGTTATAACTATTGAGGGCTGCAAGTATGGTGCTCTCCTGGCCGTTTCTGCATAAGCAAAAGACGTCATCAATATAACGGCGCCATATTTGTATATCTATGGGGAGGGTACGGGTGATCCAGTGGTCTATTTTGGACATAGCTACCTCTGCGACAATAGAGGATAGAGGGCTACCCATTGGGGAGCCCTTAATCTGTCTGTAATGGTTTTCAAGGAATGTGAAATAGTTCATGTTCAAGCAGAGCTTGGTAAGTTGTGCTATGGATGAAGCTGTATGGGGATCTACACTCTGTGAGCCAAGGAACCGCTCCAGACTATCTGTGATGAGACTGTGGGGAAGACTGAGGTAGAGGGAGGTTACATCGAAGGAACACATTGTAAAATGTGGGGCGGGATTTAAGGCAGTTAACTTACTGATGAAGTGGGGGGTGCTACGTATGGAGTATATATTCCTGTGGTTGTTTAACAGTGGGCAAATGTAGTTAGAGAGGAATTTGGCCAATGGATAAGCGGGAGAAAGATGGTAGGCGATCATTGGACGAAGTGGTACGTCAGGCTTATGGATTTTAGGCAGGCCGTAGATGTATGCGCTATTGGAAAGGTTGGAAATAAATAACTTGTAATAATCGGGGGTAATATTCTTATATTTTTTCAACTGGAGTAGAGAGGTTCTGAAAACTTTAACTAGAGAGAGGCTAACCTTGTCTGAGATGGGGGAGAAGGTGGTATCATCTCCGAGTAGATCGTGCATCTTGGCTCGGTAATATTCTTGGTTCATGATGACGGTGTTTGAGCCCTTGTCGGATCGGGTGATGACTATGGATTTACTCTGCTTGAGTCTTTGGAGTGTTCTTAGGTCTGCGTGGTAGTTGGGAGGAGGGGTATAAGGTTTAGTTAGAGTCTTGGCAACCATTGTTCTCACGGAGTGTTTGTCTTGCAGGATATACTGTTTGATGGTGGATTCGACGGAGCTAATGACCTCAGGGATATTGGGCTTGGAGGGGATGCGGAACTTGAGGCCCTTCTCTAAAAGTGATATTTCTGAGGGAGATAGGGTACGGTTTGACAAGTTGACCACATTTGACGACTGCTGCTTCTGATTGTAGGAGGAAAGGAGGGGGAATGAGTATTTCTTTTGCCAGAAGAGTAGTTTCCTCTGGTGCCTGAGTGATATGTTCCTTTCTTGCGCCCTAATATCATTTGTGATACCGATAATATGGTTTGCAAGTTCTGCAGGAGGAACTTTTTATTTTTTCAATATTTGTTTGCTCCTGACGAAGACAAAAGATTTTTGTCGAAACGTCGAGGTAATGAAAAGATTTACTGGTCTAAGTATATTTATTTTCAAGAAAAACATTTTATTTTCTTTATTTTACCCTTTTCCTTGCTAAGCCCCTTACGACTCCAATTAAACCTTTGATTTCGGATCATTAATCTCCGTAACCTCATTCGGTACTTAAAAGTATATGTGAAACATGGCATAGGTTTTCCTCGCAATGCACATCAAATGGTTCGGGACTTGAGTCAAGGTGACACTGCCTCAACCTTATCATTACTAACCCTTCAATCCTTCCTACTCATCACGAAGAGATAATTATTAACCCATCCAATCATTTATACTTTTTAACTATAATCATTATATTCTCTCGATTAATCCTTTTATTCCTATTTTTATTATATTTTTATGATAAGTATTAGTTGTTTATACTTGGTTATATTTTATGTATATACTAAAAGCAATCCCATGATATATGTTATATACCAACTTATTTCAATTGATTTTAAAATTACCTTTTAAATAACAGGCGCTCTATTCCGCTCTCTTAAATTTCTCCATATGAAACCTTTCACATTCCTTTTGCTCAACACCTGTGTGCATGAACAAAATGTCACCCAGAGTTTTGTTGAACCTTTAAGTCAGGCCGTTGGCCTGGGGATGGTAGGCCGTTGTAAATCTATGCACCATTTTGCACAGAGCATTGATCTTTTATATTATTTGAGAATTAAATTCCTTCCGCGATCTGTTATCATTTTCTAGGAGCTCCTTGCTTCAAGATAACGACTTCAACCATTAACTTTCGTTATATGGCATACCTTGTCATATAATCGGTGCACACAATCATCCAACGGTCTCCATTTTTATAAACTGAAAATCTTCCAAGGCGATTAACTCCGACGTTATAGAATGGTTTTTCTATAGGTGGTATGGATTCAATTTGTCCAGCCGAACGTCGAGGTAATTTCTTCCTTAGTTGACACTCCCGACAATGGCTTACATAATGGCGAACAGTTCAATAAACCAGGCTAATAGAATCGTTTCTTCACTTTGTCATACGTTCGGGCGAACCCCAAATGCCCAGTTTTAGGAGCGTCATGTAAATCTGCCATAACTTCCGATATTAAGTGCTAAGGGTCTTCCAGTTGTGCTATCGTTTTTTTTTTTTTTTGTATAAGATGTCGTCGATAATGCTGAATTTCTTTCTGGTGTAGCTCGAGTTTAAAAAATCGATTTTTGAGCTAAATCCCTGTCTTTAGCTTGCTCTATATCGACGTTGGTTAGTGACATCACAGCACTTGCTTTATCGTTCTCAAGCGGGCTCCTTGACAAAAAACCGACATCTTAATGTTTGCGTCCGCTCTTGTAGATAACAGTCACCATAAAGTCGTGCAACTTCAGCGCCCATCTTGCCAAACGGCCAGAAGGATCTTTCTGCTTTACCAACCAAGATTGAGAATGATGGTCAGTGACAACCGTGAATGCTCGATCAAACAAAAATGTACCGAATTTGCTAATGGACCAGACTACAGCAAAGCATTATTTTTCTGTTGTAGAATAGTTATATTCAGCATTTGTTAGGCTTCTTGATGCATAAGCTATAGGCCGCTTCGTTCCACATTGAATTTGTAGAAGAAAAGCTCCAATATCATGTCCGCTTGCATCCGTGTGTATATGGGTATCAGCGGATTCATCAAAGTTTCCCTAGACAGACTCTGAATTAGAGCTCTTACAATGACTCCAAACGCTTTAGCTCTCTTGAGCTGCATCTCAATAGAATTGTTTTTCAGTCTTCAGTAGGTCATGCTAAGATCTAGCTTGGTCCGCAAAGTTCTCAATAATTATTCGGTAATAGGATGATAATCCAAGGAAGCTCCTCAGTTCAGAGATATTTCTTGGCCTCGGAAATTTAGAGAGGGCTTCAATCTGGATCTGGATGAATTCCATTTACATCAACAAGGTGTCCTAAAATCTTTATCATCCCTGATCCAAAAAGACAATTTTTGTAGTTCAAGCTTAGTCCAGCTTTCTGGATGCACCTTGATACAAGTTGTTGACGACGAAGATTTACCTCAAAGGTAGGTGCGCAAACCACGATGTCGTCCAGGTACCAAAGCAAATGTTCCATTTTATTCTGTCTAGAACACTATCTATCATCCCACCGAATGTTACTGGAGCGTTGCAGAGACCGAAAGGCATTACTCTGAAATCATACAGCCTATCTGGATTGATGAAGGCAGTTTTCTCCCTGTCTTCTCCGTCCACTTCAATCTACCAACACCCGGACCGAAGATTCATCGTGGTTAAGTAACTAGAGCCGGCTAAACTGTCCAAGGCAACGTCAATGCGTGGCACGTGCAAAGATC
>CP092864.1:165482525-165506659 GCA_030710605.1 Cordylochernes scorpioides
GATCACGGAAAGCCAAGGATATCGTCCATTTCATTCGGAAGAAGCGTTGGCTGGACCCTGAAACACAACATTCCATTCTTCTAGGGAACACCAGTCGTGATATACTTCCTTCCAGAAAAAGGTCTGAGACAAGCTAATCAGCGTGTCGCTGTTTACTCTAAGGAAGGATAATGTCAAGTAGCTCTACAAAACACAGCCACAGAAAGCTTCATAGGACACCTGTCAATTTCCGGGGAGACGACCACAGATGTGAGAGTTTCTCGGAATCTTATCGTAAAATAAGGAAAACGGGTCGCTTCGGTGTCTGGCCACTCTCATTATTATTTTTTCACCTTGGGATAAGTTTCTTGAAAATAAAGATTCTTCGGCCAGTAAATCTTTTTATTACCTCGACGTTTCGACAAAAATCTTTTGTCCATGTTTTGGTCTGATGTAATCAGGGGGAGAAAATTACATCAGCCAAGAGTGACATGACCTCATAAAACCTGGACTGGGTTTCTTAAGCCTAGTTTCCTAATTGTTTTATGCCTGATTAGTTTTAGACTTAAGTTCCTTCTGTAATTCTCTATTCCTTCTATCTGTACAGTTGATATACTTTTTTACAGTCTTAGGCGGTATATATTGATGTTATTTGCTGTTTCATGGTTTTAATAAATAGCAAGTTATTTACATTCACGTGGTGGCATATTTGGTATTACATATTTGGATATATTACAATAATCCCACGGTCTTGAATCATCTCAGATGGCCCCTGGATGTGAAAGGTTTCATATGGAGAAATTTAAGAGAGCGGAATAGAACGCCTGTTATTTAAAAGGTAATTTTAAAATCAATTGAAAGAAGTTGGTATATAACATATATCATGGGGTTGCTTTTAGTATATACATAAAATATAACCAAGTATAAACAACTAATACTTATCATAAAAATATAATAAAAATAGGAATAAAAGGATTAATCGAGAGAATATAATGATTATAGTTAAAAAGTATAAATGATTGGATGGGTTAATCATTATCTCTTCGTGATGAGTAGGAAGGATTAAAGGGTTAGTAATGATAAGGTTGAGGCAGTGTCACCTTGACTCAAGTCCCAAACCATTTGATGTGCATTGCGAGGAAAACCTATGCCATGTTTCACATATACTTCTAAGTACCGAATGAGGTTGCGGAGATTAATGATCAGAAATCAAAGGTTTAATTGGAGTCGTAAGGGGCTTAGCAAGGAAAAGGGTAAAATAAAGAAAATAAAATGTTTTTCTTGAAAATAAATATACTTAGACCAGTAAATCTTTTCATTACCTCGACGTTTCGACAAAAATCTTTGTCCTCGTCAGGAGCAAACAAATAATAAAAAAATAAAAAAGTCCGTCCTGCAGAACTTGTAAACCATATTATCGGTATCACCTCTGATATTAGGGCGCAAGAAAGGAACATATCACTCAGGCACCAGAGGAAACTACTCTTCTGGCAAAATAAATACTCATTCCCCCTCCTTTCCTCCTACAATCAGAAGCAGCAGTCGTCAAATGTGGTCAACTTGTCAAACCGTACCCTATCTCCTGCAGAAATATCACTTTTAGAGAAGGGCCTCAAGTTCTGCATCCCCTCCAAGCCCAATATCCCTGAGGTCATTAGCTCCGTCGAATCCACCATCAAACAGTATATCCTGCAAGACAAACACTCCGTGAGAACAATGGTTGCCAAGACTCTATCTAAACCTTATACCCCTCCTCCCAACTACCACGCAGACCTAAGAACACTCCAAAGACTCAAGCAGAGTAAATCCATAGTCATCACCCGATCCGACAAGGGCTCAAACACCGTCATCATGAACCAAGAATATTACCGAGCCAAGATGCACGATCTACTCGGAGATGAACAAGGTTAGCCTCTCTCTAGTTAAAGTTTTCAGAACCTCCCTACTCCAGTTGAAAAAATCTAAGAATATTACCCCCGATTATTACAAGTTATTTATTTCCAACCTTTCCAATAGCGCATACATCTACGGCCTGCCTAAAATCCATAAGCCTGACTTACCACTTCGTCCAATTATCGCCTACTATATTTCTCCCGCTTATCCATTGGCCAAATTCCTCTCTAACTACCTTTCCCCACTGTTAAACAACCACAGGAATATATACTCCATACGTAGCACCCCCCTCTTCATCAGTGAGTTAACTGCCTTAAATCCCGCCCCACATTTTACAATGTGTTCCTTCGATGTAACCTCCCTCTACCTCAGTCTTCCCCACAGTCTCATCACAGATAGTCTGGAGCGGTTCCTTGGCTCACAGAGTGTAGATCCCCATACAGCTTCATCCATAGCACAACTTACCAAGCTCTGCTTGAACATGAACTCTTTCACATTCCTTGAAAACCATTACAGACAGATTAAGGGCTCCCCAATGGGTAGCCCTCTATCCTCTATTGTCGCAGAGGTAGCTATGTCCAAAATAGACCACTGGATCACCCGTACCCTCCCCATAGATATACAAATATGGCGCCGTTATATTGATGACGTCTTTTGCTTATGCAGAAACGGCCAGGAGAGCACCATACTTGCAGCCCTCAATAGTTATAACCCCAACATCTCCTTCACTTTGGAAATATAATCAAACCAGGTCATCCCATTCCTAGACATTCTAATAATACGTACCGCATCCTCATTCCACACCACAGTCTACTATAAAAAAGCAGTGTCCCCCCCAGTTATACCCATTTCAATTCACACTGCCCCATTTCCCACAAAATCAACATAGTAAAAACTCTCACTAAAAGAATCTCTAGCCATTGCTCGCTCGATATATTTAAAGAAATTGAGAGCAATCTCATCATATTGCACCTCTCCATAACATCGTTTCCGCTTTAATTCATCAACAGACATTCATATACACCTGGCCCCTCCAATCTTCCTAAAATTTACAGATCTTTATGTTTCCTCCCCTACTCCCCCTCCTCAGTCGACATAGACAGAAGCCTTAAAACATACGGTATCCGCACCTTATATAAAAACTCCTCCAACCTGCTCACATCCCTCCGTCACCCATACACTAAATCGCATGACCCCCCGGTCCCCTCCATTCTGTTGGCGCGGTCTACTCTGTCTCGTGTGAGCAATGCTCTGCCACATACGTTGGCGAGACAGGTAGATCCGTCGCCATCAGAATGTCTGAGCATTCTAGAAACATCTCCAACCAAGACACCAGGTCCCTCCTTTACCAGCACACACTCAATACCGGCCATTCTTTCAACACCAACCACCTCACCATACATTACAGACGCATTCATAACCAGCACCAGCGATTAGTTCTCGAATCCATAGAATCCCACAGACATATAAGCATCAACCGCAAAATAGATCTCCCTGATGCCTATCGTGCTCTTCTGGCCTTGCAGTAATAACCTTAACACGATAGCCTGAAATCAACATTGCCTGAAATTCTTTGAAATAACCCATATCCAGTAATTTACGTTAGCATATTTTCCTATAGTCTCAAACTCCAAATATACAAATGCCCTATTTGCCTATTATCTCTCTAATTACAATAGTCATAACAAATGCAAATCCCCATTTACATAGCACATTCCGCTAATATGTAAATAATCATGTGTATATATTCTCTTTAAAGCCACAGTACCTACATTACAGTGTCACGTTTACCACGCCTGTAGAAGGGCTTTTTGCCCGAAAGCTTGCACCGTTATAATTGTCTATTAAATAAACTTTTCTTCTTTTATTTCGTTTTATCGACAAAATATAAAATTAAAAAATTAAATACTATTTTTAGAGAGATGCGTATCAGGGGAAATGGAGGAAAGAACTATAAATTTATTTGAAGATATTCCACCACAATACAATTCGTTTTTCAATTTAAAAAGTAGTTTAAAAGGGTAGGTATAAATTGTAAGTAATAGATATCGATTTATATATACAATTATGAAATCATTGTAAATATTATTTTTTTTTTATATTTATTTTTGATTATAATTTATCATTAAATTGTCGCGTAGAAAATAAATTAAAGAAGAGAAGTCGATGTTAAAATTGAGTAAAGTTTTATTCTCTGTAAAAGAATCTCGATCCACTCAGCCGGGACGATCGAATAAATAGCTCAGTACCAACAACAAGTATGCAACACAGCCTGCTTTGCATAAAACAAAAAATAAAGAGAGAAAAATGAAATATTTACATATATTAAAGTAAATGCTGCACTTTTCCCTCCTTTGAAAAGAAACAGCGTCCCGCTGTTCAATTGAAGATTATTGACTTAAAAGCATCCGTCGAGCTCTTGATATTGTCACAGGGCCTGATATCGGTTCTGGGTCGGAAAATCTTTGTTTCGGAACAGGTTTCTCGTTTGAAGTTGAGTCAGATATTTCTTCTTGAAGCAGTGGATTTATATATGGCATCATTCTAAGTACATGTACTTTATCTCTTGTTTCACGACGTTTTGGAGAGTCAGAAATGGCCTCAATTTCGTAATTGACGGGAGACAATTTTCTTGTGATTCGGTTGGGACCTAAGTATTTTTAATTAGCTTTTCCGAGAGACCCACTTTTCTAATTGGAATGAAGAGCCACACAAGATCTTCCACATGATAATCCACAGGTCGATGTTTCCTGTAATAGTATTTTCTGTCTTTTTCTTGGCCTGTATAGAGATGTAGTTGTGCAAGGTGTCGGGCTTCTTCCGCTGTGGTAATGAAATGTTGAACATAATCACCAGCATTATCATTGTCGTGATATGGAAGGAGTGTATCCAAAGTTGTTTCGGCCTCGCGGTCATGAACTAGGAAGAAGGGGCTGAAGCCTGTGGTTTCTTGCTTAGCGGTGTTATAAGCAATTGTTACAAATGGAAAAATTCGTCCGTTTTTCTGTTCTACGTTAACTTACATGTACAACATGTCGGTCAATGTTTTATTTAATTTTTCAGTTAAGCCGTTACTCTGCGTATGGCTGTAGTCTTGAGGTGACTTATTCCACTTAAATTTTTTATTTCCTTAATGATTTGGGACATAAAGTTCGTACCACGATCGGTGATGATTTGTTGAGGAGCTGGGTGTCGGAAAATAATTTCTTCGACAATAAATTTAGCAATTTCCATGGCTCCTGCGTCTGGAATCGCCTTCGTGGTGGCAAATCGAGTCAAATAGTCAGTGCTTACGATAACCCATTTGTTACCCTGATTCGAAACAGGAAATTTCCCTAATAAATCAATTCTTATCTTTTGAAAAGGAAATTTGCTGGTGGGATAGGCATAAGTTGTCCTGGCGGTCGTTGTGGAACACATTTTCTGCGCTGGCACTCTCTGCACTGGGCTATATACTGACGAATGATCTTATACATACCTCCCCAGAAGAATCTTTTACGTGCCCGATCATAGGTTTTTGCAAAACTTAAGTGGCCAGCAGTAGGTGCATCGTGAGGTTTATGAGGATTTCTAGCCGCATTTGCTTTGGAAGTACAAGGAGACGTTGCTTTCCATATGGCTCGTAGTTTCTTTTATAAAGTACTCCGTCCATAACTTCGAAGCCTTTAAAGGGTCCAGTTTGTTCAATTTTGTCCATGATCTTTGCTAAATTGGAATCTAGTCTTTGTTCTGCACGAATATCGATGATCGATATTATATTTTGGAAGTCTTCTTGCTCTTCTGGTACAGGGTTCCTTGATAAACAGTCGGCGTCTTTATGTTTGCGCCGACTCTCATAGACTACCGTGATGTGTCAAACTCTTGCAACCTGAGTGCCAATCTAGCGAATCGTCCGGAAGGATCTTTAAGTCCTGCAAGCCAGCACAATGAAGGATGATCTATGACTACTGTGAAATTTCGTCCAAAAAGATAGGTTCTAAATTTGGATGTGGCCCAAACAACCGCAAGCAGTTCTTTTTCGGTGGTAGAGTAATTAATTTCAGCCTTTGTAAGGGTCCTGGATGCATAAGCTATTGGTCTTTCAGCACCTCCTTGTATTTGGATCAACACTGCTCCAATGCCATATCCACTGGCGTCGGTGTGTAAATGGGTCTCGGCGTCTTCAATAAAGTGCCCAAGAACAGGTTCAGAGGTTAAAGCTTCTTTGAGGATCTCGAAGGCATTTTCTTGTTCTTTATTCCAACAGAATTTGGCATCGTTTTTTAAAAGGTCATTCAGGGGTTTAGCTTTGCAAGAAAGGTTTTCAACAAATCATCTATAATGAGAGCACAGACCTAAGAAACCTCTGACATCAGGTATACTTTTAGGAGATGTAAATTTTAAAATGGCTTCAACTTTTTGGGGTCTCGATATATTTCATTTTTATTGACAACGTGTCCTAATATCTTTAATTGTCTTGAGCCAAAAATATATTTTTCAAGGTTTACATTCAATCCAGCTTGTTGACGGCATTCTTGAACAACTTCTAATCTTTTTAGATGTTCTTCAAATGAAGGACCATAAACCACTATATCATCCAAATAGCAAAGACAGATGTTCCATTTTAGTCCTTTCAAAATGGTATCCATCATCCTCTCAAATGTAGCTGGGGCGTTACAGAGGCCAAATGGCATTATCCAAAATTCGTAGAGACCATCAGGTGTAATGAATGCCATCTTCTCTCGATCTTATTATGTCGTCGATAGTCAACGCAAAACCTCCAAGACCCATTCTTTTTCTTCACAAGTACTACAGGCGACGACCAAGGACTTTCAGAAAATTGAATTATATCTTGTTTCATCATTCTGTCAACTGTCTGCTGTATGATTTTCCTCTCCGTTACAGACACTCGGTAAAGCCTCTGTTTTGTTGGAGCGTGATCACCCGTGTCAATCTTATGCTTTATTCTACTTCGGGAAGGTTGAGACTTCCCACAAAAATCAAGGACATTCGAAAACTTCTTAAGAACATCCATCATCTTATTTCGCTTATCCTCATTAAGATTCAAGTCGATCATTGCTTCTATCTTCTGATCAAATTTGATAGTCCATATTTCTTCTTTTTAGATTAATTCATCGCATTTCAAGAAGCATACAGCCAACATCAACATAGCTAATGGTGCCAAGTGCCATACGAGAAGGGATCATCAGTGGTTTCCTTTTTCCGTTTGCTTTCCACAAATCTGCTTTCCCTTGCTGAAATGTTGTTAGAAGGAAAGGCATAATAAATTCCTTCCTTATTGAGAGTTCCCAATTTGGGCAGATTAAAACATCTCTATTTTCTTGAATTGGTGACTCACTACTGATATATTACAATTTGAATTAGGTGGAATTACATAATTATCAGCAGAGTATACATCAGGGTTAACTTGGTCATCAATTATTGGTAGTGTTTCTTCCAAATACAATTCTTGATGACCACAATCAATAACCGCTCTTGTTGCTTTGAAGATATCCCACCCCAAAATTAGGTCGTGACTGCAATCAGGAATCACGATGAATTCAAAGGTTGTGGCGAGATCATTGATATGGATCTTTAGTGAACATTTTCCCAAAGTTTTAACAAGCTTTCCATTGGCGACTTTAACGACTGGTCCAGATTCAACAAAAAATGGAGTTCTCATGAGTCTTCTAAACTTTTCTTAAACCACGGAATAATATGCGCCCGAGTCTATCAATATTGTAGTTTCCAGGCCATTAATGTTCCCTTTTATACAATTCCGTTTTAATTAAGCAGACGTCGATGATGGAGGATTTTCAAAACCTGCGGCCTCACCCCCCATTTAGGTCGCGCGTCCTAGTTTTCCTCATTTTGGCGTCGGGGTAAGCGGCTTGACAAACGACCTGCCCCTGGCGATTGGCTTCTTCGTCTTGGCATTCTTCCTCTGCCTGGATATGGGGAAGCACTGCGGCCAAAACCTCCGGGTCTAGGAAGAGTTGGAAAATCGTCATTTAAATCGTAGGGTCTTTGTGTGGTTGCATTGTCGGCTGATGGAAGTGTTGTTCTTGATCTGGCTTCCTCAAAAGTACGTCTTCTTTCTCGACAGTAACGTAAGACATGACGTGGCTTCCCACAATGAAAACAGATAGGTTGGTTATCAACCGTTCGCCATTTATCAGATGTTCTGGGAGCATATGGAGTCTAGTTATCTTCTCGTCAAAATCTTGGCACAAATATTCTCCTTCTTTGAGATTGAATATTTCGCCTTGTAATTGGGGCGAGTAGTTGTTGCACCTCCTCTTTAACTATGGCCTCCAATGAATTCACGTCACTTGTCCTAAAGGGTTCCACCTCGGTCATTTTAGGTTTAATCTTTTGCAACTCTTCTTGGACAATCCGTCGAATCTTTAGGGCCAAATCTTCTTCAAAGTCCGACGAGATCGGAGTCACGTTTGGTAATCTTTCATAACGTGTTATTTTAATGCGGCGTTTTTCATGTTCTCTAGCTGTCAGCAAAATTTCACAAGCTCGTTAACAGTTGTGTGATCTTTGACAATTAGAGCTTGATAGAAATCTTCGGCAATCCCCTTCATCAAATGTCCAACTTTTTCTTCCTCCTCCATTTCGGGGTTAACTCGTGAGCACAGTGATAGGATTTCTTGAATATAAGATTCGGTTGTCTCTTAAGCCTTTTGAGCGCTGGCGTTTAGTGTCACTTCGGCTTGTCGAGTAAGCTCTTCTTGTTGCCCAAACACTTCACAAATATTCGTCTTGAATTGAGTCCATGAATTAATAATGTCCTCGTTGTTATCGAACCACTGGGCGGCTGTTCCCTCGAGGTAGAATACAACATTGGCAAGGCTTTGAGTCTCATCCCATTTTTCTTTTTTGTATTTTGCGACCCTTTCAAACATTTTGATCCATTTCTGGGGATCCTGAATACTATCGCCAGAGAAAGTCGGAGGATTTCTTGGGATATGACAGGCGTAAGATTGTGGCCCAGCATTTGTTCCGAAAACTTCGAGAGCTCCAGAAGCTTCAGTTTTCACCATCCTTGTGCTGCTTGGCAGATCCTCAAATCTGTATTGGGGTTGTAGGCCTTGCAATCGGTATGCTCTTTCCAGGTGCAGTCTTGGATTTACCCGGAATCTCCACCAAAAATGTCTCGTAGAAAATAAATTAAGTAAAATTGAGTAAAGTTTTATTCTCTGTAAAAGAGTCTTGATCCACTCAGCCGAGACGATCGAAAAAATCATGAAACGGTTAGTTAAAAAAAATCAAAAAGAATAGTTGATATTTATTCCGATAGATGTCGCAAGCCATCAGCAACTTTCAGTTGCACGATAAGGAGATGCCTTTTTCTTAATTTATGCACCTTATCCCAGTAAAATATCACATTTGTACTATATTTTCACATTGTTTCGCGATCTCACGCAATTCTGGCCTTAACTACCCGTTTCATGATTTTTCAGGATGCCTGAATGACGATTTTCTTGTCGTTGAGGTACAGCTTTCACTACGCTGATGAGGGCCAACAGCCCACCGCCACCAGCGTCCATGGGTAGCTTTTTTTTATTAATGAATAATGGGGATTTGGCCAATTCTGGAAAAATTCAAAATAAACGATAATAGTTGATATTTATTCCGATAGATGCCGCAAGTCATGTATAATACTTACAACAAGATTTTCATGTTGTATAATAGAAACACATCTGTAAATGATTATAAGCATGATTGAAATGTGTCATTACATCATCATATGTAATGTACATTGTACAAACTTAGGATAAATAAATAAAACTCTGTAATAGATTAAGAGTTGAGCTGAAGCAAGAGATAGAAGTCAAAAACGTCTGAAATCGAGATAGATGGAAGTCCCACAACAACAACTAAAGATAGATAGGAAACTGTCAGGACGGCGCCAGTGTAGAATTTCGTTAGCCGATCCCCTCTCTTGTCGCATCTGCTGAAATGCAATACTTCCTTTCTAGGAAAAGATATATAAAGCCTCTGTCCTTATCAAAAATATAAGCACATCATTATCAGTGCGAGCCCTCGTTGGTTGTCACCAAGGTCCTCCTCATCCACCATGTAGACCAGTAAGAACTCTTCTATCTCCATCTTTCGTTCCTAGCTCATCTTTTATCTGTTCACCGAACTTTCCTAGTGCAACTGTGTCTTCGTTTTTTGCATGGACATTCCCAAGCTTTCCACTCTGCCTCGACCACGACTACCTGTACTCTGTGAGAACTGTTAAAGGTCTCCCAAGGTGCGGAGAGGTACTGGAAAACTCCCCATCCTGACTGTTCCTCTCGGTTAACACAATATAGCGAGAGTTAACAGGGACTCACACCATAGATTAGGTCGACTGTATACCTCACCACAGTTTTAGTCGACAGGATTCTACAAGAGTCAGCAGTACCTCATCACGCATATACAGGGTGATCCAAAAGTCCCGCACAACTTTAAAAATTAATAACTCCGCGAATATTTGCGCTAGAGCAATGCGGTAAACACCATTGTGTTTAGGATGCAATGGGAATTTTATGGCAAATAATGAAAAATTCGAAATTGATTTTAGTTACAACTTTATTCGCTAGATGGCGCCCTACCAGAATCAGCGATTCAGCGGCTAAATTGTTTGATAAATTGAAAAATATAACTGATCGACACGTATTTTTTCTTTTTGAATACCAGGAAAGAACCCTAATAATATCAAATGATAAATTAATAAAACACCATTTCGCCAAAAGTTAGAAGAAATGGTTAACGATTTTTTAAATACAATCTGAGATATGTAAAATAGGTATATGCAAATTTAAACATGTAGCAAAAAAAAAAAAGATATTTTAGATGCGGTTTGCTGGAATCGTCTCAGCTTTTTAAATTTCGAAAATAATAATTTTCTATTTTTTTAAATTCAACTTTCTCTCAGTATCGATTATATTTATTTTAATTCATTTGAAAAATATTTATCTAATCTTTGATGATTTATTTTACTCTGAAATGCCGTTGTTGTTTTTGTCGTGTCCAATAAAGAGCCTCAGATTGTCCATGCATCTCTATAACTGCAGCAGCAGCATTGTCCACTATCTTGGGTGTGTAAAGCAGCTGCTCTGGGTCTATGTCAATTTTCTGCAAGGCTGCGGGCATGAGAATATGTGGGTAGGTGTTAGTTCCACACCAGGACAGTTGTTGCATGTTCTATAGGTTCTTGTGCCATCTGGATGTATTGTCATCCTTTATAATGTTTTGTTCTAAATCTTGTTATAGTTTTGTCATTTTTCTCTCGGAGTTTATTTCACATTTTGAACTTTTCTTATTTTTTGTTTAATTATCTTGTATTTTGCAAAAGCATTAGCGTCAAATAATGACATTTGTTCTTTCCTTTGGCTCAACTTTCTGTCTTCTTTTGCAAATTCAACTGCCATTTCATTACCCCCGATCCAAACACTGGCAGGAATCCATTGTAGAATGCAGTTATTCTCCAATGATATCAGTTGAGTAAGTAATGAGTGTATTTTCTACGTGATTCTAGTATTGCCCTTCTGAATTGCTTCTAGAGCGGATCTGGAGTCACTGTATATTATAATTCCTTCTGCTTGATGCAGGGATGGTTTGTTAAGGCATACATCAAGAGCTTTCCAGATAGCTGTCAGTTCACAAGTGAAGTTTGACGAAATCTTTCTTGGTCCTTCTTTGATTTTGATGTATGTTCCATCTTGCAGTATTATGTTAATTCCAGCCCCTCCATTACTTATGGTAAGGTCTGATGATCCATCTGTATATGCTGTTAAATAATTTATCTGATCGCATAAACCAATTGTGTCAAGTCCTTTCTTTTTAAGTATGTTTTTGTTCTCTTTTTTTATTGCAGGGTTCATTCAGGTTAAGATTGATGATTACATTTGATGGCAATGGGGTAGGAAATATTGGTTATTCTCGAATTTGAAATTCATTATGTTTCATATTTATGCTCTTTCTAATATTGTTGTTGTACTGAAGTGTTGAAGATCTTTTGAGCCTTTCTTTTTGTGTCCAGTTTAAATAGGTTCTATGGGATATGTGTTCGGTTTCTTTAGTTTTTAAGCAATTGGTAAATTTTATTGTTTTTAATTGTCTTCTGCTTTCAAGTAGGTCTAGACCACATTCTCTCTGAATTTTCAAATTGTTGGTATTTGAAATAGAACCAGTGATTAATTTGGCCGCTTTTGCTTGAACACTGTCTAGTCTTCTTTTTAGTGATGAACTTGAGGGAGCCCAAACAGGTGTTGCATATTCCATTATTGGCCTTATTAAGGTGATATATGTTGTTCTGAGAATTTTGGGTTTTGCTCCCCAATTTGTTCCACATAACCTTCTCAGAATGTTTAGGTTTCTGGTAGCTCTATTTGAGGTGCTAATTATGTGTTCTGTAAATCGCAATTCCTCATCAAGTATCACACCTAGGTAATTTGCAGTTCAAATTTTATCAATTTTATGATTGTTTATGCTTATTTTGGAGTTGGATTCATGCCTTTTTTCCTGTCAGTGAAGGAGACCTATAGGTTTGTGTTTATTGGGTTTATTGTCATTTTGAGTTTCATTGCCCACTTCTCCAGTCCTCTCATTGATGTGTTCAGTATTTTTCTGATATTTCTGTACTGCTACTTGTGTGCCATATGGCTATATAATCTGCATAACAGGCAACCTTTGTGTCTTCAGTGAGGATGGATGTTGTTAAGGTTGTGTCGTAATTAGATGTACAACAACTCAAACTTGACCATGACTCTTTTTTTAGCTCTTATTCTTTTCGTTTGACCAACAACAAATGTCCAATTTATATACACATTTATTTTTTACATAATGAGGCTTTAAATAATACGAATAATATTCTTCTATTTACATAAACAACAGTTAATATATAGCGAGAAGAGTAGAGGACTGAGCACAGATCCCTGAGGCACACCAGCCCATGTTCTTCGGTCCTTGGAAAATGTTCCATTGACCCGAACCTTCATCCTTCTTCCCCTTAAGAAGTCTGTAATCCAGATTATGGTTTTTCCTCTTACTCCGATGTTGTGCAGCCTTTCAAATAATTTCTACACTCGATAAAAAGCTGAGGTCTTATCCAGGAATACGGCCGTTGTCTTCTTTGGCGGTTTTTCCTAGAAATCTATTATTGATTGACAGAAGTAGAACAGTTTATCAGTTGTACAGTGTCTGGATCTTTAGGCAGTTTGGTAGAAGTTTATTTTATTATTGTTAGTGAGCCAGACTATGAGCCTAGAGTGGATAATTCATTCTGTTATTTTACAAAGTATGCTGGTGAGATCAATTGGCCGATAGTTCTTGTATTCCTTGGCATCTTTGTTTGCTTTCAGTATTGGCACTATAATTGATATCTTCCAATTCTTTGGTAGTTTACCAGTTTGCCATGAAATGTTCAGCATTTGTAGGAGTTGAATTTTAGCTTTGTCTCCAAAGTGTTTAATCATTTAACCAAAAATTAGATTATCTCCTGGTGACCTCTTTGATTTAACTTTTCTATTGATGAGTTTAGCTCATTCAGTGTGAAGTCTCTCGAGTAAATATCTTGTTGATGGTAATTTCTTGCTTGTTTAACTAACCTGTTTATATTATTTTTTAGAGTCCTGCCTTCATTTGTATAGCTGAGTTTGGAAGTGCTTGAAAAATATTCAGCAATTATTTCAGCCATCTGTTTGTTTGTTCTCGCTATTCATATCAGTTAGAGTATTGGAGGATCAGTGTTGGTTTTGATTGTTTTATAACACTAATTGTATTCCAGTGATGGCTTTCCTTTTTTGGATCCATTTTTTTTTTCGCAGAATTCTGCCCATTTTTCCTCTCTCTTGTTTGAATATCCAAATTTCTTGTTCTATTTTGTGACTAATTTCAATGAGTTCCTTTATGATTTCTTCTGTTTATTTGTTTTAAAAGGTTCATTGATATTGTCTCTCTCTCTGCAATCATTGCCTCGATATTGTGGTCCTTCCAGTAAAGTATTCACAGGTCTTTACGTCTACCTCTAGGTATCGATACTTTTGCAGCTTTAGATATGTTCGAAGAGAATTTTTCCAATTTTTTGTCAATCGTTCTGTGATTTAATTCTTCGTTGCACAGTTCTAAGCTTTTCTGTGAATTTTTTTCCATTGTTCTTTTATTCTGTTGGAAATTCTCAATTTTTAATTTTAGGGTTGTTAAAATTGGTCTGTGGTCACTGATTGCACTTTTCAGAATTTTCCATTGTGTTGTGGGTGCGATGTTGTAATTTATCGCTGTGATGTCTATTGCGGATTCTGTGCCTGTGGACTTGGATAGATAGGTGTTCTTTTCGTTATTTAACGGTGTAAGGTCGAGGTCGGTTTTTTCTGTGAACAGTAATTTTTTGTTTGTCATTTGCCCACATCTTATATTATGTCGTGCAGGCCAAAGTGTTATAACTTCTAGAATAACACTGGTATACACAATTTTATCCCTTATGTTTAGTTTATCGCTTTTCGCTCATTAGAAGAAATAGCATAAGGAATATTCTCTGTATCCCCCCCAACTTTAGAAATTAGGCGCAAAAAATAATACAAAATGATTTTACTACCACGTTTTTCAACGCAAAAGGTCGATTTAAAAATGATTTTTTTAGGGGATACATTTTCAAAATTATGTACAGTATAATAAACAATGATAACATTTGACAAACCCATAGGATATTTGGAATAAAGTACGACAAATATATTTTGTCACTCCCCTCTATATTTCATTTTTGGATCATGACAAATATCCAGTTAAATAGTCAAGTGTCGCCAATTAGTCAAGAAACTATACATTCCTTATAGCACGAAATCCTATTAGTAGTGCCATCATAATTTTTGGTACTATATTAACATTTCAAAAATCGTGTATTGATATCAGTAGTTATTTTCAAACATTCAATATATTTCAAAAAACTCCATCTAAAATATAAATATTTTTTGCTACATGTTTTAATTTGCATATACCTATTTTACATATCTCAGATTGTATTTAAAAATCGTCAACCAATTCTTCTAACTTTTAGCGAAATGGTGTTTTATTAATTTATCATTCGATATTATTAGGGTTCTTTCCTGGTTTTCAAAAAGGAAAAATACGTGTCGTTCAGTTATATTTTTCAATTTATCAAACAATTTGGCCGCTGAATCTCTGATTCTGGTAGAGCGCCATCTAGCGAATAAAGTTGTAACTGAAATCAATTTCGAAATTTTATTATTTGCCATAAAAAATCCCATTGCATCCTGAGCACAATGGTGTTTACCGCATTGCTCTAACGCAAATATTCGCGGAGTTTTCAATTTTTAAAGTTGTGCGGGACTTTTGGATCACCCTGTATATATATATATTATAATTTATTTCAAAAATCATAGCCTTTTGTGAGTTAAATATTTATTTTTGACTCGTGCTTTAGATGTACAAAAGTTTAAATATCGCGTGAGAACGCCCTTGGAACCTTAGAATGATTTTTAATGCCTTGCTAAATGTTTTAATTTTTGTTCGCTCCTGACGAGGACAAAATAATTTTGTCGAAACGTCGAGGTAATAAAAAGATTTACTGACCGAAGTCTCTTTATTTTCAAGAAATATGAATGCCGGCCAGGGAGCCTCTATCTTTACGAAGAAAATATGTGCCAGCGTGAGGCATTACAGTGCCCTGGAATATAAAAAAAATAAATAAATTAGCACGTTTTCAAGCCAGAAGTTGGGATAGGTAATTCCGGGGGACGGTGTGTCAATATTGTCAATTACGAAATAAAAGTTAGTTGGCCAAGTCGTGTCTGCGAAGGATTGTTAAAAATATTCCTGCAAAAAGGGATGTTAGTCTTTAATTAAGAAGTAACCTTTAAAATGGTTGATTAAGAGGTTATTGAAGATTGCCCTGTTCTTAGATCATGATTTTCAAGTTTGATTATAAAAGATAATATGCTTATGATATAAAATTGCGAAATTAAGTTGAATATTGGTTCTGCATATAGCGTCAAAGGATTTTATTGCGATTTCACCGCCACTCTGTGTTGTGACGACGATCTAAGTTCTATAGAGGGAGTCGCTCACCTCTATTCTTGGTCGGCGGAGTTGAAGGTTCAAAATTGTGGTGTCGCTGTTTATAACACTTTTAAAATATACGACGAAAACAGGAGGGAAAATTATATTTATTATAAATTAAGAAAATAAGTAAATTATTTTTTAATTAATTATGTATTTAAATATTTACACTAAAAGAATCAGGGATCAGGGCAAATTCTCGCGTTCGAAAGTTGTTTGCAAGTTCTTCTGTTATTGTTCTTCTCATTTCAGCCGCTGCATCCCCGTAGCCTCCTCCGCCGGTCTCCCATTGGCTGCTTCGAACTCCTTCTTTTCGAACAGATTCAATAATTTGAAGCTAGAAGTGTGAAGATAAATCAGAGTAATCCTTTATAGAAAAAGTAAAAATAGCCATGACATAATATAAAGATTTACACACTCTAGCAGTTTAAATGGAACAAAAGAAAGTTAAAATATTCAATGACAATTAAAGTTGAGCACCAATATACGATTTATAACATTGAACATAGTCGCGGTAGAGAGATATGAAACAAAGTAAATAAAATCTGTTGAGAATTAGATGTATATCTGTGAATATTTAATTTTTGTTAATCTTTTTGTGTTTGTAAAATACGTTATTCTTTTTTTAAAATTCTTTTGACCACGGGTCAAGATGTATAAATAGTTTTTTTTAATAAAGTCAGTGTGTATCATAGTATTGATGTGTTGGATTGATGGGAATACACCGGGTAGGCGGCAGTAGAGTGGAGCCTTATTAAGGAACAAAATACAGTCCTCAAGAAATTAAGGTGCTATCATTGTTTGGTCCCTCGAGCCGGATGCAGCGACCTGAGGATTTAAATAAGTTAAAGTTAAAGTAGAAGAAGTTAAAGTTAAAGTAGAAGAAGTTAAAGTCAAAGAAGATAAAGACGAAGAAGCTAAAAATAGAGAAGAAGATAAATTGAAGAACATAGAATTGAAGATTCAGCGGAATAAAGAAAAAATAAATATAAGTAAACAAATAAGGCTCTAATTGGAATATCGTTTAAAAGGGATTTATACAAATTTAAAGCAAAAATTTAAGTAGGCAAATTTAAAGAAAAGAAAAAAGATGGAATTGATTAAAAAGAAGAGAACTCTGCTGCGAACCTCAGTGACAAGAAGTGTGAAGGAGTTTGAAACGGAACTGGAGAAAGAATATCCATCGTCGGAAGCAATGAGGACAAGTTATAGAATTTAGAAAATAAGAGCAAAAAATTAGGTGAGGTTGATGCCCAAGTAGAGGACTTAATGTTAGCTGACGAGTCAGTTACATCCCAAGATTGGGACAAAGAGCAACAAATGGTGGAACAGTACGAGAAAAGCCTAGTCGTGACTGAAATAAAAGTAAATGAATACCTTAAAGCCAGAGAGATTGGACACAAGATTACGCGCGAATGGGATCTGCTAAAACGGGTCAAGAGGGTTTGGCAGCGTTTAGACTACCAAAGATATCCTTCGCAATATATGACGGTACATGTTTTGATGGGTTGGGATGGTGGTCTCAATTTGAGACGAATTATGAAAACCCGGGAATATCGGAGGTAGACAAGTTCCGATATCTGATGCAATCAATAAAACAGGGGACTCGAGCGGAGAGATTAGTGAGGAGTTATCCTCTGACCAAGGAAAACTACCCGAAAGTAATAAAAGTATTGAAAGACCGCTTCTGCGACAGTACCATCCTCACCGAGGGTTATGTACGACAACTGTTGAAGTTGGTTGTTAATAATGTAAGAAGGAAAATCTTATGCCTGGAAATTATGTACGACCAATTGGAGACTCATTTAAGATCTTTGGAATCACTAGGGGTGAATATCCAGCAGAATGCCTACTTCTTGTATCCAATGGTAGAATCGAGCTTACCCGAGGACCTGTTGAGAACCTGGCAAAGGAGTGCGCTGGCAGGATATGATTTAGAAGATGGGGAGCTACCGCCAACAGTTGACAAAAGATTAACTTCACTCCTGGAGTTTATGAGGAGGGAGGTCAAGCGTGAACAAAGGTTGGGCTACATCAGGGATGGATTGGGAGAATCGTCCCGCATGAGGACCAACGGGCACTATGTTACCAAGATGCATGCAGCGGAAGTCAAGAGTAAGACCGAAAGGGTGGATCCCAACTGTATCATCTGTCAGGGAGGCCATTGGATCCAGCGATGTCCAAAGTGGCATGCAATGCCAGTAACCCAAAGAACCGGAGAGTTGAGGAGTCTTGGGGCGTGTTTTAATTGTTTACGCCTGGGACATTATGCCAGGAATTTTAGAAGACCCAACCATTATCCACGATCGCGAGACCGTCATAGTGGTTTTCAACAACAACCAAGAACTAAACCCCAGAACTCACTGGAAAAGAAAATGGAGAATACCAGATTGGAAGATAAGGTGGTCCAAGTGAATGAGCAAGAGGTTGCATACACAGGGATGCATGTACGCACGGCAATTACGAAAGCCTTATTGGCTACAGCATTGGTTCGCATAATGAATAACAGGGGAGAAAGAATGGTGGTTCGAGTGTTATTGGACCAAGGATCACAGTCGTCATTCATTAGTAGAGATGTACTCCAACACCTAATAACTACAATTACAAGAATTAATGCACAGGTGTATGGAATTAATGACATAAAGGGAGAGCTGGTCAGGGAGTTGGCGTCGTGTAGATTGGAATCCCTGACACAACCAGGTTGGACAATACCAGTTCAGGCGTTGGTAGTGTACAAAATGACAGGGATGTTGCCTAACCAAAAATTATGCCTATCCATACCAGCCAGCTGACATTCCCTGCCCCTAGCAGATCCACAGTTTGAACGTAGCCGGAAAATTGATATGATTCTGGGCGCTGATGTCTATGGACAATTATTACTTCCTGACATCAAAAGGCAAAGACAGGGCCAATTATGCGCTCAGAATACAAGATTGGGATGGGTGATCTCCTGAAAATTGCCTCTTGTAGATCAGAGCATTCCGCACCTGGTGTACCACACTAGCGTGAAGTATGAGGATAGCTTGGAGGACATCCTTAAACGGTTTTGGGAAGTGGAAAAAATCCCCATCAAACGGCGGAGTTCGGCAGAGGAAGAATTTTGTGAGCAGCTATATCAGTCCGAAGTCAAACGAACCAGAACTGGAAGATATGTCGTTCCTCTACCGTTGGATCCAACAATAGCTGAATCAGACTTGTTCGGATTGTCCGTTGCTGTATGTTTTCGAAGACAATTGGCTATGGAACGACGACTGGACAGGGATGTGTATCTTAAAGGAGAATACTGCTCATTCATGAAAGATTATGAGGAACTAGCGGACGTACCCGGCTTCGCCCGAGGTTTTACCCGAGTAAAGGTTTGTCTAACGAACATTTGTTAAAACAATTCTCTATAAACTTATAAAAAAAAAGATATATTTTGAAACTCGTAAATTTGAATCTCTCGATAAAGTGAACATTTTTTCCCGGTCCCTGTGTGCCGTGTCATCCTGAATTTTGTCTTTCCTAATTTTCTACATTACAAAATCATCGCTTTATCTAGTGAACATATTTTCCCGGTCCCTTGAAAAATACTCGATAAGTTGAATAAAATCATGGTCGTTTATGGAAGATGGACGCAGTTCCTGGAGGTCACCCGCCCCCCGCGCGCCAGGACCTCTTGATCCCTCTGATTGGCCGGCGGCCGGACGGGGAAGGTGGCGCTGCTTGCGAGCTAAAGCTACAAATCTGCAAATAACTCTAAGGATATTAAAGATATTCACGAAATTATTTTTCGTAAACTTTCCGGGGATATGCCTAATAATATCCCAAATTTTCACGGCGATTGGATGTATGGTTTTTGAATCCATAGAGGATACACACACACACACACAGATATTCAATTTATATATATAGATTGGGTCATATTACACCATTGTCCTAAAAGGCGGCAAAAGATATGGAGGGATGCTGCTTTCTACCGCACCATGCAGTGAGAGGTACGCAACCTGCTAAGAAGTTACGTGTGGTTTTTGATGCCGCCACTAAGACTACAAACGGATTTTCATTGAACGACAGATTGTATGCGGGGCCCAAATCACAGAACGACATCTCTTCAGAACTGTTATAGCGTCTGCCAAAAATCGTCATGGTCGCCGATATAGAAAAGATGTATAGACAGATCCTGTTGCGGCCTCAGGATGCCCTAAGACAGAGAATTTTATGGAGATAGAATGCAAGGGAGACAATGAGGCCCTAGCAATTGAATACAGTAATATATGGAACCTCTCCTGCACCATTTTTGCCATTGAAAACATTAATACAGTTAGCAAAAAATGATGGGCATTTATATCCAAAAGCAACCGAGGCCATTCGTCGAGACACCTATGTGGATGATATCCTAACCGGGGCGGAGAACTCATTAGAGGCCATGGGCTTACAGCGGGAGTTAATTGACCTCCTAAGGGGAGGAGGTTTCGTACTGAGAAAATGGGCTTCGAATGACCTCGCACTCTTGAAACAGATACCTGAAGGGGATCGCCTAAGCAAATCGTCTTTGAAAAAACTGAAATAGTTAAGACGCTGATGTTGGGATGGGACCCGAAAGAAGATTCTTTTGTCTATGCTATATCAGATCCTAGTAACACCGAGGAATTTACTAAGCTCCAGATGCTTTCTTTTATTGCAAAACAATATAATCCAATGGGATGGCTGGCACCTCTGGTGATAGTTGGAAAGATTTTGATACAGAGACTATGGATAACGGGAACAACATGGGATGAACCCCTAGACGATTCGATAAAGATAATATGGCAGCAATGGTTAAAAAAGACTTGAGATATATTCGCACCACCAAAATACCTCGATGGCTGGGTGCCAGTAGAAGAGATAAGGTTCAAATCCATGGATTTTGTGACGCATCAGGAGATGCGTACACTGCGGCAATTTATCTAAAAATATTGAAGGAAGATGATAGCCGAGTAGAATTGGTTATCGCAAAAACCAGATTGGCACCCATCCGAAGAATGTCGATACCTCGTTTAGAGTTGTGTGCGGCAGTGTTGCTGACTCGTCTAGTCATCCAAATAATGTCATCCTTGGAACTGGATATTGAATCGATCAAATGTTGGACAGATGCAACTATAGTATTGCAATGGATAAAAACCTTGTCCAGAACCCTACCCACTTTTGTGGGTAACCGAGTATCGGAAATTCAGGCCAGTCGAAAAATAAAGCAATGGCGGCATGTGCCCTCAAAAGATAATCCCGCAGATATTGCGTCTCGGGGGACGATGGGTTCCGGACTGAGAGACTCGCAATTGTGGTGGAAGGGACCTACGTGGTTAGCTGCGTCCCCGGAACTATGGCCGGAAATGCCAAACATCCAGGCGCATTGCGACGAAACAGAGGCGTTGATTAGCAGTATGAGCGACCAACCATCGATGCTGATCGTTATCGGTCGACGTTGTTCCTCATTGATTCGGTATCAGTGGGTAGTGGCCTGGATTATGCGCTTCGGCAAAAATTATCGCGCCAGGGATGGACAAGTGCGATCATATTTAACCATATACGAGTTACGGGAGGCCCAAAAGAAGATTGTCCTGGCCGTCCAAAGCCATTACTTTGGAGAAGAGCTGAAGAGTTTGAAAGACAGTGATATAGTCAAAAGTAGTAGCCCAATATATGCATTGAATCCATTTCTGAATATTGATGGAGTCATCCGAGTCGGGGGTAGACTAAAATGGGCTCCAACTCTGACATCTGAGCAAAAACATCCTGCCTTAATGCCGTCAAAAGAGAAGATAGCCCAGATGATTATTCAGGTGGTGCATGCACGGACCTTGCACGGAGGTGTACACCTGATGCTGTCCACCTTAAGGCAGAAATATTGGATGCCGAGAGTAAAAAATCAATTGAAAAAATGTATTCGCGAATGCCATACATGTTGTCGATATAATCGTATCACCCATAACCGGCTAATGGGTGATTTTCTAACGAAAAGACTAACACCGGGCAAACCCTTTACGATATGCGGAGTGGATTATGCGGGTCCAGTGACTATTCGGTTATCCAGAGGTAGAGTTCGAAGGACAGAAAAGGGATATATCTGTCTGTTTGTGTGTCTCGTGACCCGAGCCATACACATGGAGTTGGTGTCAGATGCTTCCACTCGTACGTTCTTGGCGGCATTTAAGAGATTTGTCGCGCGAAGAGGACACTGCCATCAACTCTACAGTGATTGTTAGGTCATTATTATTGTATTTTATTAATTAATTATAATTCATATTCATAGAATTTTATTGTTACTTATCATCATTCTTTTTGTTTGTTTTTTTCTTCTTATGTTTTCTATTGTGTTATATATACAACTAAATCGCATTAAATCGTAATCTAATTCCCTTTTGTTGTTTGAAATAAATCGAATTGAATCGAATTGATTCAGCTCGTTCTTTCTAGAAGAAACTTCAAAGAAAACGTGCTAACAGTGATAGAGGAACGAATTTTTTGGGAGCTGCATGACAATTGCGTTTAGTTTTTACATGGCAAAGGAACAACTAACCGATTTGGCTGCCGTGCTGGCAAATCAGGGAAGAGAATGGAAGTTCATCCCTCCAGGAGCCCCCCCTTTCGGAGGTCTGTGGGAGGCCGGAGTCAAGGCGTTAAAGTATCACCTAAGGCGAATAATTGGCAACCAAGTATTGACCTATGAGGAATTCTGGACTCTCCTAGTTCAAATTGAATCTTGTCTCAATTCCAGACCTCTGTATTTAATGAGCGGCGATCCAAATGATCAAGAAGTATTGGCTCCTGCTCATTTTTTAATGACTGAGTCATCGGCATGTGTACCAGAACAAAGTTTAAAGGAAGTAAAGAACCATCTCTTGACGAGATGGCAGCTGGCGCAAAAGGTATTGCAACATCTGTGGAGAAGATGGTCGAAAGATTATTTGCACAACCTACAACAACGCCATAAATGGAAGATCAGTTCTCCCAATATTAAGATCAATACCTTAGTACTAATTAAAGAAGACAGACTGCCTCCCGCTAAATGGTTGAAAGGCTGAATAATAGAGGTTCATCCTGGGAAAGATGGCCTAGTACGGGTTGCTACGGTAAAGACGTCGCTGGGAGTGCTCCGTAGACCCCTAGTCAAGCTGGTGATGCTGCCGGTAGCGCCTTCAGAATTTGATGGAGTCCATCAACCGGGGGAGAATGTTGAGAATTAGAATTATATCTGTTAATATTTAATTTTTGTTAATCTTTTTGTGTTTGTAAAATACGTTATTCTTTTTTTTAAATTCTTTTGTCTACGGGCCAAGTTGAATAAATAATTTTGTTGTTTTTAAATAAAGTGTGTGTATCATAGTGTTGGTGTGCTGGATTGATGGGAATACACCGGGTAGGCAGCAGCAGAGTGGAGCCTTATTAAGGAACAAAATACAGTCCTCAATAATTAAGGAGCTATAAAATCTATTTTATAAAGTGAGAGAAAGTATAAAATGAAAAATGAAAAACAGTGATATAGACATGAAATATAAACTTGAAATTACTAAAGATGAAAAATAAAATATGAAGTTGATTCTAAAATAGAGTCATAAAGCAAAACTAAATAAAAATTCGGTAAATAGGAAAAAAAGTAACTAATATAAATGATAATAGGCTGAGAGGAGTTAACGTACTAATATTAGTATGATAGTTGATGTCAAAAGTGTCCATCATGCATTGTCCATCATAAAAACTGTGCAAACCACAGAATAAAAATAATCTCCTAAACTGATTGGTTGAAGTAAAAAATATATAAGAGCTAGATAATGATTATATAAAGGATATATTAAAAGGGTAAGTATTAAAAGAGTAATAAAATTATATAGGAGTGACATATGCGGGAAAGAATGGGACGTTGCTCTTATTTGGCCTTTAAGAAGTAGGTCAAGATGGATGTTCTTGTTTTTAGGATGGGTGGGGTGCTTTAAATTTTCCTCTGTTGCTATATATTTGGACCTTTTGATATAAGTTGTTCTAACTTATCTCCCCTTGAATTTGTTTCATGTTTAACGTGGCTCGTGGGTCACATTGTTTCCAACAGTAAACTAAATGAGTCCGAATCTTGTTGATTATTTGTCCCCTGCACAACCTTTAGGTGAAAACTGTGTTGTCAGTCAGGACAAAATACCAGCTTGGCTAAACAAATTCTTTTAATAACTATCTAAATATACGGAATATAATAA
>CP092864.1:165506759-165541223 GCA_030710605.1 Cordylochernes scorpioides
AGCATCTGGAATGTTTCGGTTGCATTTTTTCCAAGCCTCGCGCAAAACTTTATGCCGTATCGTTGTTCAAGCGAACGCTCCATCGCGCTATGTTACAAAAGTATGTTACAAAAGTTGAAAACACACTTCAAGCGGAGGCATGTATCTCCCCTCACACTGCTCGAACCCAACTGACGACCGGATGGATTGAAAGGGAATATCCCTCTACCACATTTCACATGGTTTTACCGTGCTGCCATCTATCGTCGCGTCACAATAACATTATGCTCATTACTTTCATAATGGACCCTGTATTTTTGAAAAACATAATTTTTTTGAAAACCTTTATTAAATTTTAAATAAGATATTTTTAAAAATATATATTAATACTAGCGGATGTGTACCCGGCTTCGCCCGGGTTTTATCCGAGTGAAAGTTTGCCTAACGAATATTATATATTATGAAGTATAATAAACAATGTTAAAAATTAGTTTTATTTTTAATCAAGATTGTGTGTGAATATGTGAGAAAGATGTAATATTGTTGTTGTTTTCTTGGCCGACTGTTTTACATATGGTGTTATCTTAAAATTGCTTGTTTTGAATATTTTTTTAGATTGAGTTGAATGAATTGCTGATTTTTTTTTGTATTTATATATAAATAAAATTAACTCTGTTGATTTTTTTTGTATTTAATCGATAACAGCGAAGTTACGCATGTTGAAGTTAGGAAAAATATTTTGATGTTAAGCAAAACCTGCTCCATCTCGTTTTACATAAATGTTGAAAATTTGGTCGAAATTGATGCATTGTAACGAAAGTTTTTAGTGAACAACACTTATGAAATTTGCATTTTATTAATATAGATTGACATGCCATGTTTTTTTTACAACGTCATTGGGATATTATATTAAAAAATCCTCAAATTAAATATCAAATTCATTATACTTGGAACAAATATTCGCATTTTTACAATTTATAAATGTAATTTCACCAGATGCCGCGAGAGGATGCAAATAAAATTTCAAAGAATATTTATTTCAAATCAAATTCAAACCAGAAACTTTCCTAGTAGTAAGTAAATAAATTCCTAAAATTTCACGGCGATTGGATAATCTTACCTTTTAAAACATTCATCCTGTAAACAAACTACGTGTAAAATGATGATACAGCAATATCGTCATCATCATTTTCTGACTAATAATATATAATTAAGAAAAAGGCATCTCCTTATCGTTGTTTTTAAAAATAAAAAGTCATATCCTGACCGTGCTCACATGAGCATCTCTAGATGGAAGAGCGCTATATAAGGGAACAAAAATAAACTAAACGCTTATTTAACTTGTTCCGTGATATTTGACAACCCAATTTCTTGATAATTTAAGAATATTCAACCCCGAACGCGTTTCGAGATGTTAGCCCTCGTTAGCGTGTTGCAGACAGAACCTCTACGAACAAATATTTAGTCCCAGAGGCTTCCTGATAAATCAAGAAATTGGTTTTTGAGCCAAGTTTTCGTAAATACGAGCTGGCTTAAATGAGCATCTCTAGATGGCAGAGCGGCATCAAGAGAAACAAAAATATACTAAACGTAGAGGGTTTATGTTCAGGCTCAACATTAATAAGGTGGTATTCGACTACTGCCCCCAAAATGAAAGGACAACAGTTAAAACCGAAAACAGCACGTTTATGTGTGAATACTTCCGTCTTTTCGCAATTTTAGGAATACCATAGAAATCGCAGGTAATCTTTCTTAATGTCTGCCACGAATCCAAACTTGCAATTTCTAAAACTAACATAAGGTTGGTATTCATCTCAATGATGTTAGGTCTTTATCAAGACAGTAATATGAAGACGGAGATCTATAGACTTTGATAGAGACATCAAAAAAATATCTCATATTTGTGTGCCACTGGAGATTTTCACCTCCGGACGATTAGGCAGCTAGAGGGCCTCAGCGTCGTCTTGTTCAGCTGGGCTTTCTCAATTATTCCATATGCCAACCAGCCTCTGTAAATATATTCATAGTCCTCATAAAGGTTAAGAGGGATAAATTTCTTAAGCGTCTGTTTTAATCTCTTAATAGCAATCTCCCGGTTGCCCGCGATTAAATCTTTCTCTAGAATCTACAGGAGGGGAAGGACTTATCTTCCAGAAAAATATTGTTGGAGTGTTTTTAGAAAGTTTCTATGTGCCAGTACGTCTCTCTGATCTCTATGTTCAACTTCAATAGGATTCATAATGCCAAAAAAATCGAGATTCCACAGATTGGCTATACTGCTCTCCGAAACTTTCATCGTTGTAACATGATGAGCGAGTGAAACGTCACTACCTGGCTTACATTTTCCCTTTAAAGTCCATCCAAAAAGCGTCTGCGACGCAGTCTAGCCATTTGAAAACACACAAGATTTCATTGTGAAAATATATCCTAACACATCACATTCTAGAAGTATTTCAATTTTCATGTCATTCTCTCCAATATCAGAAACCCAGATATTGCCGTCTTTAAGTTCTTTTATCCATGGCCTGCGGCTTAAACTTGGTAGGTTAACCATAGATATTTTGTTGATCGAGAAACTCCGTGACCATTTTAAAATTCTGCAATGCATGTCCCAAACTGACTCTGTATTTTTGGTGAACACCTTCACTAGTATGGCCTCCGAACACCGCATGTTTATATGTTTCCTGGCCAATAGAGATAGTCTGATACCCTGAGCAATTTTAGTTCTATAGTGTGAGCTAGAAGCGAAGCTCACTTCACTGGTCGTGTGACTAGATACTATGATTTTTGGTTTAACAAAAGCGAGACATTTCTTTTTTAGCTTCTTATATCTCAATGTATATTCCAAGGCTTCCTCATCGTCGTGCTCTAATTCCTCTTCGTTAACGTCTTAGGTCAGCATGAAGTCCTTTATTTTGCCTTGGATTACAAGAGCACACTGTAAGTTTCTACAATTATTTCTCTATTACTTTCACTGTCCTCTACAGTTATTGGTGGAATATTTAACAGAAACTCTTCCGTCGTTTTCAAGATGCGAGTTGGTCTCTTTCTATGTAAATTTCTATTCCTTTTTGAAAATTCGATATTTCAAAATAAACTATGAACAAAATTTAAAAAAGGTACTTATCTTGAGTGTTTACTTTTACTTCGCCGTTGAATTCGCTTGATCTTGCCATGTAGGAAGTCCATCCTGTCGGGGACACCACTTTGTGAAAAAAAGCTGATATACGTTTTACAAAACAATGATGCGAAATTCGGTAGAATAATTCGCAGTTATGATTCTTTTGTAGGCTGTTGCAAGGATTTTATTCAGTTCACTAAATAGCAGAAAGGAGAGGGTAAAAGTGTCCCAAAAACTAAATTTCCTTCAACATGTTATGAGGACAGAGAAAATGAGACCAACTGGTCAACAGACCACGCCGCGCACTAATCCTTTTCTTATCTCTGGTTAGCGCCGCTGGCGGAAAGGAGAGGGAAACTTTTCTTGCTGTCCCCCGGTCCGTTGTCTGACCGACGTCTCAAAGTGGTTCTCCATTATTTCACAATACCATTGCCTATATAGGGTTGTTTTGAAAGTAATTCTAAGTATTTGGGCTATGTACAGGGTTGGATCAATGAGTGTAATACACAATCATCCCTAGAAAAATATATAAATAATTTATTATCATAAAAAACATGTTTTCTGGTTAATAACACATTCTGCCATTTATATCTGCAATCAGAAATGATTTATCTTTTGCATTTTTCAGATATAGAGCAAATGTGTACACAAGAATCCGACAACGATTGGTGAGAGAGCTCCTCTTAAAATCCGGTGACATTTCAGCCACAACAACTCACTCAAAACTTCAGCCAGTATATGGAAACGAAACATCAAATAGAAGAATTATACAGAGATGGGTTCAGCGCATCCAGAAAGGTTTATTTGATCTTCATGACGAAGAGAGGTTAGGTAAACCTTCAACTGTCACATGAGACCAAAATTTGGCTCTTGTTTAGAAAATTGTCAAGAAAATTACCGGGCAGTAACAACATAAATAACAATATTGTCAAGTAGCTCTGCAACTCCGGTCACAAGAAGGCGCTCACAAGGCATTCCCGGGGGGGGGGACCACAGGTGTGAGTGTTCTTGGGATCTTATCGGCAAATAAGGAAAACGGGACGCCTCGGTGGCTGACGAAGCTCATTATTGTTATCTTTACTTTCGGATAAGTTGTTATATTATCTGAATCTCTCTCCCTATAAATACCTCTTGTATATAATTTTATTCGAGACCTAAAAGGTAGATACCCTTTATAATAATTTCATTATTCTCAAATTTGCCCTTGCTTTATTTATCTCCGCGACATATTTTTGCGGAGACGCTGGGTAACGTGACGGAACTTCGAAGAAGTCGACAGTTGCCGGATCCTACCTCCCTTGTCAGCTCCAACGAGATCCATCTATCGTCTCTGGAGATGGAAATACAAACCCTGGACAGTGGTTGAAGGAGTACGAGAGAGTGTCGAAGTACAACAGATGGGACGAGACCATGAAGCTAGCCAACGTCGTATTTTACTTGAACGGAACTGCTAAAGGTAGTTTGATAATAACGAAGAATCACTCAACCCGTTTAGAAGCTTTAAAAATCATTCCGCGGTGTGTTCGGCTTGCAGGAGGATTCTGCTCGACGTTCCGAGGAATTTCTGAAGTCAAGAGCACAAAAGGCCGAGGAATCCAGCGAGTCATACATCCAAGAGATCCTTAGTCTCTATCGTCAGGTTAACCCTCGCATGTGAAGAAGGTGAAATAGTTGCTCACATTATAAAGGGAATTCCGAAGGACACATACCAGGTATTGTTGGCGAAAGACATACAGACGGTAGATGAGATCCTGAAGTTTTGCCATTATCTGGCAAGCATCGAGAAGCGCAGGATGGTCCGTACGAAATTCGCCAGGTTGTCAAACGTAATGCCCGCATCGTTAGAGAAGAAATTAAAAAGGTCTTCATAGCTTTGAAGTGGTAAATCCTCTCCGAAAAGTGATCGCCCTTGAACAGACTGTGAAGGAAGAAGTTAGCCGTACTATCCAACCTATGAGACCACAAATTATCGTTGTGCAACAACAACCACGCACGCTCTACAATATCGACCGACCAACCTAACCCAGGAAGACGGAACAATGGAAAACCTACGACGACAAACCCATCTGCTTCCACTGCGGACGACCTGGGTATGTCATTCGTTATTTTAGAGAACGATGGCAGGTCTTCGCTGTAGCCAGGTCAAGGAATGGCGGAGAAGGAAGAAATGGCGGATTTTCGTGTTGACCTCCGAGATATGACGCCGACGAAACTATGTAACGCCCCAAACCTCGACATATTTCTACCGTAGCTCTTCCCCACATCCAAGCCGTGCAAGTTCGCCAGCCCGAAGACAATCCCAGTCTCCAGCCTGTCGTTTTAGCCGTTCTCCCAAAATTCAGAATGTGAAAAACTAAATGGAGCGGTTTCTAACGAGGGTGAGGTCGCCATTGAGGAAAATCCTCCAATGTATATCGCCGCTAAATTAAAATAAAATTTTGTTATGGGCAAAATTAATGGACGCAAAATTAAAGCATTGGTCGATTCAAGAGCAGCCTTTTTCTTAATTCGGACAAATTTTGAGGCGAACTAATGACACCTCACTTCAAAGAACCGGGTCCTACTCTTAAAGCTGCAAACAAAAATTTACCAACTAAACAGCGTCGATATAGAGCAGACTAAAGACCCGGATTTGGTTAAAATAATCGATAATTTAAACTCAGGCTACACCAGGAAGGAATTCAGCATTATCGACGGCACCTTATACAAGAATAACTACAGCGCAACTGGAAGATCCTGGCTTATGATGATTCCTAAGCACTTAAGATCGGAAGTTATGCCAATTTATATAATGGTCCTACAGCTGGGAATTTGGGTTTCGCCCAACGTATGACAAAGTTAAAGAACAATTCTATTGGCCTGGAATTTATAGAATTGTTCGCCAATATGTAAGCCATTGTCGGGAGTGTCAACCAAGGAAGAAATTACCTCGATGTCTGGATGGACACCTTGTTTCCATACCAACTGTAGAAAAGCCATTCTATAAGGTCGGGATTGATCTCCTTGAAATATTTCCAGTTTCTAAAGATGGAAACCGTTGGATCATTGTGTGCACCGATTATATGACAAGGTATGCGATAACGAAAGCGATCCCAGACGGAGGAGCAATCGAAACAGCTAAGTTCCTGGTTAAAGATGTTATCTTGAAACATGGAGCTCCTAGACAAATGATAACAGATCGCGTAAGAGATTTCATTTCTCAAGTAATAAAAGATATTAATGCACAATTTTCGATAGACAAGATCTGAAAGTAGTCTAAGAAAACTTAATATAGAGATTGAAGGTTTTTTCATCAATTTATTGTTATTAATGTTGTTACTGTCTGGTTATTCTTGACAACTTTCTCAACAAGAGAAATCTTGGTCCATTGTGACAGTTGAAAGTTTACCTGACCTCTCTTTGTGATGTAGATCAAATAAATCTTTCTGGAAGCGCTGAACTCATCTCTATATAGTTCTTCTATTTAATGTTCCGTTTCCATATACTGAAATTGCTGAAATGTCACCGGAATAAAAGAGGACCATCGGTCACTGACCGTTGTCGGATTCTTGTGTACACATAAGGCTCTATATCTGAAAAATGCAAAAGTTAAATCAATTCTGATTGCAAATATAAATAACGGAATGTTTTATTAACCATAAAACATTTTATTATAATAAATTATTTATATATTTTGCTACGGGTGATTGTGCATTACACCTTTTGACTCAACCCTGTACCTACCCCAAATACTTAGAATTACTTACAAAACGACCGTAGATAGGCAATAGTATTGTGTAATAATGGAGAACCACTTCGAGACGTCGGTCAGACAATGAAGCGGGGGACAGCAAACCAACCCTCCCTCCTCCTTTCCACAAGCGGTGCCACCAAGCGATATGAAGAGGATTAGTGCGCGATGTGGTCTGCAGACCAGTTGGTCTCTTTTCCTCTGTCCTCTTAACATGTTAAATAAAGTTATTTTGATCGAGACTTTTACCCTCTCTTTTCTGCTATTTAGTGATCTGAATAGAATCCTTGCAACAGCCTAATAATAATCTTAATTGCGAATTATTTTACCGAATTTCGCATCATTGTTTTATGAAACGTGTATTAGCCTTCTCTTCACAGAGTTGTGTCCCCGACAGAATGGGTTTTCTACATGGCTAGATCAAGCGGATTGAACGGCGGAGTAAAAGTGAAGACTCAAGAGATATGTACCTTTTAAAACTTTGTTCATAGTTTATTTTGAAATATCGAATTTTCAAAAAGGAATATAAATTTACCTAGAAAGAGACTAACTCGCATCTTGAAAACGACGGAAGAGTTTCTATCAAGTATTCCACCAATAACTGTTGACAACAGTGGAGGTAATAGAGTATTCATTGTAGAAACTTACAGTGAGCTCTTGTAATCCAAATCAAAATAAGGGACCTCATGCTGACATCAGACGTTAGCGAAGAGGAATTAGAGCACGACGATGAGGAGGCCTTGGAATATACCTTGAGATATAAGAGGCTATAAAAGAAATGTCTCGCTATTGTTAAACCTAAGATCGAAGTATCTAGTCCCACGACCAGTGAAGTGATCTTCGCTTCTAGCTCACACCATAGAACTAAAACTACCCAGCATATTGGACTATCTCCCATTGACCCGGAATCAAGTCAAAATGCGGTGTTCGGAGGCCATACTAGTGAGGGTGTTCACCAAAAATACAGTTAATTTGGGACATGCATTGGGGAATTTTAAAATGGTCACAGAGCTTCTTGACCAACAAAATATCTGTGGTAAACCTACCAAGATTGAGCCGCGGGCCATGGATAAAAGAACTCAAAGCCCACAAAATCTGGGTTTCTGATATTGGAGAGAATGACATGGAAATTGAAATACTTCTAGGATGTGATGTGTTGGGATCTCTTTTCATGATGAAATCTTGTCTGTTTTCAAATGGCTTGACTGCGTCGCAGACGCGTTTTGGATGGACTTTAAAGGGAAAAAGTCAGCCAGGTAGTGACGTTTCACTCGCTCATCACGTTACAACGATGAAAGTTTCGGAGAGCAGTATAACCAATCTGTGGAATCTCGATTTTTTTGGCATTATGAATCCTATTGAAGTTGAACATAGAGATCAGAGAGACGTACTGGCACATCGAAACTTTCTAAAAACACTCCAACAATATTTTTCTCTGAGAAAAGTTCTTCCCTTTCTGTAGACTGTAGAGAAAGATAGAATCGCGGACAACCGGGAGATTGCTATTAAGAGATTTAAACAGACGCTTAAGATATTTATCCTTCTGAACCTTTATGAGGACTATGATGATATTTACAGAGGCTGGTTGGCATATGGAATAATTGAGAAAGCCCAGCTGAACAAGACGACGCTGAGGCCCTCTAGCTGCCTAACCGTCCGGAGGTGAAAATCTCCAGTGGCACACAAATATGAGATATATTTTTGATGTCTCTATCAAAGTCTATAGATCTCCGTCTTCAAATTACTGTCTTGATAAAGGACCTAACATCATTGAGATGAATACCAACTTTATGTTAGTTTTAGAAATTGCAATTTTGGAGTCGTGGCAGACATTAAGAAAGCGTTTCTACAGATTGAGGTGAATGAAAGCGACAGAGATTACTTGTGTTTTCTGTGGTATTCCCAAAATGGCGAAAAGACAAAAGTATTCAGACATAGACGTGTTGTTTTAGGTTTTAACTATAGCTCTTTCATTTTGTGGGGAGTAATCGAATACCGCCCTTCTAATGTTCAGAGGTTGAAAAAAATCCTCTTATGTGGACAATTTGGTCACAAGCGTGAACTCTTTTGGAGAATTGAAAAAATTCAGATTAAACGCAACGTTCATCATGAAAAATGCTCGAATGGAGCTAAACCCCTGGGAGCATAGCCTGGACGTGGCCTCCGAAACTAACTCTTTGAAAGAACTGATATGTCTAAAATTCTTGATATAGGTTGGGGTAAAAGGGAAGATTGTTTGTCATGTGAAATCCCGGTAGTCATACCCCCTAGATAACCAAAAGAAGTATCCTGTCCTTTCTTAGTTCAAATATATGACCCTATTGGATTTCTGAGAGCCCGATATTAATAAAACCTAAAATTATGCTGCAAAAGCTTGTAATATAAAGTTGTCATGAGGCGAATAATTGGACCGCCACTACAAGAATGAACTAAACCTATTGTTCGACGACCTTTAGCTGCTCAAAGGCATGGCAATTCCTAGGAATTTCAAGACATTTATTGTTTTGCAGAAGGACTGAAAAATACACACGTTTTTTGATGCTAGTATTGAAGCTTATGCTGCTATGGTGTTCCTTCGAGCAGGGGATGATGACAAAAATTAAATGCATATGATGGCGTAAGAGTCTCGAGTTGCGCCTCTCAAGGTACCTACGATACCAAGACATTAACCTTTAGCCTGTGCTGTAGGAGGACGGTTGAACAATATGATCTCCGAAGCTCTAGAGTTTATATATGTCACAAATACATTCTTGTTTGATACCTCATGGCCCCTGCGCAAAGATGACACACAAAATCGTGAAGCGTTCCACAACAGCCCTCGCTAGGATAAACCCCAATGGGGTACCTTTTTCGGGAATCGCATTTAAGAGAAATGCAGACTTAGTGATCCTGGATATTAGATATATGTTTCTAGACAGTGCAATCCAGCTGATTTACCCTCCAGAGGATGCAGCCTCTTTCATCTGGTACAGTCTAGATGATGGGAGGGCGTATCCTGGATAAAACTCTCCGAAGAATATTGGCCTTCCAGGTATAAGACCTGAATCAAGTAGAAATATCTGTGTGAATAAATAAAATTATTGTTGTCACAACAGTCAATAGTACCTATCATTGGTATATGAAATGTACGGATGATGGCGTGGATTAGAAGATTCATCAACAACCTCCGATCTTCAACGAAAAAAGGGCGAACTTTCCGTGAAGGAGAACGATGAAGCGGGACTAGCGCTTTTGAAATTAGTACAGACCGAGTGTTCCTCTCGCTACTCTATACTCGGCCTTAAAATATGTGAAGTAGAAGGAATCCTACGTCTGAAAAAAAAAATTACAGCAGCGACGAATTTGGCTTCCGTTTGCCAGTACTATTGCATGGGACTCATCCGTTGATTGAACAAATTATCACACGTTGAGAATTGCCACGCGGATTTACAATTTTTATTGTATGTGTCACAAGTCGCTGCTTCTCCACTAAACCTTTTGTGGTAGAAGACGCTCCATTACCTGCCACTCGAGTACGCTACGCCAATATTTTCGAGGTGGTAGGGATTGATCTGCCGGGCCCACTTTACCTGAAAGATTGGACTAATACCTTTTGTTCTTTTCACCTGTGCTGTGAACCGCCGTATGAATTTGTACAGAATATTTTCTAATGGCCCTGGAGAGATTCGTCAAGGGACAAGAACGTCCTTCCACCATCTTCAGCGACAACGGAACGAATTTTGTGGGAGCCAATAATAACTTAAATAACTTCTTTAAACCAATTGGCTGGGAACGCGTTTCTAACGACGGGAAAATGAAGCATATTCTATATACAGTTACGAGCGTCATGCGTTCTTAATAATTCTTCATCTCTGTCACCGTTGTTTGCTTTTTTTTGGAATGGCGCTCTCCTATTGGTTGGCTACGATCACGCCACCTTTGCCCCCCCCCCCCACTCGCTTTTTGGTTTTTGTAACTATTGTGTTGGAGCGGGTCGCTCCTTAAATAAATGCATATATTAGTTAATAACTAAATGGAATCCTCTCTTTCTTTTTCCCAGTAAGAGACGCCTACGGAAGCCAACAGTACATAGACAGATAAAGCACATAGGCTATAGTTATTAACTAATATATGCATTTATTTAAGGCGCCAATTTATAATTGTAACAAATAGTATTTGAATAAAAACATTCAATCGGGTTAAACACGGGCGTTTCCCGGGTCATTCGGCTAGTTGAATATAAATTCATCCCGCCCGCTGCTGCCCAGTGGGGTGGATGGTAGGAGAGATTGTTTCGTTCCCTCAAAGATATACCAAAAATAATTCTCGTAACATCAAAATTGACATATCAACAATTGATGACCCTGCTGTGTGATGATGAAGAGGCAGTAATGAATGGAAGACCCATGACTTATGTCAGCGACGATCCGAATAATCTACAAGAACAGGCCTATGTAGAGTTTCCCCAGCGCCAGAAGTGGGACCTAATCCAACGACACAGAAACTGTGCTATTTGTATAACCTGAGGGAGGAGTTGAAATCACGATTCAGGATATAATATTTGTCCCTCCTGGTCCAGAGAAACACACGCATTTAGAATTCAAAACTCTAGGCTGGGGATGTTGTCCTTGTTGGTATAAAAAATAAAAAGCGTAATTTCTGGCCATTTGCAGTGATCGAGAAGGTATTATTTGGAAGAGATGGAATGAATAGATTATTAAAGGTGAGAATCTCAGTAGTAACCTTCCTAAGACCTATTCGTAAAATATATTCATTGGAAATATCATTAACAACAGTTTCTTTGCGATTGCTGAATGATAAAAAGAAAACTGAAAATATTCAGATTAGATAAGGAAGAACCCTTTGTATATACCCAACCGATTTGCAATTATTATTACTTTCTTATTGTGTGTCTAGAGGAAAATAGGTGGGAGGAAATGTGGAATAAAGGAGATCCACTTCGGGAGGTCTGCCAGACGACGGACCGGGGAACAGCAAAGAAACATACCCTCTCCCTTCGGCCAGCGGCGCCACCCGGCTATAAGAAAAGGATTTGCGCGCGGCGTGTTCTCCTGACTAATTACGGTCTCTTTTCCTTGTCCCTTTAACATGTTTATATGAAGTTGGTTTGAAGGAGACTTTTGCCTTCTCCTTTCTGCTATATAGTGACCAAATCCTTGCAACAGCTTACAAAATAATTACCACTGCGAATTCTTCTACCGAATTTCGCATCATTGTTTCGAAAAACGTGTACCAGCTTTTTCTTCACAAGTATATTTATTTCACTAGATTTGTATAAAAGATAAAACTCAATTTTAATTTATATTATATAAAAGAAAATTCACAAATAAAATGCAAAATATTTTCCTTGCACCCTTTAAAGATATGTAAATAATATACAAATTATAAATTGTAGTTAAATATGAGGATTCATTGCAATAATATAAAAGAACAAAAAATAGATTTTAGTGTAGAATACGTTTATTTCGCTTGGTTTCGAACGACATCGTTCTTCAACGGGCGTGAAGATAATGCATGACGATATTGCCACGTGGAAAATTAGGGAAGACCAACTTCGGGATGAGGCAACAATTTATTTAGGGGCAAGAACAAACTATGAATGGTAAACAAAAGATAGCCACGAGGGAAATTTACAGAGTAGCAAAATATAATATTAATATAATATAATGAAAATAATAAAATTAATAAATACTTTGTTACATATATTCTTCCCTATGGTCGCTGTGACCCATAGCTAGCAATTATTGTAGATACTGACATGGATCTGACGTGTTTCTGTCAAGGATTCCATCGAAGTCTTGGAACTTTGTCCCTAGTACCTTTGCGACCTTTTTCTTGCGGCGTGAAGAGCGGCTTTTTCGTTGAATCGTCTATAGGGACATCGTCATCTTGGAGGGAAGTCTTGGCTTTGACACGTCGGTGGAATCCTGGAATCAGTCTCCGAAAATATAGATCACAGCACCCATGGCCTCGATATCTTTTCGGCAATCTTCAGTTTGTCTTCCCTAATTCATCTTCCTTAATAATACCCAGCATATTCACCAAAATGCCTAGTGGAAAATTAGGGAAGACCAATTTCGGGATGAGACAACAATTTATTTAGGGGCAAGAACAAACTATGAATGGTAAACAAAAGATAAGTCACGGGGGAAATTTACAGAGTAGCAAAATATAATATTAATATAATATTGTCACAGTAATGAAGGTGACGAGTCGTTTGGGTAGAATAAAATAATAATTTATTAGATGACTTTAAATAGTTAAAAAGTTGGAGGGATAAAAAGAAATAGAGGTAAACTAAGTTAAATGAATAAAAATAATGGTAAATTAAGGAAGTAATGTCAGAGACCCAAACGGCTGGCGATCAGCTACACCCCTCAAGATGGCGACTATTGTTTACAAACTTTCCGCCTAGCGCGCCTGCTATCTATCGGAGCTCAGGTACATAACACTTGCCGAGCTGACAGCGCGCTCCACCTATCGGGGCTTAGGTACATAACAGTCGCCAAGCTGCCGATGTATTATTTACAGTTACCAGGTATGTACATTTTTGGTTATGACATTACTCCCCTTTTCAAAAATAAGCCACGACCCGCTGCTTAAAAAAAAAAAGAAGTTCTACACTGAGATCAGTCCTGTGTTTGTTCTTCTGGGCTTATGTATGGTATTCATTCGCAAGACGTGGACGATGTCTTTGATATTCCGTTGTCGGGGTCTCCTCTCCAAGGCCTCTACTTCATAAGTTACTTCAGACAGTTGTCTCACAACTTTATAGGGGCCGAAGTATATTTTAAGTAGCTTCTCCGACAGTCCTTGTTTAGGCACAGGTGTGTACACCTACACAAGGTCCTCTGCGCGGCACTGGACAGTTCTGTGGCTTTTGTCGTATCGATATTTGTCTTTTTCTTGCGCCTTTAAGATGTTCAAACGGGCCAGCTGGCGTGCGTCCTCGGTATTTGTGACCAAACTCTCCACGTAGTCTTCCAGATTGGCTTCCTCTCTATATGTCAGGTTGGTGTCCAATGGGGTCTCGACCTCGCGTCCACGCACAAGATAGAAAGAGTTAAACCCGGTGGTTTCCTGTTTGGCGGTGTTATAGGCAAAATTTACATAAGGGAGAACTGCGTCCCAGTTTCTTTGGTCTACGTCAACATACATAGACAGCATGTCACCAAGTGTCTTGTTGAGTCTCTCGGTCAGGCCATTTGTCTGGGGGTGGTAGGCAGAAGTAAAGCGATGTTCGGTTCCACAGATGTTTTTAATCTCCCGTATTGTGTGGGATATAAAGGTTCGACCTCGGTCTGAAATCAATTCTCTGGGGGCTCCATGTTTGAGGATCACGTATTCTACCATAAATTTCCCAACTTCTTCCGAACTTCCATTTGGTATGGCTTTGGTCATAGCATACCTAGTTAGATAGTCTGTCGCGACCACGGTCCATTTATTGCCATCGTTCGAGGTAGGGAATCTTCCTAACAAATCTATCCCTATTTTCTAAAAAGGTCGTGCAACCGGCGGAATTGGCACAAGTTGCCCTGGTGTACATTCGGTAGAACCTTTTCGCCGTTGACATTCTCGACAATGTGCCACATATTGTCGCACAGATCTATGCAAGCCGGGCCAGAAATACTTTCTTCTAACGCGGTCGTATGTTTTGGCAAATCCCAGGTGTCCCGCCATTGGTGCATCGTGGGCTTCCCTCAAAATTTCAACCCTCATTTGTTTGGGCACTACTAAGAGCCAAGGTTTGCCCATGGGATCGTAGTTTTTGCGGTAGAGGATGCCGTCGATTATTTTGTATCCACTTTCACTTTTGGAATCAATTTCCTGAATTATTTTTTTGGTCTGGACATCGCTTCTTTGCTCTTTTCTTATGTCGGTAATTGAAGACAATTCTGGTATGTTATCTTCGTTGGATTGGGGGAGAGGACTTCTTGAGAGGCAATCCGCATCTTGGTGTCTTTTACCATTCTTATACACAATAGATATGTCTAACTCTTGAAGTCGCAAGGCCCATCTGGCTAGCCTTCCTGATGGATCCTTTACATTAGCTAGCCAACACAGGGAATGATGGTCGGAGACGACGGTGAAGTGTTTTCCAAACAAATATGGTCTGAACTTGTAAATAGTCCAAACTACAGCTAGGCATTCCCTCTCCGTCGTGAAATAATTTCTTTCTGCGGCGTTAAGTGTTCATGATGCATAGGCGATAGGCTTTTCTTTTCCTTCTACCAGTTGGGACAACAATGCTCCGACGCCATATCCACTCGCGTCGGTATGTACAAGTGTCTCAGCATCTTCTTTAAAATGGCCAAGCACAGGATTGGTAGTTAGGGCTGATTTTAATATTCGGAAAGATTGTTCTTGTTCGTTAGACCAAAAGAACTTCACGTTATTCCTCAGGAGGTCGTGTAACGGCTTTGCTTTATATGCAAAATCTTTCACAAATCTCGTCTGTAATAGGAACACAATCCCACGAAGCTTCTTACTTCAGTTGCTGTTTTTGGAGTCGGGTAATTTGTAATTGTTTCAATTTTATCGGGATCAGGGTGAATGCCGCTTTCTGTAACCAGATTTCTCTTGACCCAAAACGGCACTTCTCATGATTAATACACAAGCTTGCTTGCTGGATGCATCTGAGAACTTTCCCCAAGCGTTCAATATGTTCTTTAAAGGATTTAACATTAACAATTATATATATCTTCTAAATAACAAATAAATATTGTCCATTTCAATCCTGCTAGTAGCTTGTCCAATATTCTTTCGAATGTTGCCGGTGCGTTGCATAGACCGAAGGGCATCACCTGGAACTTGTATAAGACATCAGGGGTGATAAAAGCTGTCTTCTCCCGATCTTCCTCGTCGATTTCTATCTGCCAGTATCCCGTACGAAGGTCTATGCTGGAAAAGAATTTAGCTCCTGTTGAGCTATCCAAAACATCCATTCTAGGTAAAGGATACACATCTTTTTTGGTGACCTTGTTAAGCTTTCGGTAGTCCACGCAAAACCTCCAGAACCCATCTTTCTTTTTAACCAAAACTACTGGGGATGACAAAGGACTTTCGGACGGTTGTACAATTCCCATCTTTATCATTTTATCGACTTCACTTTGTATAGCTCGTCTTTCGACAGGAGACACCCGGTATGGTCGTTGTTTAATAGGACGGCTATCTGCGGTGTCGATTTTATGTTTCACATTGGAGGTTGTACTGAATGATTTTCCCTCAAAATCAAAACCTCCGAGTATTTTATAGACATTCTGCAATCATTGACTTTTGTTCTTCATTTAATCTCTCGTCTATTAGAGATAAAATTTGTTGGCGTCTATCCTCATTCTTAATGTTTGATTGAATTTTCTCGTCTTCAGCTGTGTCAACACTGTATATTCCGCTACTTCCAATTTCCCTCAAGTATCCTACGAGCATACCAGCTGGGATTATTTGATTCTGAGAAGTCCCATTAGTTACCCATATCTCCCCTCTGCCGTGATGGAAGTTAATTATGAATGATGGTACGACCAATTCTTTTTTTAAGATGAGATCTTTACTTCCTTCTATCATCAGATATTTTCCACCTCGAATCTCTTCGTTAATAACCGTGATTTTCTTAATTGAGCGAGCTGGAACAAAATAGTCTTCTAACGCATGTGTAGGCAGATCTTCTTCTAGGCCATCGTTCACACTTTCCTTCAAATGTATTTCACCTCTTTCGCAATCAATCACTGTACTTGTGGCTTGAACGTAAATCAAGACCGAGGATTATGTGATGACTACATTCAGAGAAGACAACAAGAGTAAAATGAATCTCAAGTTATTCAATTGACACTTTCAAATTGCAGCGCCCCAGAGTTTCGATATGCTTCATATTGGCGACTCTCAGTACAGGCCCCTTTTCTGCAAAGAACGGAATTTTCAAATATCGGCGAAAACTTTCCGAGATTTCGGAATAATCGGCTCTAGAATCGACTAAGGCCTCAACAGTCTGTCCATTTATGGTGATAACAACGTAGTTCCGTTTCATGTTTGCAGTTATAATAGGGGGAGGATTTCTACTTTCTTCAGCGGCCTTACCTCCATTCTCGGTCGCTCTTCCTAAATTTCCTAGCTTAGGCGGCGAAGAGATTGACTGGATCGGCGAGAGGGCGACGGCGTTGCGTTTCTTCTTGAGGGGGATCTTCCACGGCCAGGATAGGGCGACGCGTTTCGAAAGCGGCGATCTACGAACTCAACTTCTTCGGCATTTTGGTTGAACCAGGTGTTGTAATTATTAGAGTAGGTCGGCCTTTTTACCCTGGATTCCTCGAAAACACGCCTTCTGTCTCGGCAATATCGGGCTACATGTCCCGGGCGACCGTAATGGAAACATATTGGAACGTTTTCGTGTGTCCTCCATTCATCAGCTCTTCTCTGTAGTGGTGTCTGGTTGGGTGCCGGTGTTCTTTGGTTCAAGAACTGCTGTCGTGGCGTCTGTTTGAATATTTTGGATCGGTTAGAGTACTGTTGTCGTGGTATTGGCCTTTGAACGGGCTGCGAAATTGCAGACATTTTCCTTTCAACTTCCTCTCGGATAATTAGATTCAGGGAAGATGGTTAGAGAGTGGCTGGCTCGGGATTCAATGCATGGTGGATTTCTTCTCGGACGATACGTCTAATAAGGTCCTCCAAAGATTCTAATTCTGCTGGGTTGATGGCGGCAGCATTCGGCAGTCTGTCAAAAACTATTCGCGTATTCACACGCTTCTTTTGAGATAGTTCGATTTTTCGACACCACCTTATAAACTCCTCGGTGGTGGCAATTTCAAAGGTGACAATTGCCTTAAAAATTTCCTCAGATGCCCCCATAACTAAATGAGCAACTTTCTCATTTTCATTCATGTTGGGGTTTATTTGTCTGCATAAATAGAGGACGTCTTGAATACGCCTCACTAGACTCCCCCTTTCCTTGGGCCCTAGCTTTTAGTTTTTCTAAAAGTTGGTCTTTTCCGCTGGCGTGATGCCCAAAGGCCTGAGACAACATTGTCTTAAAAAGTTCCCACGAGGTTATTTGTTCCTCCACATTCTCAAACCAGACTTTTGGCGTTCCTGAGAGGAAGAAGTAAACATTTGCTAGGCACATGGAACTGTCCCAACAGTTGTAGCTAGCTACACGATGGTACTCTTTCAACCATTTCTCCGAGCTTTGGCCCGGTTCCTGCGAAAATATAGAAGGGTTTTTAATATGTTTGAACTGGTACTCACCCTGTGGGGTCTTTCTTCCTTCGTTTTGCATCTTAGAATATTCCAATGGATTTAATCCTTGGATTATACTTCTTTTTGCAGCTTGGGCAGCGAAGGAATGATCCAGCTTGTCTCCACCAGGGATGTACATTTTTGGTTATGACAATTTAATGAAAATAATAAAATTAATATATTCTTTGTGTTACAATATATAGAAGTTAAATAAGATACAAGTAATATGAAAATTTGTAACTAAAACATGATTGAAGATAAAATAACGAAGTGAGAAATTAAACCAGTTCATAGATGACATTTTCATTAGCATACCTATCAACAGCAAAAATAAATTTAGCAGATTTACCCAAATTTCACTCCGACCTCAAATTAACACTAGAATTGGAAAGGGGAGGAGTCCTTCCCTTCCTCGATGTCCTAGCTAGCCGAACAGACACATCCATCCACACTACTGTGTATTATAAACAGAACTTCATTCCGCACTACACCCACTTCAAGTCACGCTGCTCAATATCACACAAAATAAACACAGTCAAAGCTCTTATTAAACGCATTCACACACACTGTTCCCTCCCGGTTTTCAAAACAAAAGAAAAACACATAATTCATCAACACTTAAGAGCAACCGGATACACAGCAGACTTCATCAATAAACACACTTACTTCTTCAGTCGTTTCACAGTTTCTTCAGTGCATAGATCTACTTGCATCATTCCATATTTCAAAATATCCGTTTTCATTTCTAGAATACTCAGACCCTACGGAATCAACACTTCAATAAATTCCCCAATATTCTTTCTATCATCAGGAATCCCATCTCCACCCACCCCTAGCTCCGCCAGTTATAGTGTCTCCATCTACTCGGTCTCCTGCGGGGAATGTCCTGCCACTTACGTGGGTGAGAACGGTAGAACGGTGTCCATCAGGATTAAGGTGAACGATAGGAACATCATCAGTAGATACACCAGATCTATGATATTCCAACATGTTAACCAAACAGGACATTCATTTAACCTGAGAAACCCCACTGTCCATTCACCAAAGTCCCCAAAAAAATAACAACGTTTATTTTTGGAGGCCTGCATCTCCATCCAAAAGGATAGAATTAATAAAAAAATTGAAATATCAGAAATTTACCATTTATTAATGCAGTAGACAGGTATATTGCAATATCTATTTCAGTGGCACCCTATTTGCCTTTTTCTCAATATTATTCTAATATTTTTACCCAAATATATAGATTTACATAACTGGTTTAATTTCTCACTTCGTAATTCTATCTGAGATCATGTTAGTTACAAATTTGCATATCACTTATATCTCATTGTACTCCTATATATTATCATGCCTTATGCTTTATCTTCACGATGTAGTTCGAAAGCTAGCGAAATAAATTTCACGTCAGTTGAAGAACGATATCGTTCGTAAGCTAGCAAAATAAACGTATTTTACACAAGAAGCTCCTTTTTGTTCTTTTATATTATCGCAATATAGCAAAGGTAATCAAAAGAGTGTTCTCTTTATCCTAACCGAAGGATTCATCCCGTTGTATACTTCTGTTTAAGAGTTTGCGATAACCGAAATATTCTTTAAATAAAGCAAGAAACTTATCCTCGGAGGCAGTGTGTTGTTTCAAACAAACATTTACTTGCATAAGCGAGAAATATATTCAATAGACTCACAATAGGTATCACACTTTTTGGCAGGTAAACGAAATATGTGATTTCAACGCTCGCTGTTCAAAGGGAAAATATGTTTATTTGTCGCAAACGTAGAGTTTTCAAAATATTAATTTTTATTACACACGAAAATGTATATAAAATACTTAATTTGAGTCCAACGCTCAATTCAAATAACTTTGCGTAGATGCTTAAGACTAAAGTTCCCTAATAACGTTTGTTTATATCAATATATAGCCAGTGAGAGAGAGAGAGAGAGAGAGAGAGAACCACACATATATTTATAAAAATAGATACATTACTATATAATCAATGTTGGAATACAGGGTGTAAAGGCGGGGATTAACGAAGGAATAAAACTTAAAGGGGGACTCAATATTTGATGCAGCATTCTGTTTATTCAACATTATTTCTGTAGTGAACGTCAAACTTCCTTGGGTGGCAAAGACCAAAGCAAATTAAGTTGCAAAGGAAATTGTTGAATTTCGACTTGCCAGACTCCCGACATATAAAAGAGATATTAGAATCCGAACAAAAATTGTTTACTAATTCCAGACTTAAAATATTTGAATCCTCAGACCCTGTTTTCTCTTCAAGATTTTCTTGAATTTGGTTCTCGGTACTGATACTATAACTTTGGGCAGAAATGTTGGCAGTCTTATCCCTGCATTCTGCTGAAGCTGAGCACACCTTTCGGCTTTTTATGACAATCTCAATAATCTGCTTCATAACCAAGAAACGTGTCAACTTATATTTCTCAATTTCTTCCGCCAACAGGGAGAGGCTGCTTTCCTTTTTGAAATCTAGACCCCTCACATGTCGATTCACGATATCAGCCCATTCTTCATAATTTTTTTGAATGTTTCCCATTGCTATCAACAAATCTTCCATATTTAAAATGCTATTTATGGAATAATTTTGAAAAAATATTTTCTCTAATTTATTATTTGTCTGCGAAATTTTCATCTTCAGTTCCTCTGCCATCTGGATAACCGCCTCTTCGACGTCCTGTAGTCTTGAAGTCATGACGAGCTTGTTGCGATGGAGGTTTCTTTCTAAATGCAGGTGGTGTTTCCATCTTGCAACTTTCTTACAAACCTTTATGTCACTTTTTGTAATGTTGGGTTCAGTATGCTCATTTTTACTGCGATTAAGGCGCCCATAACATTTGTCATAAAATATCAGAAAAATAAATAAAACAAGGATAAAGTAAAAAATACACCATATTTCCATCGTATTATGAAGATTTATGGCAATTACTTCATAATTCAAAAGTTCTAATTTTAAAAATATATGCAAATACACACACAGAGTAAAAATTAAGTTAACCAAAAAATGACGCTGAAATATAGATATAAAATTTAAATATTTAAACGTTTTTGCTAAAAATTCTAAGAGTAAATTTAACTGAAATTGTAAATTGCGAGCGATACAAAATTTAAAATTTAAAATGAAATGCTCATTAAATGTTGTAACTACAAAGAAGTTCACATATGGCATTCTCCAGGATTCTATGATATCTCTACCACACGTTTAGCCTCCAGCTAACAACCGAGACGCATGAGACTTCAACTCATATTTGACTCTTCAAAAACTACGGCGTTAATTTCAAACCGTTTATTCTAGGGTATCTATAGAAATTATAATTTCTTAAATTGTTGGATAAATTTATTTTATTTAACAATGAACATGAAAATATATTGGGGCAGGATATAAATGGTTAACTTTTCCTCAATATCGAAGTAAAATACATAGGGATACCTGAAAGAGTAATGCTATTTGCAGATATTTTAAGGAGAACTTATGGATTCTGTAATTACTCGATTGATAATATAATTAATAACATGGTGTAGCAAATCGAAAATGCAATATTAAAACATTGTGTACAAATTGAAACAAAAATGCATAACCCAATGTCGAAACCTTGGTTTGATCATAATTTCTACATAGCGAAAAAGACGATAAAAGAAACTCGGGCAAAATATACTAAATCGAACAACGATTTATACCGTTCAGAAAATGTTAAAAAATGAATAAATGTACGTCGATTATCTATGTTAAAAAGTAAAAATACGCTAACCTATGCACGATGTGGGCACTAGGCATGCATCGTACATAGAGGCTGTTGGGCTCAGCGCTGCCTGGAGTATAGAAGCTCTATGTATGATTTCTTTCTGTGTTGAATCTGTGTAAGACCGATGGTCTTGATAAAGTTGTATGTGTGTGCATATTGGATAAATGTTGAATTACAGAATTATTAACAAACCAATAAATAACGAGTGATAATCTTCTCGGTATTGTTTATGCGATAAAACAGAATAATTCTGTTTTATCGCATAAACCAATAAATAATGTGGCAAAGTATTTATTATTTCAATAACAGAGTATCATTTTTATGTTTATATTTTGCTATTCTATAAACTTCCCTTATTGCTTTTTTATCATTGCTCGTGACTTAAATAAATTGCTGCGTCATCCCCGAAGTTTGTCTTTCCTAATTTTCCACGTTGCTTTTTGGTGGAGATGCTGGGTAAATTAGGGAAGACAAACTGACTTCCTTGCAAGAGGACGTTGACCCTATAAACGGCGATTCGACGATAAAGCCGCTCTTCACGCCGCAAGAAAAAGATATAAAAGGAACTAGGGACAAAGTTCCAAGACTTCGATGGTATCCTTGACAGAATCATGTCAGATCCATGTCTGTAACCACAAAAATTGTTAGCTGTGGGTCACAGCTCCCATAGGGAAGGGGCAATGTACCAGAGTAATTTTTATTTTATTAACAGAGTATCATTTTTATGTTTATATATTGCTACACTGTAAATTCCCCCATTGCTTATATTTTTTTTATCATTCACGTTTGTTCTAGCCTTAAAAAATTGCTATGTCATCCCGAAGTTTGTATTTCCTAATTTGCCACGTGTCAATAATTTTTACACGGAGGGTGAACTATGAAGTTTATGCAATAATTAATGGTAACGTTTCAGCAGCCGCCTCACTTGATAGAAGGATAAAACCTAGCACATGATACATACTCTAAAGAATACAATATGTTATTTCATATTTGCCTTCGCTTCGTTATTTATATTGTGTTTCTTTTTCATTATGATTTTATAAAATAAATGAAACTTCCAGGGTTTTGTTTTTTGTGCAACTTTTTATTTTCAAGCTTTCGGACTTGTCAGTCCTTAAACAGGATTATCACGTTAACAACTTAATAACAAATTCAATTTTTATATACACATTATTAAATACATATTTTAAATACTTATTATATTTTGAGAGGAAAATGAATTGTCTAAATGGGCTTAAAGGAGAGCTTTAAAAATTCCATTTGGGTTATAATAATGCTAAGCAAAAATAAACATTTGCCATGTGAAAAGAAAAGGTATTTGAACCACATACAACAGCCAGGTCGTTCAAGAAATTTCGCATAGGTTACAGAGTACTCTTGAAGATGAATCATATATCATGAATCATAAATAAATTTATTACGAGATTATTTGTTCAAATTAAAGATAAGTGACAAGAAAAGTCCTGAAGGTGGACCCAGGATCCGGAAATCAATTACCCGTCTTCAGTACACGAAGCTAGGTAGTCCATCCTCCACCGGCAATTAGAAGAATGTGGAGGTAGGGCAGTTCGGGAGACGACGAAACATGTAGAATGTCTCCCATATGTAGTGAATGCACCCACCATCATGTTAGCTTTGGAAGAGCGATTTGAACAACCGTGCTTCATCATCGAAAACCTAATGAAGAAAGCCAAAGATCGCCCACAAATTTCATCACAGAAGCCAGAGACGTTGATTAGCTTTAACATCAGTGTCAAAGCTTCAATTTCGAGCGTAAGGTCGCTTGGACAACCTAGGTATCTAGATAGTATCGAGTTAAGGGATACCTTTGTCAAAAAGCTTCTTCCAGACATGAAAGAATATTGGTATTCTTGGGTAAAGGCAACCAACAAACCTAAGACACTGATGGAGGTTTCCGATTGGCTTAAATTTGGAAGGCGAAAATTGGTAGGAGATGGGTTGAAACTACGCCATTAAAAGCGGACAACGACGAAAAAATATCAATGTCGCCACCGTAGATGGACAGTAAACGAAGAATAAGCCCTACCCCGCATGCAATGAGTCCCATTTTCTGGAGAACTGCCGAAAGTTTGAGAGGATGGACGGAGACGAGAAGTGGAAATTGATTAAGTCTACACTTCCTGGATTTTGCGCCAATTGATTGAAGCACGTAGGAAACCGTTCATACAGGTGTAGCAAAGGCAAAGTTGTGGAATTGACGAAGGTGGAATGAAGCCACACCCGCTTCTACACAAGAACAAGAGTTTTAGCGCAGCTCCAGAGACTTCAAGTTCCGAGAATCGCGGGACAAGTCAACCGTCGAACCAAGAACGAATAGTGAATATCATGGTCTTCGACGGAGAAACTGTTATCAAGGGTTGTGATGGAACTTTGCCCATAGTGCCAGATATGATTAAGGGTCAAAAAGAATTTCTACGTGTATATAGGTTGTTGGACACTGGAGCAAGTAGGAGTATGATTTCAAAGAGACTGGCTAATGGTGTTGGCTTGAGAGGGGAGAGCTTCTCTTACTCCTACGAATCTGTTAGTGGCACCAAAGTTTTTGAACCTAATAATAATTTAGTGAATTTTTTTTTTTTTTGAAGTGTCTGGTGCCTTTAGATAAGCTCCTTATCTCCCGCTAAGAAAAGCCATTACGGTCAGTTCAATGAGGATGCAGCTCTACTCTATATCTTTAGAAAAGATCAAAGAAGCCTGGCCCCATCTAGCAAGAATGAGGGCACGAGACACCTACCACATTCTTCAGTAGACAACGGAAAAGTCAACATACGCTTGAAAACGGGATTATTGTTGCGTGAAGACGAAATGTCTTTGCCGGACAGCTACAACATGGCTTTGGGCCGACTTCGTTTGGTAGAAAAAAGCTGAAAAATCCAGAAATTAAAGAGAGTCATTCGGCCAAGTTCAGGAAATATATAGAAAAAGGCTACATCGGGAATTTGTCAAAAGATGATATCGCTGCAGGGATTAGCGAACCTGGTATGTGTCACATTTTGGAGTCACTAACCCCAACAAGCCTAGAAAGCTGAGGCTCGTGTTCGACGCTGCGGAAGAGTCAAATGGAATGTCATTGAATAAGGATCTCACAAAAGGACCCGGTATTGTTCGCCCTTTTACGTCAGTTCTCTATAATTTCCGGGCTCACAGCTACGCTTTGACAAGAGACATCAGCGACATGTTTCATCGAATTGGCGTTATTCTGGGGGACCGGTGCAGCCAGCGTTTCCAATTGCGGAACGGAGAATCATTGAGGGAACCAGAACATTACGAGATGCAGGTACTCATCTTTGGAGCGACGTCATCGCCCTGCTCGGTAATCTACGTGAAGAACAAGAATGCCATGGAGAACAATATAGTGAAACCACAAGTTTACCAAGTTATACAGCAGGACTTTTACGTAGACGGTTGTCTTACAGGGGCTGGCTCAATAGAAGCCTGCAAGGAACTCAGAAACGAGCTATCCGAAATCAACGAGGCTGGTGGGTTTTTCTTGTGTAAGTGCAACAGCAACTCGAAGAATGTTCTGGAGTCAATACGTGTTGATTTGCGTGCTGATGATGCCAAGTGGGCGAACGAAAAAAAGTGGTTTGTCGGGGAGCGTGTTCTGGGTATATAGTGGAACCCAGAAGCGGACACGTTCGGTTTCGGACTACGATTCCATAAGGTACCTGTAGAGATATTGAGTGGGGCAGTTCCGACAAAGCCTCAAGCGTGTACTATTGTGATGAGTTTTAACGGCCCTCTTGGCCTCGTAAACCACTTCAAGATAAAGGGTATCATGCTTCGGCAGCGCATTTGGATTTCGGAAATCGACTGAGATCAAGAGTTCCCCCAGGACATTTACGACGACTGGCTGACTTGGTTGGGAAAGTTCAAAGAAATCGCAAGAGTGAGGGTTCCGAGGTGTTATGACTTTGGGTTTGAATATGCCAAGGAGAAAGAACTACACGTTTTCGTTCGCTTATCTTAAATGTGTCCACGAATCGGAAAAAAATAGCGTCGCTTTGTTCGGATCTAAAGCAAGAGTATCTCCCGTTCGGCTCGGCAAAAGAAAGAGAACAATTCCACAGCTTGAGTTGCAAGCAGCAGTTCTTGGGAGCAAGTTCGCGGTCACAATCAAGTGTGAGTTGAATTCCCGGTTGGATCGTAAAGTGTTTCAGTCAGATTCCAAGGTGGTGCTAACCTGGATCCGTGCCGATGATGTGAGACACAAAGAGTTCGAAGCCAATAGAGTCGGTGAGATTCAGGAAGCCACTGGACACTGCGAGTGGAAATGGGTCCTAACTGACGTGAACCCTGCAGACATCGCCACCACATTTAAAGAGAGAGATATCTTTTGAGCCAGGCGACATGTGGTTTAAAGTTTTACAGTTCATGAAACCGAAGAAAGATTAACCTCTGGAGTTTAATGCGATTGACTGTGGTAATGACCGTATCGAAACCCAAAGTTGAAGAAGATGAAATCACCTTTTGTCGTCGTTCGTTTTATCTTGAGAACTTCAGAAAACTTGCTAGACTGGTCCGTCGCACAGCAGCAGTGCAGAGAGCATCTAGCTACTGGAGTCGAAAGATTTTGAAATGTCGATACGAAATCAGTATAACCTGAAAATGTGCTCCAGATGACCGTAAGAAAATTATGAAAGATAGTTTCATAGAAAATCCAGGAAGGTATGATGCAGCGTTGAAGATTTTAGTTAAGTTGGTCCAGAGAGAAGTGTATGCAAAAGGTCTCTTAGTATTGCCCAGAAGAAAGGCAGTGAAGTAGGAGAAACTCGCTCGACTATCCACAGTTCTTATAGACGGTGTAATCTGTCTAAAAAGCCGAGGGCAGCAAGCCAAGAAGCTTCTGCAAAGCCCAAAAGACATCAGCAATTTTTCCCTTAAGACATCATTTCCCGGAGGTATTGATTAAGGCGGAACACGAGTGATGCGCCCACCAGGGAAAAGAAACTGAAATCCCTGCGAGTAGAAGGTTAGGACCAATTGAATGGAAGCTTATTCCACCCGCAGCGCCACATTTCGGAGCAGCCTGGAAGCGGCTTATAAAGACAAAAAAAAGTGTCTGTACTCAATCCTGAACGAGAATCACCTCAGGGCCACGACGCTTCTAATGACCCTGAAGTCAAATGAGAACATATTCAACAATTATTTTGCTACTCCACATTCACACACTCCACACTGTCAACATTGAGAAAACACTGACTCATTTTTGGTGAGTAATTTCAGGGAATAAACTATAGGCAATGGTGAAAAGTTTGAATAAATATATTCGCAAAATGAAATAAAAGAAAATATATCAGAAAAATAGTATAGCATTATAATTTGTGATTTTATTGTTTTATCAATATTTTTACTAAAGTGAAAAATGAATAAATATAATGTAAATTTTCTAAGGCAATTATTCTACCATCAGCGGTCAACCGACTAATTATTTCGATATTTCGCCTGTTGTCACTATAGATACTATTGTCAAAGAGTCGCCCACAGATAATTTGATTAGACATATTCATACTGCCTTATAATTCTAGTCTATTCTCCAAATAATACCTTTTATTCATTCAGTTTGCAATTTATGTATATATTTTTTCGTTGTTAGGAAAATGTTTAACTTTCTTATTTTTCCATAATTTGAATAATCTGATCCTAAGAGGAATGATGGTTAGATGATTGAAACAACCTTATTGATTTAATTAACCCAATATTGCAATTAGCTAAGAAAAAACTTGAATGAAAATGTGGAGAGGTGAAGTTTGTATATCAGCATTATCACCATTATTAGTCAAAAGATTAACGTATATAAGTCAAATCTCTATTGATGCAGACGACTTTGATTGCTGAAGAGTCACACACAAATAATTTAGTTATTTTTGACCCTATTGCCATATAGTTCTTATCTACAATCTGACTAAAGCCACTTCATAATTCAGTGGTATAATATATGAATTCTTATGGTTTTGTTACTGATGATTTTTTTCTTTTATTTTCAAAAATATTGTCGCGGCGCGACCCCTCCGGTTCTTCTAGACGTAATCGCTTCCTCCGTCGTGGTTCACCTACCCTGGGCTCCGTTGCTTTCCATCTGCAGCCCTATTCTGCAGACCACCCAAAGATCCTCTGATAACCACCACCAGGTGGGTCTACTTTCCCTCTGGTAGTATCTCTCGGCCTTAAATACTGATGGGAAGACACGAGAGACTCACCAGAAGAGCAGCCGCGTGAAGTTGGAGATAGTTAGAGAGATACAACAGTAACCGATAACCAGTCTTCTAAAACTCCTCCGCTTTTATTGTCATATTTAAACCACATTAAATATAACTCGAATAACAATTAATGTGTATTCACACTACTTTACATCCCAGGACCAATATCAACGGATATTTGCCCCAGAAAACGGGACCAAAGCAGTCGGCGAATACTACACTAGTTCCAGACCGGAAATAGGCAAAAACGCCATATATTATCGTAGGTTGTAGGTATTTTTCAGGCTCATATACGCGACACTGTCTTTCCCTTAAGGCCTATCGTCTCGATCCTTTCCTGTCGCCTTGATAGCACGTTTCTCTCGCTGGTGCCGTTTCTCTAGCCGAAACCGCCACTCTCACCCCGGAGCCACCTCTCTCGTTGGAACTGCCTCTCTAACCGGAGCCGCTTCTCCCGCCAGAGCTGCCCTTTTCGCCGGAGCCCCCTTCTAGCCGGAGTTACCTCTCTCGCCGGAGCCGTTTCTCACGCCGGAAGCGTTTCTCATGCCGGTACCGTTTCTTATGCCGGTGCTGCTTCTCTCGCCCCTGCTAAAGGATGACACGCAAAATCGTGAAGTGCTTCTCTCGCCGGTACCACTCCTCTTGTGGCATTGATCGACGATACCGCTTCTCTCGCCGGGACCCCTCCTCTCGAGGCATTGCTCGACGGTACCGCTTCTCTCGCCTGCACCGCTTCTCTCGCCGGGACCACTCCTCTAGCGACTTTGCTCGCCGGCACCGCTTCTCTCGCCGGTATCGCTTTTCGCGCCAAAGCCGCTTCGCTCGTCGGCACCGCTTCTCCCGAGGGCACCGCTTCTTTCGCAGGGACCACTTCTCTTGCCGGGACCTCTCCTATTTTCCTAATTACATAATATACTATCTGAATTTTTGTTTTATTTCCATGTTATTTGGAAGGTTAAATTTCGTATAGGAAATAGGTGATTAATTTTTCTGTTGTTGAGTATGTTGTTAAATTTTATGTGCTCAAATAAAACACGATTAAATTTAATAATAACTTTTGCGTTTTGTGTAATTCTAAATTTGTGTATGTCTTAAATTATGTCTGTTAATCCGTTGATAAGTTGTTAATTTTAATGTCACTCAGTAGTTTAATTGGTGAAATTTTGATTGTTCAGTGTAAATAGTGTTTTTATAAATTTTTGGGTGAAGTTGTTAGTATTTTCTTTTTTGATATATAAAAATGTTATATATATATATATCAAACTGTACAAAGTCTATTTTGTTGAAGGTTTTACCTCTGTGTTGTGTGTGTGTTTCAATGTTTTTTTTGTTTATGCAGCTAATTTGGTAAATAGATTTTTCATATTGAGGTGTTGCGTAAGAGTGTGGCTAAATTCATCATTTAAACCATAAGGGTAAAGAGTATTTTTTCTAATATGTTTTTGTTTTCTAGTGATAGTCTTTGTTTTTTGTTATCACATATATATAATTTTTCAATGTTATAATTTTTTGAATGTGTGTGTGTTGTTGTGGTTTTTCATGTAAGTGTTGCCTATTGAGTTTTATAATGGTTTCTTTGTAAGTCATTCTAATGTTTACTGGATTGCATTTTTAACCTATATAACTTAAATTACATATTTTACATGTTAATTTATAAATTGTGTTCTCCACTTTACAACTAGATGTTTTAAAGTTATCATGGTTCTTAAAGTAGGGGCAAGTTAAACATTTCTTATTTGTACATTTGTTGTATGTATTAATATGGATGTTAACCCAATTTTAATTGTTTTTTTTTATTAATAATAAAAAAAAACTATAAAAGTTATAGTTGGATGATTTTTATTATTACAACTATGAGTTCCATCAACAATTTTATTTTTTTAATTTTAACCTTAAATGTTTGAATATGAAGTTTATGTAATATTGAAAAAATATTGTCAAGTATCTCTGCAACCACTGCCACAGAAAGCTCCATGGGACACCTGTCAATCATCACTGGACTCCGGGGGAACAACCACAGGTGTGAGGGGTACCCGGAATCTTATCGGCAAATAAGAAAAACGGGACGCCTCGGTGTCTAACCAATCTCATTATTATTATTTTTACTTTGGGATATGTTGTCATATTATCTGACTCTCTTTCCCTATAAATATCTCTTGTGAATAGTTTTATTGGAGAACTAAAAGCTAAATACCCACCTTTATAATAAATTAATTATTCCCAAATTTGCCCTTGCTTTATTTATCTCCGCGACATATTTTGGCGGAGATGCTAGGTAACGTGACGGAATTTGGAAAAAGTCGACGTCTACAGGGACGTGAACCATTTCTTGAACCTTTGCTACAACGAATAGAAATGGAAGACGATCACAGGCCTACTGTCAGCGGATCCTATCTCCCTTGTCATCGCCAACGAGATACATCTACCTTTTCTGAATATGGAAATATAAACCCTGGACAGTGGTTGAAGGAGTACGAGAGAGTGTCGAAGTACAACAAATGGGTCGAGACCATAAAGCTTGCCAACGTCGTCTTTTACTTGAACGGTACTGCTAAAGGTGGTTTGATAATAAAGAAGAATCACTCAACTCGTGTAGAAGCTTTGAAGACGCATTCCGTGGTGTGCTCGGACTGCAGGAGGATTCTGATCGACACGCCGAGGAAGTTCTGAAGTCAAGAGCTTAGAAGGCCGAGGAATCCAGCGAATCATACATCCAGGAGATCCTTAGTCTCTGTCACCAGGTGAACCCTCGCATGTGAAGAAGGTGAGATAGTTGCTCATATTATAAAGGGAATTTCGAAGGACACATACCAGGTATTGATGGCGAAAGATATACAGACGGTAGATGAGATCCTGAAGTTTTGCCATCATCTGGCAACCATCAAGCAGCGCAGGATCGTCCTTACGAAATTCGCCAGGACGTTAAACGTAATGCCCGCATCTCTAGAGAAGAAATTAAATAGGTCTTCACAGCATTGAAGTGGTCAATCCTCTCCGATAAGTGAACGCCCTTGAACAGACTGTGAGGTAAGTAGTTAGCCGTACTCTCCAACCTATGAGACCACAAATTATCGTTGTGCAACAACAACCACGCACGCTCTATAATATCGACCGACCAACTTAACCCAGGAAAACGGAACAATGGAGAACCTACGACGACAAACCCATCTGCTTCCACTGCCGAGGACCCGAACATGTCATTCCTCATTTTAGAGAACGACGGCAGGTCTTCGCTGTAGCTAGGTCAAGGAATGGCGGAGAAGGAAGAAATGGCGGATTTTCGAGTCGACCCCCGAGATATTACGAACAGACGACGACTATGAACGCCCCAAACCTCGATGTACTTCTACCAGAGATTTTCCCCACATCCAAGCCGCGCAAGATCGCCAGCCCGAAGAGAATCCCCGTCGCCAGTCCGCCGTTTCAGCCGTTCTTCCAAGCCTTAGAATGTGAAAGACTAAGTGGAGCGGCTTCTAACGGGGGTGAGGTAGCCATTGAAGTAAATCAGAGTAAATCGCCGCTAAATTGAAAGAAAATACTGTCATGGTGTCGAAATTAATTAACGCAAAATTAGAGCATTGGTGGATTCAGGAGCCCACCTTTCTGTTATTTCGGACAAATATCGACGCGAACTGAAAACACCTATCTTCAAAAAACCAGGTTCCATTCTTGAAGCCGCAAAAAAAATTGATAGAGACACTAGGAAAATGTCCTGAACATAGAAGTTAATGGTCTGTAGATATCCTTTGAATTTGTTATTATGGTGGAATGAAGCAATGACATCATATTCGGATGGGATTTCTTCAAGGCCACTGAGGCCGTTATTGAATTTAGCTGAAATGAACTTAATCTCGGGGAAACCTCTGTCCTAGAATCTCGAGAGGAGAAAAACAAGAGATTGTTTGCTCCGACGACTTTGTCATCCCACCTAAATCAATAAAGACCAGCGTGATAAACGAAGAAATAAGTGGTATTGGCGATGTTTTAGGCTCAGCTTCTAAGGACTTATTATAAAGAAAGGAAATTCCTATACCAAACTAATTGGTTACATTTCGAAACGGCCGAGGTAGCATTTGGGTGGCGAATGGAGCATCTTGCCGCAACCGATTCTATCAAAAATGAATATGTGCACCTAAAAAGTTATGAGAATAAAATATCTGCAAGAAAGATGAGACCAGGAAATTCTGCGTAGATTATCGTCGATTATATAGGAAAATAAAAAATATGTTTGCTTGTGCCACGCATTGACGATGCCTTGGACAGTTTAGCCGGCTCTAGTTACTTAACCAGGATGAATCTTCGGTCCGGGTGTTGGTAGATTGAAGTGGACGGAAAAGACAGGGAGAAAACTGCCTTCATCACTCCAGATAGGCTGTATGATTTCAGAGTAATGCCTTTCGCTCTCTGCAACGCTCCAGTAACGTTTGAAAGGATGATAGATAGCGTTCTAGACAGAATAAAATGGAACATTTGCTTTGTAACCTGGACGACATCCTGGTTTACGCACCTACCTTTGAGGTAAATCTTCGTCGTCAACAACTTGTATCAAGGTGCATCCAGAAAGCTGGACTAAGCTTGAACTACAAAAAGTGTATTTTTGGATCAAGGATAATAAAGATTTTAGGACACCTTGTTGATGTAAATGGAATTCATCCAGATCCAGATTGAAGCCGTCTCTAAATTTCCGAGGCCAAGAAATATCTCTGAACTGAGGAGCTTCCTTGGATTATATTCCTATTACCGAAGATTTATTGAGAACTTTGCGGACAAAGCTAGATCTTAGCGGGACTTACTGAGACTGAAAAACAATTCTATTGGGATGCAGCTCAAGAGAGCTAAAGCGTTTGGAGTCCTTGTAACAGCTCTAATTCAGAGACTGTCTTGGGACACTTTGATGAATCCGCTGATACCCATCTACACACGGATGCAAGCGGACATGATATTGGAGCTTTTCTTCTACAAATTCAAGGTGGAACGAAGCGGCCTATAGCTTATGCATTAAGAAGCCTAACAAATGCTGAATATAACTATTCTACAACAGAAAAATAATGCTTTGCTGTAGTCTGGTCCATTAGCAAATTCGGTCCATTTTTGTTTGATCGAGCATTCACGGTTGTCACTGACCATCATTCTCAATCTTGGTTGGTAAAGCAGAAAGATCCTTCTGGCCGTTTGGCAAGATGGGCGCTGAAGTTGCACGACTTTATGGTGACTGTTATCTACAAGAGCGGACGCAAACATTAAGATGCCGGTTGTCTGTCAAGAAGCCCGCTTGAGAACGATAAAGCAAGTGCTGTGATGTCACTAACCAACGTCGATATAGAGCAAGCTAAAGACAGGGATTTAGCTCAAAAATCGATAATTTAAACTCGAGCTAGACCAGAAAGAAATTCAGCATTATCGACGGCATCTTATACAAAAAAAAAACGATAGCACAACTGGAAGACCCTTAGCACTTAATATCGGAAGTTATGGCAGATATACATGACGCTCCTGAAACTGGGCATTTGGGGTTCGCCCGAACGTATGACAAAGTGAAGAAACGATTCTATTAGCCTGGCCTTTATTGAACTGTTCGCCATTATGTAAGCCATTGTCGGGAGTGTCAACTAAGGAAGAAATTACCTCGACGTTCGGCTGGACAACTTGAATCCATACCACCTAGAGAAAACCCATTCTATAACGTCGGAGTTAATCGCCTTGGAAGATTTTCAGTTTCTAAAAATGGAGACCGTTGGATGATTGTGTGCACCGATTATATGACAAGGTATGCCATAACGAAAGTTAATGGTTGAAGTCGTTATCTTGAAGCAAGGAGCTCCTAGAAAAATGATAACAGATCGCGGAAGGAATTTAATTTTCAAATAATATAAAGGATCAATGCTCTGTGCAAAATTGTGCATAGATTTACTACGGCCTACCATACCCAGACCAACGGCCTGACTGAAAGGTTCAACAAAACTCTGGGTGACATTTTGTCCATGCACACAGGTGTTGAGCAAAAGGAATGGGACCAAGTTTTACCCTACGTAACTTTTGCTTGCAATACTGATAAAGAGGAGGCGACCAGCTACATTCCGTTCTTTTTTGTCCACGCCCGCGAGCCCGAGACCTACATCGATGCCATACTACCTTACCTGCCAGATGATCTCTGACGACTACGTTGGGGGACATGTGATCAGAGTTGAGGAAGCGCGTCATCTCTCCCGATCACGCCTTCAATAATCACAGGCGAAAGGCCGTAGACTTCACGACCAGAAACATACTCCAGTCTATTACCAGAAGGATAATCTTTTGTGGGTTTTTACTCCCATCCGAAAAGTAGAACTCTCAGAAAAGCTACTGAAGAGATACTTCGGTCCCAACAAGGTGACCAAGAAGATTTCAGAAGTTATGGTATGAAGTAAAGCCCGTTAACCCGTCGCCTC
>CP092864.1:165541323-165621414 GCA_030710605.1 Cordylochernes scorpioides
TTGTACAGTTTGATATATACAGGGTGATTCAAAAAAATGTATACACTCTTTGAACTTCCATAGAAAATTTATTTACCGTTCTACAAAGTTAAATTTCAGGAAAATAGAAAACTGAAAGTCCAATATAAATGAAACATAAATAACAAATGTTAATACTGTTCAAATTGGTGACCTGCAGCATCAATACAATTCTGAGTACGAGTCACCACAGATTCTGTACATCGTATCAAAACGTCCAATGAGATTTCTCTACACACTGCTTGAATCTCATTCCAAAGAATGTCTAGGTTACGTGGTTTACGTTTGTACACCCCTTCTTTTACTGTGCCCCACAAGAAGAAATCCAGTGGTGTAAGGTCTGGAGAGCGCCACCGCCGCGCATGCGCGCCGACCGTGACGTCGCCGCCGTCACCGCGCGGTGGTTGATTGAAAACTGATGCTGCAGGTCACCAATTTGAACAGTATTAACATTTGTTATTTATGTTTCATTTATATTGGACTTTCAGTTTTCTATTTTCCTGAAATTTAACTTTGTAGAACGGTAAATAAATTTTCTATGGAAGTTCAAAGTGTGTATACATTTTTTTGAATCACCCTGTATATATATATATACATTTTTATATATCAAAAAAGAAAATACTAACAACTTCACACAAAAATTTATAAAAACACTATTTACACTGAACAATCAAAATTTCACCAATTAAACTACTAAAGTACATTAAAATTAACAACTTATCAACGGATTAACAGACATAAGTTAAGACATACACAAATTTAGAATTACACAGAACACAAAATTTATTATTAAATTTAATCGTGTTTTATTTGAGCACATAAAATTTAACAACATACTCAACAACAGAAAAAATAATCACCTATTTCCTATACAAAATTTAACCTTCCAAATAACATGGAAATAAAACAAAAATTCAGATAGTATATTATGTAATTAGGAAAAAGGAGAAGTCCCGGCAAGAGAAGTGGTCCCTGCGAAAGAAGCGGTGCCCTCGGGAGAAGCGGTGCCGACGAGCGAAGCGGCTTTGGCGCGAAAAGCGATACCGGAAAGAGAAGCGGTGCCGGCGAGCAAAGTCGCTAGAGGAGTGGTCCCGGCGAGAGAAGCGGTGCAGGCGAGAGAAGCGGTACCGTCGAGCAATGCCTCGAGAGGAGGGGTCCCGGCGAGAGAAGCGGTATCGTCGATCAATGCCACAAGAGGAGTGGTACCGGCGAGAGAAGCACTTCACGATTTTGCGTGTCATCCTTTAGCAGGGGCGAGAGAAGCAGCACCGGCATAAGAAACGGTACCGGCATGAGAAACGCCTCCGGCGTGAGAAGCGACTCCGGCGAGAGAGGTAACTCCGGCTAGAAGGGGGCTCCGGCGAAAAGGGCAGCTCTGGCGGGAGAAGCGGCTCCGGTTAGAGAGGCAGTTCCAACGAGAGAGGTGGCTCCGGGGTGAGAGTGGCGGTTTCGGCTAGAGAAACGGCACCAGCGAGAGAAACGTGCTATCAAGGCGACAGGAAAGGATCGAGACGATAGGCCTTAAGGGAAAGACAGTGTCGCGTATATGAGCCTGAAAAATACCTACAACCTACGATAATATATGGCGTTTTTTGCCTATTTCCGGTCTGGAACTAGTGTAGTATTCGCCGACTGCTTTGGTCCCGTTTTCTGGGGCAAATATCCGTTGATATTGGTCCTGGGATGTAAAGTAGTGTGAATACACATTAATTGTTATTCGATTTATATTTAATGTGGTTTAAATATGACAATAAAAGAGGAGGAGTTTTAGAAGACTGGTTATCGGTTACTGTTGTATCTCTCTAACTCTCTCCAACTTCACGCGGCTGCTCTTCTGGTGAGTCTCTCGTGTCTTCCCATCAGTATTTAAGGCCGAGAGATACTACCAGAGGGAAAGGAGACCCACCTGGTGGTGGTTATCAGAGGATCTTTGGGTGGTCTGCAGAATAGGGCTGCAGATGGAAAGCAACGGAGCCCAGGGTAGGTGAACCACGACGGAGGAAGCGATTACGTCTAGAAGAACCGGAGGGGTCGCGCCGCGACAATATTTTTGAAAATAAAAGAAAAAAATCATCAGTAACAAAACCATAAGAATTCATATATTATACCACTGAATTATGAAGTGGCTTTAGTCAGATTGTAGATAAGAACTATATGGCAATAGGGTCAAAAATAACTAAATTATTTGTGTGTGACTCTTCAGCAATCAAAGTCGTCTGCATCAATAGAGATTTGACTTATATACGTTAATCTTTTGACTAATAATGGTGATAATGCTGATTTACAAACTTCACCTCTCCACATTTTCATTCAAGTTTTTTCTTAGCTAATTGCAATATTGGGTTAATTAAATCAATAAGGTTGTTTCAATCATCTAACCATCATTCCTCTTAGGATCAGATTATTCAAATTATGGAAAAATAAGAAAGTTAAACATTTTCCTAACAATGAAAAAATATATACATAAATTGCAAACTGAATGAATAAAAGGTATTATTTGGAGAATAGACTAGAATTATAAGGCAGTATGAATATGTCTAATCAAATTATCTGTGGGCGACTCTTTGACAATAGTATCTATAGTGACAACAGGCGAAATATCGAAATAATTAGTCGGTTGACCGCTGATGGTAGAATAATTACCTTAGAAAATTTACATTATATTTATTCATTTTTCACTTTAGTAAAAATATTGATAAAACAATAAAATCACAAATTATAATGCTATACTATTTTTTCTGATATATTTTCTTTTATTTCATTTTGCGAATATATTTATTCAAACTTTTCACCATTGTCTATAATTTATTCCCTGAAATTACTCACCAAAAATGAGTCAGTGTTTTCTCAATGTTGACAGTGTGGAGTGTGTGAATGTGGAGTAGCAAAATAATTGTTGAATATGTTCTCATTTGACTTCAGGGTCATTAGAAGCGTCGTGGCCCTGAGGTGATTCTCGTTCAGGATTGAGTACAGACACTTTTTTTTGTCTTTATAAGCCGCTTCCAGGCTGCTCCGAAATGTGGCGCTGCGGGTGGAATAAGCTTCCATTCAATTGGTCCTAACCTTCTACTCGCAGGGATTTCAAATTCTTTTCCCTGGTGGGCGCATCACTCGTGTTCCGCCTTAATCAATATCTCCGGGAAATGATGTCTTAAGGGAAAAATTGCTGATGTCTTTTGGGCTTTGCAGAAGCTTCTTGGCTTGCTGCCCTCGGCTTCTTAGACAGATTACACCGTCTATAAGAACTGTGGATAGTCGAGCGAGTTTCTCCTACTTCACTGCCTTTCTTCTGGGCAATACTAAGAGACCTTTTGCATACACTTCTCTCTGGACCAACTTAACTAAAATCTTCAACGCTGCATCATACCTTCCTGGATTTTCTATGAAACTATCTTTCATAATTTTCTTACGGTCATCTGGAGCACATTTCCAGGTTATACTGATTTCGTATCGACATTTCAAAATCTTTCGACTCCAGTAGCTAGATGCTCTCTGCACTGCTGCTGTGCGACGGACCAGTCTAGCAAGTTTTCTGAAGTTCTCAAGATAAAACGAACGACGACAAAAGGTGATTTCATCTTCTTCAACTTTGGGTTTCGATACGGTCATTACCACAGTCAATCGCATTAAACTCCAGAGGCTAATCTTTCTTCGGTTTCATGAACTGTAAAACTTTAAACCACATGTCGCCTGGCTCAAAAGATATCTCTCTCTTTAAATGTGGTGGCGATGTCTGCAGGGTTCACGTCAGTTAGGACCCATTTCCACTCGCAGTGTCCAGTGGCTTCCTGAATCTCACCGACTCTATTGGCTTCGAACTCTTTGTGTCTCACATCATCGGCACGGATCCAGGTTAGCACCACCTTGGAATCTGACTGAAACACATTACGATCCAACCGGGAATTCAACTCACACTTGATTGTGACCGCGAACTTGCTCCCAAGAACTGCTGCTTGCAACTCAAGCTGTGGAATTGTTCTCTTTCTTTTGCCGAGCCGAACGGGAGATACTCTTGCTTTAGATCCGAACAAAGCGACGCTATTTTTTTCCGATTCGTGGACACATTTAAGATAAGCGATCGAGGCGTAGGCTCAATGACTCGCGTCTACGAAAACGTGTAGTTCTTTCTCCTTGGCATATTCAAACCCAAAGTCATAACACCTCGGAACCCTCACTCTTGCGATTTCTTTGAACTTTCCCAACCAAGTCAGCCAGTCGTCGTAAATGTCCTGGGGGAACTCTTGATATCAGTCGATTTCCGAAATCCAAATGCGCTGCCGAAGCATGATACCCTTTATCTTGAAGTGGTTTACGAGGCCAAGAGGGCCGTTAAAACTCATCACAATAGTACACGCTTGAGGCTTTGTCGGAACTGCCCCACTCAATATCTCTACAGGTACCTTATGGAATCGTAGTCCGAAACCGAACGTGTCCGCTTCTGGGTTCCACTATATACCCAGAACACGCTCCCCGACAAACCACTTTTTTTCGTTCACCCACTTGGCATTATCAGCACGCAAATCAACACGTATTGACTCCAGAACATTCTTCGAGTTGCTGTTGCACTTACACAAGAAAAACCCACCAGCCTCGTTGATTTCGGATAGCTCGTTTCTGAGTTCCTTGCAGGCTTCTATTGAGCCAGCCCCTGTAAGACAACCGTCTACGTAAAAGTCCTGCTGTATAACTTGGTAAACTTGTGGTTTCACTATATTGTTCTCCATGGCATTCTTGTTCTTCACGTAGATTACCGAGCAGGGCGATGACGTCGCTCCAAAGATGAGTACCTGCATCTCGTAATGTTCTGGTTCCCTCAATGATTCTCCGTTCCGCAATTGGAAACGCTGGCTGCACCGGTCCCCCAGAATAACGCCAACTCGATGAAACATGTCGCTGATGTCTCTTGTCAAAGCGTAGCTGTGAGCCCGGAAATTATAGAGAACTGACGTAAAAGGGCGAACAATACCGGGTCCTTTGTGAGATCCTTATTCAATGACATTCCATTTGACTCTTCCGCAGCGTCGAACACGAGCCTCAGCTTTCTAGGCTTGTTGGGGTTAGTGACTCCAAAATGTGGCACATACCAGGTTCGCTAATCCCTGCAGCGATATCATCTTTTGACAAATTCCGGATGTAGCCTTTTTCTATATATTCCCTGAACTTGGCCGAATGACTCTCTTTAATTTCTGGATTTTTCAGCTTTTTTCTACCAAACGAAGTCGGCCCAAAGCCATGTTGTAGCTGTCCGGCAAAGACATTTCGTCTTCACGCAACAATAATCCCGTTTTCAAGCCTATGTTGACTTTTCCGTTGTCTACTGAAGAATGTGGTAGGTGTCCTCGTGCCCTCATTCTTGCTAGATGGGGCCAGGCTTCTTTGATCTTTTCTAAAGATATAGAGTAGAGCTGCATCCTCATTGAACTGACCGTAATGGCTTTTCTTAGCGGGAGATAAGGAGCTTATCTAAAGGCACCAGACACTTCAAAAAAATAAAAAAAAAAATTCACTAAATTATTATTATAGGTTCAAAAACTTTGGTGCCACTAACAGATTCGTAGGAGTAAGAGAAGCTCTCCCCTCTCAAGCCAACACCATTAGCCAGTCTCTTTGAAATCATACTCCTACTTGCTCCAGTGTCCAACAACCTATATACACGTAGAAATTCTTTTTGACCCTTAATCATATCTGGCACTATGGGCAAAGTTCCATCACAACCCTTGATAACAGTTTCTCCGTCGAAGACCATGATATTCACTATTCGTTCTTGGTTCGACGGTTGACTTGTCCCGCGACTCTCGGAACTTGAAGTCTCTGGAGCTGCGCTAAAACTCTTGTTCTTGTGTAGAAGCGGGTGTGGCTTCATTCCACCTTCGTCAATTCCACACACTTTGCCTTTGCTACACCTGTATGAACGGTTTCCTACGTGCTTCAATCAATTGGCGCAAAATCCAGGAAGTGTAGACTTAATCAATTTCCACTTCTCGTCTCCGTCCATCCTCTCAAACTTTCGGCAGTTCTCCAGAAAATGGGACTCATTGCATGCGGGGTAGGGCTTATTCTTCGTTTACTGTCCATCTACGGTGGCGACATTGATATTTTTTCGTCGTTGTCCGCTTTTAATGGCGTAGCTTCAACCCATCTCATACCAATTTTCGCCTTCCAAATTTAAGCAAATCGGAAACCTCCATCAGTGTCTTAGGTTTGTTGGTTGCCTTTACCCAAGAATACCAATATTCTTTCATGTCTGGAAGAAGCTTTTTGACAAAGGTATCCATTAACTCGATACTATCTAGATACCTAGGTTGTCCAAGCGACCTTACGCTCGAAATTGATGCTTTGACACTGATGTTGAAGCTAATCAACGTCTCTGGCTTCTGTGATGAAATTTGTGGGCGATCTTTGGCTTTCTTCATTAGGTTTTCGATGATGAAGCACGGTTGTTCAAATCGCTCTTCCAAAGCTAACATGATGGTGGGTGCATTCACTACATATGGGAGACATTCAACATGTTTCATCGTCTCCCGAACTGCCCTACCTCCACATTCTTCTAATTGCCGGTGGAGGATGGACTACCTAGCTTCGTGTACTGAAGACGGGTAATTGATTTCCGGATCCTGGGTCCACCGTCAGGACTTTTCTTGTCACTTATCTTTAATTTGAACAAATAATCTCGTAATAAATTTATTTATGATTCATGATATATGATTCATCTTCAAGAGTACTCTGTAACCTATGCGAAATTTCTTGAACGACCTGGCTGTTGTATGTGGTTCAAATACCTTTTTTTTTCACATGGCAATTGTTTATTTTTGCTTAGCATTATTATAACCCAAATGGAATTTTTAAAGCTCTTCTTTAAGCCCATTTAGACAATTCATTTTCCTCTCAAAATATAATAAGTATTTAAAATATGTATTTAATAATGTTTATATAAAAATTGTATTTGTTATTAAGTTGTTAACGTGATAATCCTGTTTAAGGACTGACAAGTCCGAAAGCTTGAAAATAAAAAGTTGCACAAAAAACAAAACCCTGGAAGTTTCATTTATTTTATAAAATCATAATGAAAAAGAAACACAATATAAATAACGAAGCGAAGGCAAATATGAAATAACATATTGTATTCTTTAGAGTATGTATCATGTGCTAGGTTTTATCCTTTTATCAAGTGAGGCGGCTGCTGAAACGTTACCATTAATTATTGCATAAACTTCATAGTTCACCCTCCGTGTAAAAATTATTGACACGTGGCAAATTAGGAAATACAAACTTCGGGATGACATAGCAATTTTTTAAGGCTAGAACAAACGTGAATGATAAAAAAAATATAAGCAATGGGGGAAGTTTACAGAGTAGCAATATATAAACATAAAAATGATACTCTGTTAATAAAATAATAAATACTTTGGTACATTGCCCCTTCCCTATGGGAGCTGTGACCCACAGGATAAAATTTTTGTGGTTACAGACATGGATCTGACATGATTCTGTCAAGGATACAATCGAAGTCTTGGAACTTTGTCCCTAGTTCCTTTTCTTTCTTTTTCTTGCGGCGTGAAGAGCGGCTTTATCGTCGAATCGTCGTTTATAGGGTCAACGTCATCTTGCAAGGAAGTCAGTTTGTCTTCCCTAATTTACCCAGCATCTCCACCAAAAAGCAACGTGGAAAATTAGGAAAGACAAACTTCGGGGATGACGCAGCAATTTATTTAAGTCACGAGCAATGATAAAAAAGCAATAAGGGAAGTTTATAGAATAGCAAAATATAAACATAAAAATGATACTCTGTTATTGAAATAATAAATACTTTGCCACATTATTTATTGGTTTGTTAATAATTCTGTAATTCAACATTTATCCAATATGCACACACATACAACTTTATCAAGACCATCGGTCTTACACAGATTCAACACAGGAAGAAATCATACATAGAGCTTCTATACTCCAGGCAGCGCTGAGCCCAACAGCCTCTATGTACGACGCATGCCTAGTGCCCACATCGTGCATAGGTTAGCGTATTTTTACTTTTTAACATAGATAATCGACGTACATTTATTCATTTTTTAACATATTCTGAACGGTATAAATCGTTGTTCGATTTAGTATATTTTGCCCGAGTTTCTTTTATCGTCTTTTTCGCTATGTAGAAATTATGATCAAACCAAGGTTTCGACATTGGGTTATGCGTTTTTGTTTCAATTTGTACACAAGGTTTTAATATTGCATTTTCGATTTGCTACACCATGTTATTAATTATATTATCAATCGAGTAATTACAGAATCCATAAGTTCTCCTTAAAATATCTGCAAATAGCATTACTCTTTCAGGTATCCCTATGTATTTTACTTCGATATTGAGGAAAGGTTAACCATTTATATCCTGCCCCAATATATTTTCATGTTCATTGTTAAATAAAATAAATTTATCCAACAATTTTATGAAATTATAATTTCTATAGATACCCTAGAATAAACGGTTTGAAATTAACGCCGTAGTTTTTGAAGAGTCAAATATGAGTTGAAGTCTCATGCGTCTCGGTTGTTAGCTGGAGGCTAAACGTGTGGTAGAGATATCATAGAATCCTGGAGAATGAATGCCATATGTGAACTTCTTTGTAGTTACAACATTTAATGAGCATTTCATTTTAAATTTTAAATTTTGTATCGCTCGCAATTTACAATTTCAGTTAAATTTACTCTTAGAATTTTTAGCAAAAACGTTTTAATATTTAAATTTTATATCTATATTTCAGCGTCATTTTTTGGTTAACTTAATTTTTACTCTGTGTGTGTATTTGCATATATTTTTAAAATTAGAACTTTTGAATTATGAAGTAATTGCCATAAATCTTCATAATACGATGGAAATATGGTGTATTTTTTACTTTATCCTTGTTTTATTTATTTTTCTGATATTTTATGACAAATGTTATGGGCGCCTTAATCGCAGTAAAAATGAGCATACTAAACCCAACATTACAAAAAGTGACATAAAGGTTTGTAAGAAAGTTGCAAGATGGAAACACCACCTGCATTTAGAAAGAAACCTCCATCGCAACAAGCTCGTCATGACTTCAAGACTACAGGACGTCGAAGAGGCGGTTATCCAGATGGCAGAGGAACTGAAGATGAAAATTTCGCAGACAAATAATAAATTAGAGAAAATATTTTTCAAAATTATTCCAGAAATAGCATTTTAAATATGGAAGATTTGTTGATAGCAATGGGAAACATTCAAAAAAATTATGAAGAATGGGCTGATATCGTGAATCGACATGTGAGGGGTCTAGATTTCAAAAAGGAAAGCAGCCTCTCCCTGTTGGCGGAAGAAATTGAGAAATATAAGTTGACACGTTTCTTGGTTATGAAGCAGATTCTTGAGATTGTCATAAAAAGCCGAAAGGTGTGCTCAGCTTCAGCAGAATGCAGGGATAAGACTGCCAACATTTCTGCCCAAAGTTATAGTATCAGTACCGAGAACCAAATTCAAGAAAATCTTGAAGAGAAAACAGGGTCTGAGGATTCAAATATTTTAAGTCTGGAATTAGTAAACAATTTTTGTTCGGATTCTAATATCTCTTTTATATGTCGGGAGTCTGGCAAGTCGAAATTCAACAATTTCCTTTGCAACTTAATTTGCTTTGGTCTTTGCCACCCAAGGAAGTTTGACGTTCACTACAGAAATAATGTTGAATAAACAGAATGCTGCATCAAATATTGAGTCCCCCTTTAAGTTTTATTCCTTCGTTAATCCCCGCCTTTACACCCTGTATTCCAACATTGATTATATAGTAATGTATCTATTTTTATAAATATATGTGTGGTTCTCTCTCTCTCTCTCTCTCTCTCTCTCTCTCTCTCTCTTACTGGCTATATATTGATATAAACAAACGTTATTAGGGAACTTTAGTCTTAAGCATCTACGCAAAGTTATTTGAATTGAGCGTTGGACTCAAATTAAGTGTTTTATATACATTTTCGTGTGTAATAAAAATTAATATTTTGAAAACTCTACGTTTGCGACAATATACATATTTTCCCTTTGAACAGCGAGCGTTGAAATCACATATTTCGTTTACCTGCCAAAAAGTGTGATACCTATTGTGAGTCTATTGAATATATTTCTCGCTTATGCAAGTAAATGTTTGTTTGAAACAACACACTGCCTCCGAGGATAAGTTTCTTGCTTTATTTAAAGAATATTTCGGTTATCGCAAACTCTTAAACAGAAGTATACAACGGGATGAATCCTTCGGTTAGGATAAAGAGAACACTCTTTTGATTACCTTTGCTATATTGCGATAATATAAAAGAACAAAAAGGAGCTTCTTGTGTAAAATACGTTTATTTTGCTAGCTTACGAACGATATCGTTCTTCAACTGACGTGAAATTTATTTCGCTAGCTTTCGAACTACATCGTGAAGATAAAGCATAAGGCATGATAATATATAGGAGTACAATGAGATATAAGTGATATGCAAATTTGTAACTAACATGATCTCAGATAGAATTACGAAGTGAGAAATTAAACCAGTTATGTAAATCTATATATTTGGGTAAAAATATTAGAATAATATTGAGAAAAAGGCAAATAGGGTGCCACTGAAATAGATATTGCAATATACCTGTCTACTGCATTAATAAATGGTAAATTTCGGATATTTCAATTTTTTTTATTAATTCTATCCTTTTGGATGGAGATGCAGGCCTCCAAAAATAAACGTTGTTATTTTTTTGGGGACTTTGGTGAATGGACAGTGGGGTTTCTCAGGTTAAATGAATGTCCTGTTTGGTTAACATGTTGGAATATCATAGATCTGGTGTCTCTACTGATGTTCCTATCGTTCACCTTAATCCTGATGGACACCGTTCTACCGTTCTCACCCACGTAAGTGGCAGGACATTCCCCGCAGGAGACCGAGTAGATGGAGACACTATAACTGGCGGAGCTAGGGGTGGGTGGAGATGGGATTCCTGATGATAGAAAGAATATTGGGGAATTTATTGAAGTGTTGGAGGACCTTATTAGACGTATCGTCCGAGAAGAAATCCACCATGCATTGAATCCCGAGCCAGCCACTCTCTAACCATCTTCCCTGAATCTAATTATCCGAGAGGAAGTTGAAAGGAAAATGTCTGCAATTTCGCAGCCCGTTCAAAGGCCAATACCACGACAACAGTACTCTATCCGATCCAAAATATTCAAACAGACGCCACGACAGCAGTTCTTGAACCAAAGAATACCGGCACCCAACCAGACACCACTACAGAGAAGAGTTGATGAATGGAGGACACACGAAAACGTTCCAATATGTTTCCATTACGGTCGCCCGGGACATGTAGCCCGATATTGCCGAGACAGAAGGCGTGTTTTCGAGGAATCCAGGGTAAAAAGGCCGACCTACTCTAATAATTACAACACCTGGTTCAACCAAAATGCCGAAGAAGTTGAGTTCGTAGATCGCCGCTTTCGAAACGCGTCGCCCTATCCTGGCCGTGGAAGATCCCCCTCAAGAAGAAACGCAACGCCGTCGCCCTCTCGCCGATCCAGTCAATCTCTTCGCCGCCTAAGCTAGGAAATTTAGGAAGAGCGACCGAGAATGGAGGTAAGGCCGCTGACGAAAGTAGAAATCCTCTCCCTATTATAACTGCAAACATGAAACGGAACTACGTTGTTATCACCATAAATGGACAGAATGTTGAGGCCTTAGTCGATTCTAGAGCCGATTATTCCGAAATCTCGGAAAGTTTTCGCCGATATTTGAAAATTCCGTTCTTTGCAGAAAAGGGGCCTGTACTGAGAGTCGCCAATATGAAGCATATCGAAACTCTGGGGCGCTGCAACTTGAAAGTGTCAATTGAATAACTTGAGATTCATTTTACTCTTGTTGTCTTCTCTGAATGTAGTCATCACATAATCCTCGGTCTTGATTTACGTTCAAGCCACAAGTACAGTGATTGATTGCGAAAGAGGTGAAATACATTTGAAGGAAAGTGTGAAGGATGGCCTAGAAGAAGATCTGCCTACACATGCGTTAGAAGACTATTTTGTTCCAGCTCGCTCAATTAAGAAAATCACGGTTATTAACGAAGAGATTCGAGGTGGAAAATATCTGATGATAGAAGGAAGTAAAGATCTCATCTTAAAAAAAGAATTGGTCGTACCATCATTCATAATTAACTTCCATCACGGCAGAGGGGAGATATGGGTAACTAATGGGACTTCTCAGAATCAAATAATCCCAGCTGGTATGCTCGTAGGATACTTGAGGGAAATTGGAAGTAGCGGAATATACAGTGTTGACACAGCTGAAGACGAGAAAATTCAATCAAACATTAAGAATGAGGATAGACGCCAACAAATTTTATCTCTAATAGACGAGAGATTAAATGAAGAACAAAAGTCAATGATTGCAGAATGTCTATAAAATACTCGGAGGTTTTGATTTTGAGGGAAAATCATTCAGTACAACCTCCAATGTGAAACATAAAATCGACACCGCAGATAGCCGTCCTATTAAACAACGACCATACCGGGTGTCTCCTGTCGAAAGACGAGCTATACAAAGTGAAGTCGATAAAATGATAAAGATGGGAATTGTACAACCGTCCGAAAGTCCTTTGTCATCCCCAGTAGTTTTGGTTAAAAAGAAAGATGGGTTCTGGAGGTTTTGCGTGGACTACCGAAAGCTTAACAAGGTCACCAAAAAAGATGTGTATCCTTTACCTAGAATGGATGTTTTGGATAGCTTAACAGGAGCTAAATTCATTTCCAGCATAGACCTTCGTACGGGATACTGGCAGATAGAAATCGACGAGGAAGATCGGGAGAAGACAGCTTTTATCACCCCTGATGTCTTATACAAGTTCCAGGTGATGCCCTTCGGTCTATGCAACGCACCGGCAACATTCGAAAGAATATTGGACAAGCTACTATCAGGATTAAAATGGACAATATTTATTTGTTATTTAGAAGATATATATAATTGTTAATGTTAAATCCTTTAAAGAACATATTGAACGCTTGGGGAAAGTTCTCAGATGCATCCAGCAAGCAAGCTTGTGTATTAATCATGAGAAGTGCCGTTTTGGGTCAAGAGAAATCTGGTTACAGAAAGCGGCATTCACCCTGATCCCGATAAAATTGAAACAATTACAAATTACCCGACTCCAAAAACAGCAACTGAAGTAAGAAGCTTCGTGGGATTGTGTTCCTATTACAGACGAGATTTGTGAAAGATTTTGCATATAAAGCAAAGCCGTTACACGACCTCCTGAGGAATAACGTGAAGTTCTTTTGGTCTAACGAACAAGAACAATCTTTCCGAATATTAAAATCAGCCCTAACTACCGATCCTGTGCTTGGCCATTTTAAAGAAGATGCTGAGACACTTGTACATACCGACGCGAGTGGATATGGCGTCGGGGCATTGTTGTCCCAACTGGTAGAAGGAAAAGAAAAGCCTATCGCCTATGCATCATGAACACTTAACGCCGCAGAAAGAAATTATTTCACGACGGAGAGGGAATGCCTAGCTGTAGTTTGGACTATTTACAAGTTCAGACCATATTTGTTTGGAAAACACTTCACCGTCGTCTCCGACCATCATTCCCTGTGTTGGCTAGCTAATGTAAAGGATCCATCAGGAAGGCTAGCCAGATGGGCCTTGCGACTTCAAGAGTTCGACATATCTATTGTGTATAAGAATGGTAAAAGACACCAAGATGCGGATTGCCTCTCAAGAAGTCCTCTCCCCCAATCCAACGAAGATAACATACCAGAATTGTCTTCAATTACCGACATAAGAAAAGAGCAAAGAAGCGATGTCCAGACCAAAAAAATAATTCAGGAAATTGATCCCAAAAGTGAAAGTGGATACAAAATAATCGACGGCATCCTCTACCGCAAAAACTACGATCCCATGGGCAAACCTTGGCTCTTAGTAGTGCCCAAACAAATGAGGGTTGAAATTTTGAGGGAAGCCCACGATGCACCAATGGCGGGACACCTGGGATTTGCCAAAACATACGACCGCGTTAGAAGAAAGTATTTCTGGCCCGGCTTGCATAGATCTGTGCGACAATATGTGGCACATTGTCGAGAATGTCAACGGCGAAAAGGTTCTACCGAATGTCCACCAGGGCAACTTGTGCCAATTCCGCCGGTTGCACGACCTTTTTAGAAAATAGGGATAGATTTGTTAGGAAGATTCCCTACCTCGAACGATGGCAATAAATGGACCGTGGTCGCGACAGACTATCTAACTAGGTATGCTATGACCAAAGCCATACCAAATGGAAGTTCGGAAGAAGTTGGGAAATTTATGGTAGAATACGTGATCCTCAAACATGGAGCCCCCAGAGAATTGATTTCAGACCGAGGTCGAACCTTTATATCCCACACAATACGGGAGATTAAAAACCTCTGTGGAACCGAACATCGCTTTACTTCTGCCTACCACCCCCAGACAAATGGCCTGACCGAGAGACTCAACAAGACACTTGGTGACATGCTGTCTATGTATGTTGACGTAGACCAAAGAAACTGGGACGCAGTTCTCCCTTATGTAAATTTTGCCTATAACACCGCCAAACAGGAAACCACCGGGTTTAACTCTTTCTATCTTGTGCGTGGACGCGAGGTCGAGACCCCATTGGACACCAACCTGACATATAGAGAGGAAGCCAATCTGGAAGACTACGTGGAGAGTTTGGTCACAAATACCGAGGACGCACGCCAGCTGGCCCGTTTGAACATCTTAAAGGCGCAAGAAAAAGACAAATATCGATACGACAAAAGCCACAGAACTGTCCAGTGCCGCGCAGAGGACCTTGTGTAGGTGTACACACCTGTGCCTAAACAAGGACTGTCGGAGAAGCTACTTAAAATATACTTCGGCCCCTATAAAGTTGTGAGACAACTGTCTGAAGTAACTTATGAAGTAGAGGCCTTGGAGAGGAGACCCCGACAACGGAATATCAAAGACATCGTCCACGTCTTGCGAATGAATACCATACATAAGCCCAGAAGAACAAACACAGGACTGATCTCAGTGTAGAACTTCTTTTTTTTTAAGCAGCGGGTCGTGGCTTATTTTTGAAAAGGGGAGTAATGTCATAACCAAAAATGTACATACCTGGTAACTGTAAATAATACATCGGCAGCTTGGCGACTGTTATGTACCTAAGCCCCGATAGGTGGAGCGCGCTGTCAGCTCGGCAAGTGTTATGTACCTGAGCTCCGATAGATAGCAGGCGCGCTAGGCGGAAAGTTTGTAAACAATAGTCGCCATCTTGAGGGGTGTAGCTGATCGCCAGCCGTTTGGGTCTCTGACATTACTTCCTTAATTTACCATTATTTTTATTCATTTAACTTAGTTTACCTCTATTTCTTTTTATCCCTCCAACTTTTTAACTATTTAAAGTCATCTAATAAATTATTATTTTATTCTACCCAAACGACTCGTCACCTTCATTACTGTGACAATATTATATTAATATTATATTTTGCTACTCTGTAAATTTCCCCCGTGACTTATCTTTTGTTTACCATTCATAGTTTGTTCTTGCCCCTAAATAAATTGTTGTCTCATCCCGAAATTGGTCTTCCCTAATTTTCCACAAGGCATTTTGGTGAAGATGCTGGGTATTATTAAGGAAGATGAATTAGGGAAGACAAACTGAAGATTGCCGAAAAGATATCGAGGCCATGGGTGCTGTGATCTATATTTTCGGAGACTGATTCCAGGATTCCACCGACGTGTCAAAGCCAAGACTTCCCTCCAAGATGACGATGTCCCTATAGACGATTCAACGAAAAAGCCGCTCTTCACGCCGCAAGAAAAAGGTCGCAAAGGTACTAGGGACAAAGTTCCAAGACTTCGATGGAATCCTTGACAGAAACACGTCAGATCCATGTCAGTATCTACAATAATTGCTAGCTATGGGTCACAGCGACCATAGGGAAGAATATATGTAACAAAGTATTTATTAATTTTATTATTTTCATTATATTATATTAATATTATATTTTGCTACTCTGTAAATTTCCCTCGTGGCTATCTTTTGTTTACCATTCATAGTTTGTTCTTGCCCCTAAATAAATTGTTGCCTCATCCCGAAGTTGGTCTTCCCTAATTTTCCACGTGGCAATATCGTCATGCATTATCTTCACGCCCGTTGAAGAACGATGTCGTTCGAAACCAAGCGAAATAAACGTATTCTACACTAAAATCTATTTTTTGTTCTTTTATATTATTGCAATGAATCCTCATATTTAACTACAATTTATAATTTGTATATCATTTACATATCTTTAAAGGGTGCAAGGAAACTATTTTGCATTTTATTTGTGAATTTTCTTTTATATAATATAAATTAAAATTGAGTTTTATCTTTTATACAAATCTAGTGAAATAAATATACTTGTGAAGAAAAAGCTGGTACACGTTTTTCCAAACAATGATGCGAAATTCGGTAGAAGAATTCGCAGTGGTAATTATTTTTGTAAGCTGTTGCAAGGATTTGGTCACTATATAGCAGAAAGGAGAAGGCAAAAGTCTCCTTCAAACCAACTTCATATAAACATGTTAAAGGGACAGAGGAAAAGAGACCGTAATTAGTCAGGAGAACACGCCGCGCGCAAATCCTTTTCTTATAGCCGGGTAACGCCGCTGGCCGAAGGGAGAGGGTATGTTTCTTTGCTTTTCCCCGGTCCGTCGTCTGGCAGACCTCCCGAAGTGGATCTCCTTTATTCCACATTTCCTCCCACCTATTTTCCTCTAGGCACACAATAAGAAAGTAATAATAATTGCAAATCGGTTGGGTATATACAAAGGGTTCTTCCTTATCTAATCTGAATATTTTCAGTTTTCTTTTTATCATTCAGCAATCGCAAAGAAACTGTTGTTAATGATATTTCCAATGAATATATTTTACGAATAGGTCTTAGGAAGGTTACTACTGAGATTATAACCTTTAATAATCTATTCATTCCATCTCTTCCAAATAATACCTTCTCGATCACTGCAAATGGCCAGAAATTACGCTTTTTATTTTTTATACCAACAAGGACAACATCCCCAGCCTAGAGTTTTGAATTCTAAATGCGTGTGTTTCTCTGGACCAGGAGGGACAAATATTATATCCTGAATCGTGATTTCAACTCCTCCCTCAGGTTATACAAATAGCACAGTTTCTGTGTCGTTGGATTAGGTCCCACTTCTGGCGCTGGGGAAACTCTACATAGGCCTGTTCTTGTAGAAACATGGAAGATTATATTGTCACAAGATTATTCGGATCGTCGCTGACATAAGTCGTGGGTCTTCCATTCATTACTGCCTCTTCATCATCACACAGCAGGGTCATCAATTGTTGATATGTCAATTTTGATGTTACGAGAATTATTTTTGGTATATCTTTGAGGGAACGAAACAATCTCTCCTACCATCCACCCCACTGGGCAGCAGCGGGCGGGATGAATTTATATTCAACTAGCCGAATGACCCGGGAAACGCCCGTGTTTAACCCGATTGAATGTTTTTATTCAAATACTATTTGTTACAATTATAAATTGGCGCCTTAAATAAATGCATATATTAGTTAATAACTATAGCCTATGTGCTTTATCTGTCTATGTACTGTTGGCTTCCGTAGGCGTCTCTTACTGGGAAAAAGAAAGAGAGGATTCCATTTAGTTATTAACTAATATATGCATTTATTTAAGGAGCGACCCGCTTCAACACAATAGTTACAAAAACCAAAAAGCGAGTGGGGGGGGGGGGCAAAGGTGGCGTGATCGTAGCCAACCAATAGGAGAGCGCCATTCCAAAAAAAAGCAAACAACGGTGACAGAGATGAAGAATTATTAAGAACGCATGACGCTCGTAACTGTATATAGAATATGCTTCATTTTCCCCGTCGTTAGAAACGCGTTCCCAGCCAATTGTTTGAAGAAGTTATTTAAGTTATTATTGGCTCCCACAAAATTCGTTCCGTTGTCGCTGAAGATGGTGGAAGGACGTTCTTGTCCCTTGACGAATCTCTCCAGGGCCATTAGAAAATATTCTGTACAAATTTATACGGCGGTTCACAGCACAGGTGAAAAGAACAAAAGGTATTAGTCCAATCTTTCAGGTAAAGTGGGCCCGGCAGATCAATCCCTACCACCTCGAAAATATTGGCGTAGCGTACTCGAGTGGCAGGTAATGGAGCGTCTTCTACCACAAAAGGTTTAGTGGAGAAGCAGCGACTTGTGACACATAAAATAAAAATTGTAAATCCGCGTGGCAATTCTCAACGTGTGATAATTTGTTCAATCAACGGATGAGTCCCATGCAATAGTACTGGCAAACGGAAGCCAAATTCGTCGCTGCTGTAATTTTTTTTTTTCACACGTAGGATTCCTTCTACTTCACATATTTTAAGGCCGAGTATAGAGTAGCGAGAGGAACACTCGGTCTGTACTAATTTCAAAAGCGCTAGTCCCGCTTCATCGTTCTCCTTCACGGAAAGTTCGCCCTTTTTTCGTTGAAGATCGGAGGTTGTTGATGAATCTTCTAATCCACGCCATCATCCGTACATTTCATATACCAATGATAGGTACTATTGACTGTTGTGACAACAATAATTTTATTTATTCACACAGATATTTCTACTTGATTCAGGTCTTATACCTGGAAGGCCAATATTCTTCGGAGAGTTTTATCCAGGATAACGCCCTCTCATCATCTAGACTGTACCAGATGAAAGAGGCTGCATCCTCTGGAGGGTAAATCAGCTGGATTGCACTGTCTAGAAACATATATCTAATATCCAGGATCACTAAGGCTGCATTTCTCTTAAATGCGATTCCCGAAAAAGGTACCCCATTGGGGTTTATCCTAGCGAGGGCTGTTGTGGAACGCTTCACGATTTTGTGTGTCATCTTTGCGCAGGGGGCCATGAGGTATCAAACAAGAATGTATTTGTGACATATATAAACTCTAGAGCTTCGGAGATCATATTGTTCAACAAACATACAGCACAGGCTAAAGGTTAATGTCTTGGTATCGTAGGTACCTTGAGAGGCGCAACTCGAGACTCTTACGCCATCATATGCATTTAATTTTTGTCATCATCCCCTGCTCGAAGGAACACCATAGCAGCATAAGCTTCAATACTAGCATCAAAAAACGTGTGTATTTTTCAGTCCTTCTGCAAAACCATAAATGTCTTGAAATTCCTAGGAATTGCCATGCCTTTGAGCAGCTAAAGGTCGTCGAACAATAGGTTTAGTTCATTCTTGTAGTGGCGGTCCAATTATTCGCCTCATGACAACTTTATATTACAAGCTTTTGCAGCATAATTTTAGGTTTTATTAATATCGGGCTCTCAGAAAACCAATAGGGTCATATATTTGAACTAAGAAAGGACAGGATACTTCTTTTGGTTATCTAGGGGGTATGACTACCGGGATTTCACATGACAAACAATCTTCCCTTTTACCCCAACCTATATCAAGAATTTTAGACATATCAGTTCTTTCAAAGAGTTAGTTTCGGAGGCCACGTCCAGGCTATGCTCCCAGGGCTTAGCTCCATTCGAGCATTTTTCATGATGAACGTTGCGTTTAATCTGAATTTTTTCAATTCTCCAAAAGAGTTCACGCTTGTGACCAAATTGTCCACATAAGAGGATTTTTTTCAACCTCTGAACATTAGAAGGGCGGTATTCGATTACTCCCCACAAAATGAAAGAGCTATAGTTAAAACCTAAAACAACACGTCTATGTCTGAATACTTTTGTCTTTTCGCCATTTTGGGAATACCAAAGAAAACACAAGTAATCTCTGTCGCTTTCATTCACCTCAATCTGTAGAAACGCTTTCTTAATGTCTGCCACGACTCCAAAATTGCAATTTCTAAAAATAACATAAAGTTGGTATTCATCTCAATGATGTTAGGTCCTTTATCAAGACAGTAATTTGAAGACGGAGATCTATTGACTTTGATAGAGACATCAAAAATATATCTCATATTTGTGTGCCACTGGAGATTTTCACCTCCGGACGGTTAGGCAGCTAGAGGGCCTCAGCGTCGTCTTGTTCAGCTGGGCTTTCTCAATTATTCCATATGCCAACCAGCCTCTGTAAATATCATCATAGTCCTCATAAAGGTTCAGAGGGATAAATATCTTAAGCGTCTGTTTAAATCTCTTAATAGCAATCTCCCGGTTGTCCGCGATTCTATCTTTCTCTACAGTCTACAGAAAGGGAAGAACTTTTCTCAGAGAAAAATATTGTTGGACTGTTTTTAGAAAGTTTCGATGTGCCAGTACGTCTCTCTGATCTCTATGTTCAACTTCAATAGGATTCATAATGCCAAAAAATCGAGATTCCACAGATTGGTTATACTGCTCTCCGAAACTTTCATCGTTGTAACATGATGAGCGAGTGAAACGTCACTACCTGGCTGACTTTTTCCCTTTAAAGTCCATCCAAAACGCGTCTGCGACGCAGTCAAGCCATTTGAAAACAGACAAGATTTCATCATGAAAAGAGATCCCAACACATCACATCCTAGAAGTATTTCAATTTCCATGTCATTCTCTCCAATATCAGAAACCCAGATTTTGTGGGCTTTGAGTTCTTTTATCCATGGCCCGCGGCTCAATCTTGGTAGGTTTACCACAGATATTTTGTTGGTCAAGAAGCTCTGTGACCATTTTAAAATTCCCCAATCCATGTCCCAAAGTGACTGTATTTTTGGTGAACACCCTCACTAGTATGGCCTCCGAACACCGCATTTTGACTTGATTCCGGGTCAATGGGAGATAGTCCAATATGCTGGGCAGTTTTAGTTCTATGGTGTGAGCTAGAAGCGAAGATCACTTCACTGGTCGTGGGACTAGATACTTCGATCTTAGGTTTAACAATAGCGAGACATTTCTTTTATAGCCTCTTATATCTCAAGGTATATTCCAAGGCCTCCTCATCGTCGTGCTCTAATTCCTCTTCGCTAACGTCTGAGGTCAGCATGAGGTCCCTTTTTTTGATTTGGATTACAAGAGCTCACTGTAAGTTTCTACAATGAATTCTCTATTACCTCCACTGTTGTCAACAGTTATTGGTGGAATACTTGATAGAAACTCTTCCGTCGTTTTCAAGATGCGAGTTAGTCTCTTTCTAAGTAAATTTATATTCCTTTTTGAAAATTCGATATTTCAAAATAAACTATGAACAAAATTTTAAAAGGTACTTATCTCTTGAGTCTTCACTTTTACTCCGCCGTTCAATCCGCTTGATCTAGCCATGTAGAAAACCCATTCTGTCGGGGACACAACTCGGTGAAGAGAAGGCTAATAAACGTTTCATAAAACAATGATGCGAAATTCGGTAAAATAATTCGCAATTAAGATTATTATTAGGCTGTTGCAAGGATTCTATTCAGATCACTAAATAGCAGAAAAGAGAGGGTAAAAGTCTCGATCAAAATAACTTTATTTAACATGTTAAGAGGACAGAGGAAAAGAGACCAACTGGTCTGCAGACCACATCGCGCACTAATCCTCTTCATATCGCTTGGTGGCACCGCTGGTGGAAAGGAGGAGGAAGGGTTGGTTTGCTGTCCCCCGCTTCATTGTCTGACCGACGTCTCGAAGTGGTTCTCCATTATTACACAATACTATTGCCTATCTACGGTCGTTTTGTAAGTAATTCTAAGTATTTGGGGTAGGTACAGGGTTGAGTCAAAAGGTGTAATGCACAATCACCCGTAGCAAAATATATAAATAATTTATTATAATAAAATGTTTTATGGTTAATAAAACATTCCGTTATTTATATTTGCAATCAGAATTGATTTAACTTTTGCATTTTTCAGATATAGAGCCTAATGTGTACACAAGAATCCGACAACGGTCAGTGACCGAGGTCCTCTTTAATTCCGGTGACATTTCAGCAATTTCAGTATATGGAAACGAAACATTAAATAGAAGAACTATATAGAGATGAGTTCAGCGCTTCCAGAAAGATTTATTTGATCTACATCACAAAGAGAGGTCAGGTAAACTTTCAACTGTCACAATGGACCAAGATTTCTCTTGTTGAGAAAGTTGTCAAGAATAACCAGACAGTAACAACATTAATAACAATAAATTGATGAAAAAACCTTCAATCTCTATATTAAGTTTTCTTAGACTACTTTCAGATCTTGTCTATCGAAAATTGTGCATTAATATCTTTTATTACCTGAGAAATGAAATCTCTTACGCGATCTGTTATCATTGTCTAGGAGCTCCATGTTTCAAGATAACATCTTTAACCAGGAACTTAGCTGTTTCGATTGCTCCTCCGTCTGGGATCGCTTTCGTTATCGCATACCTTGTCATATAATCGGTGCACACAATGATCCAACGGTTTCCATCTTTAGAAACTGGAAATCTTTCAAGGAGATCAATCCCGACCTTATAGAATGGCTTTTCTACAGTTGGTATGGAAACAGGGTGTCCCTCCAGACATCGAGGTAATTTCTTCCTTGGTTGACACTCCCGACAATGGCTTACATATTGGCGAACAATTCTATAAATTCCAGGCCAATAGAATTGTTCTTTAACTTTGTCATACGTTGGGCGAAACCCAAATTCCCAGCTGTAGGACCATTATATAAATTGGCATAACTTCCGATCTTAAGTGCTTAGGAATCATCATAAGCCAGGATCTTCCAGTTGCGCTGTAGTTATTCTTGTATAAGGTGCCGTCGATAATGCTGAATTCCTTCCTGGTGTAGCCTGAGTTTAAATTATCGATTATTTTAACCAAATCCGGGTCTTTAGTCTGCTCTATATCGACGTTGTTTAGTTGGTAAATTTTTGTTTGCAGCTTTAAGAGTAGGACCCGGTTCTTTGAAGTGAGGTGTCATTAGTTCGCCTCAAAATTTGTCCGAATTAACAAAAAGGCTGCTCTTGAATCGACCAATGCTTTAATTTTGCGTCCATTAATTTTGCCCATAACAAAATTTTATTTTAATTTAGCGGCGATATACATTGTAGGATTTTCCTCAATGGCGACCTCACCCTCGTTAGAAACCGCTCCATTTAGTTTTTCACATTCTGAATTTTGGGAGAACGGCTAAAACGACAGGCTGGAGACTGGGATTGTCTTCGGGCTGGCGAACTTGCACGGCTTGGATGTGGGGAAGAGCTACGGTAGAAATATGTCGAGGTTTGGGGCGTTACATAGTTTCGTCGGCGTCATATCTCGGAGGTCAACACGAAAATCCGCCATTTCTTCCTTCTCCGCCATTCCTTGACCTGGCTACAGCGAAGACCTGCCATCGTTCTCTAAAATAACGAATGACATACCCAGGTCGTCCGCAGTGGAAGCAGATGGGTTTGTCGTCGTAGGTTTTCCATTGTTCCGTCTTCCTGGGTTAGGTTGGTCGGTCGATATTGTAGAGCGTGCGTGGTTGTTGTTTCACAACGATAATTTGTGGTCTCATAGCTTGGATAGTACGGCTAACTTCTTCCTTCACAGTCTGTTCAAGGGCGATCACTTTTCGGAGAGGATTTACCACTTCAAAGCTATGAAGACCTTTTTAATTTCTTCTCTAACGATGCGGGCATTACGTTTGACAACCTGGCGAATTTCGTACGGACCATCCTGCGCTTCTCGATGCTTGCCAGATAATGGCAAAACTTCAGGATCTCATCTACCGTCTGTATGTCTTTCGCCAACAATACCTGGTATGTGTCCTTCGGAATTCCCTTTATAATGTGAGCAACTATTTCACCTTCTTTACATGCGAGGGTTAACCTGACGATAGAGACTAAGGATCTCTTGGATGTATGACTCGCTGGATTCCTCGGCCTTTTGTGCTCTTGACTTCAGAAATTCCTCGGAACGTCGAGCAGAATCCTCCTGCAAGCCGAACACACCGCGGAATGATTTTTAAAGCTTCTAAACGGGTTGAGTGATTCTTCGTTATTATCAAACTACCTTTAGCAGTTCCGTTCAAGTAAAATACGACGTTGGCTAGCTTCATGGTCTCGTCCCATCTGTTGTACTTCGACACTCTCTCGTACTCCTTCAACCACTGTCCAGGGTTTGTATTTCCATCTCCAGAGACGATAGATGGATCTCGTTGGAGCTGACATGGGAGGTAGGATCCGCTAACTGTCGACTTCTTCGAAGTTCCGTCACGTTACCCAGCGTCTCCGCAAAAATATGTCGCGGAGATAAATAAAGCAAGGGCAAATTTGAGAGTAATGAAATTATTATAAAGGGTATCTACCTTTTAGGTCTCGAATAAAATTATATACAAGAGGTATTTATAGGGAGAGAGATTCAGATAATATAACAACTTATCCGAAAGTAAAGATAACAATAATGAGCTTCGTCAGCCACCGAGGCGTCCCGTTTTCCTTATTTGCCGATAAGATTCCAAGAACACTCACACCTGTGGTCCCCCCCCCCCCCGCCGGGAGTGCCTTGTGAGCGCCTTCTTGTGACCGGAGTTGCAGAGCTACTTGACAATATTGTTATTTATGTTGTTACTGCCCAGTAATTTTCTTGACAATTTTCTAAACAAGAGCCAAATTTTGGTCTCATGTGACAGTTGAAGGTTTACCTAACCTCTCTTCGTCATGAAGATCAAATAAACCTTTCTGGATGCGCTGAACCCATCTCTGTATAATTCTTCTATTTGATGTTTCGTTTCCATATACTGGCTGAAGTTTTGAGTGAGTTGTTGTGGCTGAAATGTCACCGGATTTTAAGAGGAGCTCTCTCACCAATCGTTGTCGGATTCTTGTGTACACATTTGCTCTATATCTGAAAAATGCAAAAGATAAATCATTTCTGATTGCAGATATAAATGGCAGAATGTGTTATTAATCAGAAAACATGTTTTTTTATGATAATAAATTATTTATATATTTTTCTAGGGATGATTGTGCATTACACTCATTGATCCAACCCTGTACATAGCCCAAATACTTAGAATTACTTTCAAAATAACCCTAGATAGGCAATGGTATTGTGAAATAATGGAGAACCACTTTGAGACGTCGGTCAGACAACGGACCTGGGGACAGCAAGAAAAGTTTCCCTCTCCTTTCCGCCAGCGGCGCTAACCAGCGATAAGAAAAGGATTAGTGCGCAGCGTGGTCTGTTGACCAGTTGGTCTCATTTTCTCTGTCCTCATAAAATGTTGAAGGAAATTTAGTTTTTGGGACACTTTTACCCTCTCCTTTCTGCTATTTAGTGAACTGAATAAAATCCTTGCAACAGCCTACAAAAGAATCATAACTGCGAATTATTCTACCGAATTTCGCATCATTGTTTTGTAAAAGGTATATCAGCTTTTTTTCACAAAGTGGTGTCCCCGACAGGATGGACTTCCTACATGGCAAGATCAAGCGAATTCAACGTCGAAGTAAAAGTAAAGACTCAAGATAAGTACCTTTTTTAAATTTTGTTCATAGTTTATTTTGAAATATCGAATTTTCAAAAAGGAATAGAAATTTACATAGAAAGAGACCAACTCGCATCTTGAAAACGACGGAAGAGTTTCTTTTAAATATTCCACCAATAACTGTAGAGGATAGTGAAAGTAATAGAGAAATAATTGTAGAAACTTACAGTGTGCTCTTGTAATCCAAGGCAAAATAAAGGACTTCATGCTGACCTAAGACGTTAACGAAGAGGAATTAGAGCACGACGATGAGGAAGCCTTGGAATATACATTGAGATATAAGAAGCTAAAAAAGAAATGTCTCGCTTTTGTTAAACCAAAAATCATAGTATCTAGTCACACGACCAGTGAAGTGAGCTTCGCTTCTAGCTCACACTATAGAACTAAAATTGCTCAGGGTATCAGACTATCTCTATTGGCCAGGAAACATATAAACATGCGGTGTTCGGAGGCCATACTAGTGAAGGTGTTCACCAAAAATACAGAGTCAGTTTGGGACATGCATTGCAGAATTTTAAAATGGTCACGGAGTTTCTCGATCAACAAAATATCTATGGTTAACCTACCAAGTTTAAGCCGCAGGCCATGGATAAAAGAACTTAAAGACGGCAATATCTGGGTTTCTGATATTGGAGAGAATGACATGAAAATTGAAATACTTCTAGAATGTGATGTGTTAGGATATATTTTCACAATGAAATCTTGTGTGTTTTCAAATGGCTAGACTGCGTCGCAGACCCTTTTTGGATGGACTTTAAAGGGAAAATGTAAGCCAGGTAGTGACGTTTCACTCGCTCATCATGTTACAACGATGAAAGTTTCGGAGAGCAGTATAACCAATCTGTGGAATCTCGATTTTTTTGGCATTATGAATCCTATTGAAGTTGAACATAGAGATCAGAGAGACGTACTGGCACATAGAAACTTTCTAAAAACACTCCAACAATATTTTTCTGGAAGATAAGTCCTTCCCCTGCTGTAGATTCTAGAGAAAGATTTAATCGCGGGCAACCGGGAGATTGCTATTAAGAGATTAAAACAGGCGCTTAAGAAATTTATCCCTCTTAACCTTTATGAGGACTATGAATATATTTACAGAGGCTGGTTGGCATATGGAATAATTGAGAAAGCCCAGCTGAACAAGACGACGCTGAGGCCCTCTAGCTGCCTAATCGTCCGGAGGTGAAAATCTCCAGTGGCACACAAATACGAGATATTTTTTTGATGTCTCTATCAAAGTCTATATATCTCCGTCTTCATATTACTGTCTTGATAAAGACCTAACATCATTGAGATGAATACCAACCTCATGTTAGTTTTAGAAATTGCAAGTTTGGATTCGTGGCAGATATTAAGAAAGATTACCTGCGATTTCTATGGTATTCCTAAAATTGCGAAAAGACAGAAGTATTCACACATAAACGTGCTGTTTTCGGTTTTAACTGTTGTCCTTTCATTTTGGGGGCAGTAGTCGAATACCACCTTATTAATGTTGAGCCTGAACATAAACCCTCTACGTTTAGTATATTTTTGTTCCTCTTGATGCCGCTCTGCCATCTAGAGATGCTCATTTAAGCCAGCTCGTATTTACGAAAACTTGGCTCAAAAACCAATTTCTTGATTTCTCAGGAAGCCTCTGGGACTAAATATTTGTTCGTAGAGGTTCTGTCTGCAACACGCTAACGAGGGCTAACATCTCGAAACGCGTTCGGGGTTGAATTTTCTTAAATTATCAAGAAATTGGGTTGTCAAATATCACGGAAGAAGTTAAATAAGCGTTTAGTTTATTTTTGTTCCCTTAGATAGCGCTCTTCCATCTAGAGATGCTCATGTGAGCACGGTCAGGATATGACTTTTTTATTTTTAAAAACAACGATAAGGAGATGCCTTTTTCTTAATTATATATTATTAGTCAGAAAATGATGATGACGATATTGCTGTATCATGTAAGATTATCAGATACAAAATTATATCGGGAAAAATTCCAAAAATAAGAGACCACGGGTGAAACCAGCTCATTATTTTGTACGCAGGAACAAAATTCTAACAGAAAAACATTCATTTGAGCAGAAAACAAAAGCCTGATCATCTTTCTATAAAAATATCGCTTCTCAGACACAAAGTTTGGAGCGGGACGTTTCACAAGAGTGACATCCACGCCGCCAATTTATAATTGTAACGAATAGTATTTAAATAAAAACATTTAATCGGGTAAAACCCGGGCGTTGCCCGGGTCATTCGGCTAGTCTATATATATAAAATTGAATGTCTGTCTGTCTGTCTGTTTGTTTGTTTGTACTCTATAGATTCAAAAACCATACATCCAATTTTGGGATATTATTAGGTATATCACCGGGAAGGTTTTTGAAAAATAATTTCATGAATATCTTGAGTATTCTTAGAGTTACTTGCAGATTTGTAGATGTAACTCGCAAGCAGCGCCCCCATTGTGACGATGTTAACAAGTTTTCTTATCACTAAGTTTGTTATCTTAAACATTATTTTTCAAAAGTAAGATTATCTCAGGATGACACGGCAATGTGACACGGGAAAAAATGTTCACTAGATAAAACTATGATTTTCTATTTGATATAAAAAGCCAACAATGAAGAGTGAATGCAATATAAAAAGCCAACAATGAAGAATGAATGTAAGATAAAAAGCCAACAATGAAGAATGAATGTAAGATAAAAAGTCAACAATGAAGAGTGAATGTAAGATAAAAAGCCAACAATGAATAGTAAATGTAATATAAAAAGCCAACAATGAAGAATGAATGTAAGATAAAAAGCCAACAATGAAGAGTAAATATAATATAAAAAGCCAACAATGAAGAGTGAATGTAAGATAAAAGCCAACAATGAAGAGTAAATGTAATATAAAAAGCCTACAGAGTGAATGTAAGATAAAAAGCCAACAATGAAGAGTGAATGTAATATAAAAAGCCAACAATGTAGAATGAATGTAAGATAAAAAGCCAACAATGAAGAGTGAATGTAATATAAAAAGCCAACAATGAAGAGTGAATGTAAGATAAAAAGCCAACAATGAAGAGTAAATGTATTATAAAAAGCCAACAATGAAGAATGAATGTAAGATAAAAAGCCAACAAAGAAGAGTAAATATAATATAAAAAGCCAACAATGAAGAGTCAATGTAAGATAAAAAGCCAACAATGAAGAGTAAATGTAAGATAAAAAGCCAACAATGAAGAGTGAACTATTTTTGAGGCGTATTATTCTTTTTAAAATAAAACAATTTCTACTGTCCTTACTGCGATGAAATTTTTCATCGCAGTAAGGACAGTAGAAATTGTTTTATTTTAAAAAGAATAATACGCCTCAAAAATAGTTTTAGAATTTGATAACAGATGGCGCTCTAGTACATCGTAAAATGAAGAGTGAATGTAATATAAAAAGCCAACAATGAAGAGTGAATGTAAGATAAAAAGCCAACAATGAAGAATGAATGTAAGATAAAACTCAAAAACTACTGAACCAATTGGTACCATATTTTGCATGTCGCTTTTTATAAACCTGAGGAAAATTTTCGGCTGCATTTTGATTAGTATTTTTGGCTATTTCTTTTTTTTTTTCATTTGAAGAACTTTTTTTTACGCGGACTTATCCGGAATGGAATGAATACCTAAATATGACCATTTTTTTTAAGCATCGGTGGTTCAGTGGTAGAATGCTCGCCTGCCACGCGGGCGGTCCGGGTTCGATTTCCCGGCCGATGCATTTTTTTTTTTTTTACAATTTTTTAAACTCTTTTATATTATCTTATATATATAAAATTGAATGTCTGTCTGTCTGTACTCTATAGATTCAAAAACCATACATCCAATCGCCGTGAAATTTTGGGATATTATTAGGTATATCACCGGGAAGGTTTTTGAAAAATAATTTCATGAATATCTTGAATATCCTTAGGGTTATTTGCAGATTTGAAGATTTAACTCGCAAGCAGCGCCCCCATTGTGACGATGATAACAAGTTTTCTTATCACTAAGTTTGTTATCTTAAATATTATTTATCAAAAGTAAGATTATCTCAGGATGACACGGCAATTTATTTGCGACAAGAATAATGATACAATTCCAAGGAGAAGATACTATTCCTTTAACTTCCAATTACCGAGGGAACCAATTAATATTGATTTTATTCAACTTATCGAGTATTTCTCAAGGGACCGGGAAAAAATGTTCACTAGATAAAACTATGATTTTCTAATGTAGAAAATTAGGAAAGACAAAATTCAGGATGACAAGGCATACAGGGACCGGGAAAGAATGTTCACTTTATCGAGAGATTCAAATTTACGAGTTTAAAATTATCAAAATATATCTTTTTTATTTTTTAATAAGTTTTTAGAGAATTGTTTTAACAAATGTTCGCTAGACAAACCTTTACTCGGGTAAAACCCCGGGCGAAGCCGAGTACGTTTTATAAGTTTAAAGAGAATTGTTTTAACAAATGTTCGTTAGACAAACATTCACTCGGGTAAAACCCAGGCGAAGCCGGGCGGGTCCGCTAGTATATATATAAAATTGAATGTCTTGTCTGTATGTTTGTACTCTATAGAATTAAAAACCATGCATCCAATCGCCGTGAAATTTTGGGATATTATTAGGTATATCCCCGGGAAGGTTTTTGAAAAATAATTTCTTGAATATTTTTAATATCCTTAGAGTTATTTGCAGATTTGTAGATTTAACTCGCAAGCAGCGCCCCAATTGCGACGATGATAACAAGTTTTTTATCTATAAGTTTTATTATCACTAAGTTTATTATTTTGAAGATTATTTATCAAAAATAAGATTTTCTACCTATTAATTGCGCACAAGTCAAAGTTAGTTTTATAATTCATCTACAACATATATATATTGGGAAAATAGATAAAATTATGATTTTGTAATGTAGAAAATTAGGAAAGACAAAATTCAGGATGACACAGCAATTTATTTGAGACAAGAATAATGATACCATTCCAAGGCAAAGATACTATTCCTTTAACTATCAATTACCGAACGAACCAATTAATATTGATTTTATTCAACTTATCGAGTATTTTTCAAGGGACCGGGGAAAAATGTTCATTAGATAAAATTATGATTTTGTAATGTAGAAAATTAGGAAAGACAAAATTCAGGATGACACGGCAATTTATTTGAGACAAGAATAATGATACAATTCCAAGGCAAGATACTATTCCTTTAACTTCCAATTACCGAGGGAACCAATTAATATTGATTTTATTCAACTTATCGAGTATTTTACAAGGTACCGGAAAAAAATGTTCACTTTATCCAGAGATTCAAATTTACGAGTTTCAAATTATAAAAAATATATCCTTTTTTTAAATTATAAGTTTATAGAGAATTGTTTTAACACAAATGTTCGTTAGACAAACCTTTACTCGGGTAAAACCCGGGCGAAGCCGGTTACATCCGCTAGTTTTTTATATTGCGGCATTTACTGTTATATATGTAAATATTTCCTCCTATATCTCGTTTATTTTATTTTTGTTTTATGCAAAGCAGGCTGTTTTGCATACTTGTTGTTTGTATTGAGCTATTTATTCGATCGCCTCGGCTGAGTGGATCGATACTCTCTTACTAAGAATAAAACTTTACTTAATTTCAACATCGACTTCTCTTCTTCAATTTATTTTCTACGCGACATTTTTGGTGGAGATTCCGGGTAAATCCAAGACGGCACTTAAAAGGAGCTTTCGATTGCAAGGCCTTGCATCTACCAAGTTAATGTGCTTTTTTTTAAATGTATAACTAAAAAGCGTTAGTTCCAGTCTTTTACCGCTTGGTGTTCACTGGTCGCAACGATAAATGAATTTGATTGGTGAATAATTTTACACGTAGTTTGTTAGTTTGTTTACAGGATGAATGTTTTAAAAGGTAAGATTATGCAATCGCCGTGAAATTTTAGGAATTTATTTACTTACTACTAGGAAGGTTTCTGGTTTGAATTTGATTTGAAATAAATATTCTTTGAAATTTTTATTTGCATCCTCTCGCGGCATCTGGTGAAATTACATTTATAAATTGTAAAAATGCGAATATTTGTTCCAAGTATAATGAATTTGATATTTAATTTGAGGATTTTTTAATATAATATCCCAATGACGTTGTAAAAAAAAACATGGCATGTCAATCTATATTAATAAAATGCAAATTTCGTAAGTGTTGTTCACTAAAAACTTTCGTTACAATGCATCAATTTCGACCAAATTTTCAACATTTATGTAAAACGAGATGGAGCAGGTTTTGCTTAACATCAAAATATTTTTCCTAACTTTAACATGCGTAACTTCGCTGTTATCGATTAAATACAAAAAAAATCAACAGAGTTAATTTTATTTATATATAAATACAAAAAAAAATTCAGCAATTCATTCAACTCAATCTAAAAAAATATTCAAAACAAGCAATTTTAAGATAACACCATATGTAAAACAGTCGGCCATGAAAACAACAACGATATTACATCTTTCTCACATATTCACACACAATCTTGATTAATAATTACAACTAATCTTTAACATTGTTTATTATACTTCATAATATATAATATTCGTTAGGCAAACTTTCACTCGGATAAAACCCGGGCGAAGCCGGGTACACATCCGCTAGTATTAATATATATTTAAAAATATATCTTATTTAAAATTTAATAAATGTTTTCAATAAAATTATGTGTTTCAAAAATACAGGGTCCATTATGAAAGTAATGAGCATAATGTTATTGTGACGCGACGATAGATGGCAGCACGGTAAAACCATGTGAAATGTGGTAGAGGGATAGAGGGACTCGCAAGCAGCGCCCCCATTGCGACGATGATAACAAGTTTTTTATCTATAAGTTTTATTATCACTAAGTTTATTATCTTAAAGATTATTTATCAAAAATAAGATTTTCTACCTATTAATTGCGCACAAGTCAAAGTTAGTTTTATAATTCATCTACAACATATATATTGGAAGAATAGATAAAATTATGATTTTGTAATGTAGAAAATTAGGAAAGACAAAAATCAGGATGACACAGCAATTTATTTGAGACAAAAATAATGATACCATTTCAAGGCAAAGATACTATTCCTTTAACTTCCAATTACCGAGCGAACCAATTAATATTGATTTTATTCAACTTATCGAGTATTTTTCAAGGGACCGGGGAAAAATGTTCACTAGATAAAATTATGATTTTGTAATGTAGAAAATTAGGAAAGACAAAATTCAGGATGACACGGCAATTTATTTGAGACAAGAATAATGATACAATTCCAAGGCAAGATACTATTCCTTTAACTTCCACTTACCGAGGGAACCAATTAATATTGATTTTATTCAACTTATCGAGTATTTTACAAGGTACCGGGAAAAAATGTTCACTTTATCCAGAGATTCAAATTTACGAGTTTCAAATTATAAAAATATATCCTTTTTTTTAAATTATAAGTTTATAGAGAATTGTTTTAACAAATGTTCGTTAGACAAACCTTTACTCGGGTAAAACCCGGGCGAAGCCGGGTACATCCGCTAGTTTTTTATATTGCGGCATTTACTGTTATATATGTAAATATTTCCTCCTATATCTCGTTTATTTTATTTTTGTTTTATGCAAAGCAGGCTGTTTTGCATACTTGTTGTTTGTATTGAGCTATTTATTCGATCGCCTCGGCTGAGTGGATCGATACTCTCTTACTAAGAATAAAACTTTACTTAATTTCAACATCGACTTCTCTTCTTCAATTTATTTTCTACGCGACATTTTTGGTGGAGATTCCGGGTAAATCCAAGACGGCACTTAGAAGGAGCTTTCGATTGCAAGGCCTTGCATCTACCAAGTTAATGTGCTTTTTTAAAAATGTATAACAAAAAAGCGTTAGTTCCAGTCTTTTACCGCTTGGCGTTCACTGGTCGCAACGATAAATGAATTTGATTGGTGAATAATTTTACACGTAGTTTGTTAGTTTGTTTACAGGATGAATGTTTTAAAAGGTAAGATTATCCAATCGCCTTGAAATTTTAGGAATTTATTTACTTACTACTAGGAAGGTTTCTGGTTTGAATTTGATTTGAAATAAATATTCTTTGAAATTTTATTTGCATCCTCTCGCGGCATCTGGTGAAATTACATTTATAAATTGTAAAAATGCGAATATTTGTTCCAAGTATAATGAATTTGATATTTAATTTGAGGATTTTTTAATATAATATCCCAATGACGTTGTAAAAAAAAACATGGCATGTCAATCTATATTAATAAAATGCAAATTTCGTAAGTGTTGTTCACTAAAAACTTTCGTTACAATGCATCAATTTCGACCAAATTTTCAACATTTATGTAAAACGAGATGGAGCAGGTTTTGCTTAACATCAAAATATTTTTCCTAACTTCAACATGCGTAACTTTGCTGTTATCGATTAAATACAAAAAAATCAACAGAGTTAATTTTATTTATATATAAATACAAAAAAAAATTCAGCAATTCATTCAACTCAATCTAAAAAAATATTCAAAACAAGCAATTTTAAGATAACACCATATGTAAAACAGTCGGCCAAGAAAACAACAACGATATTACATCTTTCTCACATATTCACACACAATCTTGATTAAAAATAAAACTAATTTTTAACATTGTTTATTATACTTCATAATATATAATATTCGTTAGGCAAACTTTCACTCGGATAAAACCCGGGCGAAGCCGGGTACACATCCGCTAGTATTAATATATATTTTAAAAAATATCTTATTTAAAATTTAATAAAGGTTTTCAAAAAAATTATGTTTTTCAAAAATACAGGGTCCATTATGAAAGTAATGAGCATAATGTTATTGTGACGCGACGATAGATGGCAGCACGGTAAAACCATGTGAAATGTGGTAGAGGGATATTCCCTTTCAATCCATCCGGTCGTCAGTTGGGTTCGAGCAGTGTGAGGGGAGATACATGCCTCCGCTTGAAGTGTGTTTTCAACTTTTGTAACATAGCGCGATGGAGCGTTCGCTTGAACAACGATACGGCATAAAGTTTTGCGCGAGGCTTGGAAAAAATGCAACCGAAACATTCCAGATGCTGCAAAAAGCCTTCAAGGACGATTGCATTTCAAGATCACAGACTGGGAAGTGGCACAAGGCGTTCAAGGAGGGCCGGGAGGAGGTCGCCGTCGAACCCCGTTCAGGACGCCCAACAACGGCCAGAACTGACGAGAACGTGGATCGTGTGCTCGAAGTTTTGCGTACCGACCGTCGATTAAGCATCCAGCAAATTGCTGACATATTACACATGCCCACATTTGTGGTACATGGGATAGTGACCGAGGATCTGCAAATGCGTAAGGTCTGTGCAAAGCTTGTGCCAAAAGTGTTGACGCAAGACCAGAAAGAACTTAGCGTTTTGCGCTGTCAATAATTGTTGGATTTGATTCAGAATGAACCGGACTTTCTGAACTCTGTAGTAACCGGAGACGAATCCTGGATGATTGAATACGACCCAGAGTCGAAAAGGCAGAGCTGACAATGGCACACAAAATCATCTCTGCGCCCCAAGAAAGCGCGAATGAGCAAGTCGCGCATCAAAACGATGATCATTGTCTTCTTTGACATCCGAGTGTGAGTTTGTACCGCAGGGTCAAACTGTAAACTCGGCATTTTACCTGGAGGTGCTCAGGAGATTGAAACGCCGGATCGCACATGTGAGGACTGACATTAAAGACACGGTCAAGCTCCACCATGACAATGCCACCAGCCACCTAGCCTTCATCATTACCAACTTCCTGGCCCGGAGCAACACCCCAGTGATCCCTCACCCCCCTTACAGTCCCGACTTAGCTCCATGTGACTTCTTTTTGTTTCCGCGACTCGAGAGAGAGATGAAAGGAAAACATTGGGAAACCGTGGAAAACATCCAACACCATGTTACAACGTTCCTGAGAAGCATTCTTGTCGAGGAGTTTCAGGGTGCCTTTCAGGCGTAGCAAACGCGTCTCCGCAAGTGTAATGATGCAGGAGAGGAATGTATTTTGAAGAATATTTAACATTTGCACAAATTACGATCAATAAATGTATTTTGCCAGTAAATGCTCATTTCTTTCATAATGGACCCTGTATATTTAAATGCTTATAGAAATATTTATATACATTTATAAATCTATATATAGGTGGATTGGATGTTTTCTAGAATCGTTTTAACAAAGGTTCGTTAAACAAACTTTTACTCGGGTAAAAACCGGGCGAAACCGGGAACATATATATATAGGTTTGTCGGCTATGCACGCCCTCAATATGTATCTAATATCGCTGAAATCTGAAAGAGTTTTGTGTCGCACTTTTAATCAAGAAAAAAATATTATTAACCAAGTACTGAGCAGCAATTATATTTTAGTCAGAAATGATTATGACAATATTGCTGTATCATGATTTAATGACATAAACAAAATTATTTAGGGGAATATTCACTAAAGCACACCACGGGCGAAGCCAGATAAAAATTTTAGTAGGCAGGAACAAAATTCTACCAGCGAAACATTCACTCGAGCAGAAGACACACAAAGCCATGTCATCTCTATATATAAAATATCGTTTCTCGGCCTTTTGGCTAAGATCATGTAGTATATCTCTAGAATTTAATTATTATAATTATATTCTGTGTGTTCCGGAATATTATTATCAATAATATTCGTTGGGAACACTTTCACTCGGATAAAACCCGGGCGAAGCCGGGTACACACCCGCTTTTATATATATATATGAAAAAAACAATTGAAAAAAAAAGATATGTGGGTCAGGTGTTGATATATAATCTTTTTGGTCGCAGTGGTTACAGCCTTCTCCACGCTGACGAGCGCCAACAGCGCGAAACGCGTTCGTGGATGGCTTTTCTTGATTTATCAAGAAATTTGGCTGGCCAAATATCACGGAGCAAGCTAAATAAACGTTTAGTTTATTTTTGCTCCACTAGATGGCGCTCTGCCATCTAAAAAGCACATGTGCTCGTGGTCAGGAGATGCCTTCTTTATTTTTAATATCAACACCTGACCCACTTATCTTTAATTTTTTTCTATTGTTTTTTCATGTGTTAAGCGTCTTTACGCAAATTTAGCCTTAAACACCCATTTCTTGATTTTTCGGGACGCCATTGGGACCAAAAAATATTTTTGGTCGCAGTGGTTACAGCCTTCTCTACGCTGACGAGCGCCAACAGCGCGAAACACGTTAGTGGATGGCTTTTCTTGATTTATCAAGAAATTTGGCTGGCCAAATATCACGGAGCAAGCTAAATAAACGTTTAGTTTATTTTTGCTCCACTAGATGGCGCTCTGCCATCTAAAAGGCACATGTGCTCGTTGTCAGGAGATGCCTTCTTTATTTTTATATATATATATATATATTGTCACGTTTGTGAATTTTATAATTAATTATTTCTTTTTTTTTTCAAAGAATTTTGTATATATCAATTTAAAATGTCATTTTAGTTATCATCATCACATACAATTTAATTTTATAGAAAACAAACGATAATAAATAATGTCAACAAGTTAATTTGCATCATTATTATAAAACAACAAAAAAAAATAACAATGTAAAATATATTTTATCATTACAACATTTTAACATTTAACACAAAAATGTTACATTAAATTTTGTCGCAGCTGACAGGATACCATACAAAAGGCTACGACGCAAGAAAGGTAAAATGGCGGCAGGCGTAAACTAGAAAAAAATAGCGGTGAGAAAGGTTCAATTCGTCCTGAATCCTGGCTTAACTACACATATTAGAAACTATCAAGCTAGATGAAAGTGAAATAATCAATAGTTTGATTTACTATTCATCAAAAGATGCTTTGGAATGGTTAGCTGATTAGATATTAAGCAATTCATCTATTAAAAAATGGGACACTGTAAAGTCGAAATTAATCCAGAGTTTCGGTTACAAAGTTGAAAATCCTATAGTGGCAGCATCTGAAAGAAGACTTAGAAAAGAAGAAACAGTCGAATATTATTATAGAGATTAAATTAGACTATTGAATCAAACAATTTAGAATTCAGAATTTAGAAAAATTACAAATACTTACAGATGGATTACCATTAGAATGGAAGAATCATTTTGTGGCAGCCCTGCCTAAAGATCCATCACATTGGATGCAAATAGCCATTGAGATTGAAAAAAATAATAGTCAAATAAAGAAACAGAGAAACAAAAACAATGTTTTTAATATAACTTTAATCTACAACCTAAAAATAATGGCCCATATTGGTACCCAATTTGTAAAAAAAAAACAGATTGCAACTCGAACATTGGATAAATGACTGTAAGTATTTTGATCCTAATTATAAAGTTAACCAGCAGAGACATCAACCAACTACCACAGATACTGAACAACCAACTGCTGATTCATTTTGCATATCAAATATCACCAATCCTTATAAATTTGTTAATGTTGAAGTTTCACTTAATGATATGCTCATTTCATCTCTTTTTGATACTGGCTCACTATTTCATTAATCAGTTAGTCACTTTCAAAGCAACTTAATTTAAAATTGAAAAGAAATGATAGAATTAAAATTTAACAGGTGAACAGCTTTATTTATACTTTAGGTTCAGTGGAAGTAACTTTGAAAATCCATTCTAAACTAATCAAGTTTAAACTCTAGGTAGTGAACAACTTTAGCTATCCATTTCTTATTGGACTTGATATAGCAGGAAAAATTGTTTTAATAATTGATAAAAAGAAAAAGCTGTGTATTTCAAAGAAAATGAATGAATTTTCATATCTGCTGAAACTCACCTCCCATCTGAACAACAAAAATAACTCAAGTTGAAGAAATGTTCCTTTGAAAAAAAAGAAATAAGATATTTAGGACATATCATAGAACACAACAAGATAAAACCTGACCATTAAAAAACAAAGGCAATAAATGAATTTCCTCAGCCTAATACAGTGAAACAAGTAAGGCAATTTTCGGGTTTAACAAGTTACTTCAGGAAATGTATTCCTAATTTTAGTGAAATTGCAGATCCTTCAACAAGCCTGACAAGAAAAATAAGTTATTCAAATGGACAAGTGAAGTTGGTAAATCATTTCAGAAACTAAAGTTCCATTTATCTAAAAACCCAGTTCTTACTACATTTGATCCTTCATTGCCTTGTAAGCTTTACACCGATGCATCTAAACTAGGAATTGGTTCTATTTTAGCTCAAATTGGAAATGATAATCAAGAACATGTAATTTTCTATTATTCAAGAAAACCTCTACCGCATCAACAGAACTATTCTGCATTTGAGTTGGAATGCTTTTCTGTAGTTCAATCAGTCGAATACTTTGAGTTTATTGTGAATATATATATACGTATATATATAAATGACCAAAAATGATTTGACAACTCTGTGATTTTGTTCTTCTAACTTGTAAATTGTAAACAAGAAGTTTATAATATTTTTTTTTTGTTCTTTCCTGTTTTAAATTGGATATTAAATAAAATAATGATATAAAAAGGGTTATATTTTTTAACTCAACCCAAATTAACACAATTGGTAGCAGAGCGTGGTTTTTTGAATATTGTAATAAAAGGAAATAATAGCAAAAGACTTAAGCCTAATCAGTATTTATGCGTAAAGCAAAATAAATTTTGTTGTCTAGAGAAAATCTTCAACAAAATATAGTTTTTTCTTTTTAATATTCAATATAAACTAAAAATTGTTGGAAAATAAAATAAACGAAATACCAATTGCAAAATTTGATGGTGATAATTTTCCAAGTTGGAAATATAGGGTTGAATCGATTTTAGAAAGCGAAGATTTGATCAATTTTTTGATTGAAGATCCTCCAGGAGAAGAATCAGAAAGACAAAAATGGAAAATAAAAGACTCACAAGCAAAAGGTATTATAACTTGTGCCATGACAGATTGTCAGCTTTTAGTAATTCTCACATGCAAAACATCGAAACAAATATGGGCATCCTTAACCAAAAGATATGAAGGAGACATTAAAAGGAAAAGTATTGAGGCACGGAATAATGTTTCTCGTCTTCGGATGTATCCGGAAGAAAGTTGGAAAGACTACCTTCATAGATCAGAAAAATTATTAGAAAATGCCAGAATTATGGGAGCCACCATAAATGATGAAGAATTGATCTTTTCGGTAATTAAAGGCCTGCCACAAAAATACAATATTATTGCCATGCAAATAAATACTATGAATAATCCTACACTTTCAGATATTAAATCACAGTTTTCCCTGTATCAAGAAAGGTACCATGAGAAAGATTTTTCATCCTCATCTGCATTTAAAGCATCACAAAGTGAATCAAAGAAATTTTATCCAAAAAATAAATTTAAATATAAACCTGAGTGTTATATCTGTAACAAAATAGGACACAAAGCTAATGACTGCTGGCATAATCCGAAATATAAAGGCAATAATAATAGAAGAGAAGATCTTAACAAACCCAGCACAAGTGGCTATGACCTAAATTTGGAAATCAGCAGAAACAAACTGGAAATTCACATATTGAAAAGGCAGCAAATTGTCTGATAGCCAAAAATCAAGAAAAGAGTGAGCAAGAATGGATAATTGATAGTGGTGCTACAAGCCATATGACATCCTGTTTTGAACTTTTAAAATATTCAGAAAATAAGGAAAAGAAAATAATCTTTGCTGATGACACTCAAATTGAATCCAAAGCTATAGGAAATGTGAAAATCAAAACAAAAGAAGAAAATTTACTCATCCTCAAAGATGTACTATTTGTTCCACAAATCAAAGGAAATTTGTTGTCTGTAGAAAAATTAGTACAAGACTACCAAAGAATAATTTTTAGCAAAGACAAATGTACTATAATAGATTTCAAGGATCAAGTCATATTGGAAACTCCAAAAATTGATGATTTTTATATAATAAACTCCTCTGGTTCAAGGGATGAAGAAGATAAAGTCTTTAAAGTTAATTGGGATATTTGGCATAAAAGATTGGGCCACCCTGATGAAAATGACATGACTATAATGAAAAACAAAAACTTAGTATACAAATTTGATTGCATTTTTAAAGAAGACTTAAATGATGGCATTACATGTATTAAATCTAAATACTCAAGAAAACCTTTTAAAAGAATTGAAAAATTCAAACCTCACAATCATTAGAACTTTTGCATATTGATTTAATTGGGCCCATAAAAGAAGAATCTATTGGTAAAGCAAGATTTATATTACGATGCACTAGCGTGCCATCTGTTATCAAATTGCAAAACTATTTTAGAGGCGTAATATTCTTTTTAAAATAAAACAATTTCTACTGTCCTTACTGCAATGGGAAAATTAAAGGGAGGGCCTGGCTCATCAGTGGTGAACCCTCCCAGCGGTTTCGCCAGTTTAATCTACCATACCGCTGTTATATTGCATTTTTGGAACTTCCTTTTATGGTGATACTGATGCTTGACTCTTCGAATGGGTATTTTAGATGAACTATGGACATAAGCTTTTTAGGACAGCAGAATTACATATAATTATAAATATATAATATGCTTCGAGCAATCGCTCTTCCGCAAATATCAAATTGTGTCTTTTATTTGAACAATTATATTACGATGCACTAGCGCCCATCTGTTATGTTACAATAAAGGTAATACCCAACTTACTGGCTACTCTGATGCAAGCTGGAAATATGGTAAGTACAAAAGGAAATCAGTTACTGGATATTTGTTTACTGTTGGAGACAATTTGATATCTTGGAACTCTAAATTTCAAGCACAACCTTCACTTTCTACATGTGATAGTGAATTACAAGCATTGTTAAGTTGCTATATGAAGTCAATCCATTTACAATACATAATTAAGGAAATATTTCAATTAGAAAATGGCTATCAACCCACTAAAATATACTGTGACAATATTTCAGCTATAAAACTTTGTACAAATTATAATATATCTGCCAATTCAGCACATATGATCAGAGCTATTTCTTACTTACATGAACAAATTATTTAAAATAATTTCATTTTATAATATATACAATCTGAAAATAATCTTTCTGATGTTTTAACTAAAGCTTTAACTAAAAATAAGTTGTCTAATGCTCTGGAATGTCTGGGATTTTGATTTTGACTGGACTTAGATATATGTTTTTAGCTTAGAAATGTTTGAAGTCTAGATATATATTTAAACAGTACAATTTGTGTGATAATATTGCCATATTGTTTTTATAATTCAAAGGGACTAATATAAATATGTAATGTTATATATTTATTTTATATATTTAATTTTGTAAACAAATAAAATGGCTGTTGATTTAATTAGCTGTAACATTCCCTGGACTTGTCCTGCAATCTTTCGGAGGCTATTGAAACTTTTTTGAAAATGGCTAGAAAGACGCAATATTCTTAGTTATTTGAAATATGTATAGAATTTGATAATCAATCATCATTCAATTATAAATTTGAACGATAGGCTCATTATTTCTTTATATCGTTATTATACCGTTATATATATTATATTTATTATATATATATTACACGTTATTTGTTTTCTTGGCCGACTGTTTTACATATGGTGTTATCTTAAAATTGCTTGTTTTGAATATTTTTAGATTGAGATTATTAGCTAGTATGTAAAAAAATTAACTCTGTTGAAATTTAATGTTATATTTATATATAAATAAAATTAACTCTGTTGATTTTTATTGTATTTAATCGATAACAGCGAAGTTACGCATGTTAATGTTAGGGAAAAATATTTTGATGTTAAGCAAAACCTGCTCCATCTCGTCTTACATAAATGTTGAAAATTTGGTCGAAATTGATGCATTGTAACGAAAGTTTTTAGTGAACAACACTTATGAAATTTGCATTTTATTAATATAGATATAAAATATAGAATGAATAACGCTTATTTTGGATCATATGTTTAATTAAATTTCAAATATTTTGATTAGGCAGTTCGCCTATCTTCATGATCCACGAGTGGGGAGGGTTTATGTAAGGCAGATGGGTGTGGCCAAACTGTTCAATGGGAATATGATTATTTCTCTTAAATTATATTATTATTAATAGAGGGACTAATATATATTTTCCATCAAACTAAGTTTTTCTTTCCCGACGTAGATGATCTAAGGTCCTGTATGGAAAGGGGTCAGTGTAGAATTAGCATGATGGAAACTGCATCCACCCACCCGGGACCTTGGGCCGGTTCCGACACACGATTTACATAATTTCCTGACATGGTTTCTCAAATATTTTATGTTGACTTGTATATTAAATTCAGCAGGTTAAAAATAAATGTAAACCCTAATATTTTATCTTTTAATTAGGCTCTACACTCTGTGTTATTCAACCTGCTGCATTTATAAATATAGACAATATTATAAGTATTCATTTGTTTTTTTATTAATTTACTAGACGGGTGACCCGGGCTTCCCCCCGGGATATATTTAGATAAGATTTTTTTTATAATTGTTTGTTATTAGCATTATCTATTTGTTTGCATCAGCATAATTTAATCTAAATTATACTGAAATAAAAATATCCACTTTTATATAATTTGAATTTGCCTATCGTTTTCCTTGTATTTTTTGTACATATGTATTAAAATATTGGTTAGAATTAGTGAACTCGTAAAAATGTGTATACCGGACATACATTCACTTTTAGACATAATAGCAGAGTGATCCGGGGTACGCCCGGGATTTACCCGAGTGCTTATCTGCCCTAGTGAATATATATTTGGTTAGAGCATTCCTCGGACATTGCCTGGGTCACTCTGCTAGTATGTCTAAAAGTGAATGTATGTCTGGTATACAAATTTGTAGGAGTTTACTAATTCTAACCAATATTTTAAAATTTCGATTTAGATCAAGTATTCTAATTATTAAGCGAACACTATTATTAATAAAATTCTGAGAAGATTTCGATTTTAAACGTATTTAAAACCTTGATAGAGGGCGCTGTTCGTGAGCTAAGTAGAATAATTTGAATATATAGTTTTAATAATTGATTTATGTATTTTTTAAAATAGCTAATCGTCTTCCCCGTATTTTTTACTTATGTATGGAAATTTTGGTTTGAATTAGTGAACTACTGCGAATTTGTATACCGGACATACAAACAAACAAACATACAAACATTGATTTATATATATATATAGATATAGAATTTGTCGCATATATAAATTACACTGGTCCGCAAAATTAAAGGAACAACACATGTTAAAAAAATGTTATATTAAGAGATATATATCAAGTTTTAGTATATTCAAAAGCTTCCATGAATTAAGAGAGTATGTAAAACAGAAAAAACAAATAAAGTTGTTCCCAATATGCATAATACCACCGTCTACATTGAATCCGCCTCCAGCATGTGCCTGAGTCTTTCTCAAAGCGTCCCAATTTTACGCTCCACTAGATTTTTATTGAACCTTTTTGTTTTTTAAAGTTATCATGGCTTATAGGCAACATTTATCACAAGAAAAAAATGGCAAGCTATTGGAAGGATGGAAGCAGGCCAATCACAGGCAGAAGTAGCAAGATGGCTTGGAGTGACAAGAAACGTTGTCTCAAGGCTTTGGAAAAAAATTCAAACGATAGCTAATGTTGCCAGAACACCCGGAAAAGGACGGCCAAGGGTCACAACGTTAAATCAAGACCGTTATTTGAGTCTCCTTGTGCGTCGCAATAGAAGAATGACAGCATCGCAACTACGAGGTGACCTCAATGCAGCTACAGGAATCTTAGTATCAACTGATACAATACGCAGAAGGATTCACAAGAAGGGCCCTCTATGCTCGACGACCAATAATTTGTGTGCCATTGACACCACCTCAAAAGAGAGCAAGGAAACTTTGGTGCAGACAACATGTCGCCTGGAATCCAGATGAATGGAGGCGTGTAATGTTCAATGATGAGTCCAGATTCTCTCTAAACAGCGATTCTCGTCGTGTCTTTGTCTGGAGAGAGGTAGGAACCAGAAATAAACCCCGGAATATGGTTGAAAGGGATCCCTACAGAAGCCAAGGTTTTATGGTCTGGGCTGGAATCTTCTTGGTCGGTCGCACAGCACTCCATATTTTTCGACAAGGAACCCTGACTGGACAGAGGTATCGGGACGAGATCTTGGCAGCATATGTGATGCCTCAAGCATTGGAAATGGGAGACAACCTTCTTCTAATATATGATAATGCCCGTTACATAGGGCTGGTGTGGTCGACATTTTCCTCCAAAACCATGCAATGGATCTATGGATCAAATCTATGGATCAAATAATAATACTAGTACACAAAATGAAAAAAATTTCACCTCCTAAAATAAATAAAACATTTTCTGGGTTAACTTTTTGTGCTGATTAACGTGGTATCAATATATATATATGTGACAATATAGTGGTAATGATGTGGTGAGTTGAGAAATAATCACACGACGAGTTGTTAGAGGCAATAATCCAGGCAGCCAGCCGAGAGAGAGCGAGGTGGCGAGTGTGCTATCTACTGAACGACTGTTTTTTCCCCTGTGTACACAAGCGGGGCAAACAAAAGATTAGACGCCAGGTGTTGACGCCCCCCTCAGGAATGTGGTCAACAAAGGGTCGACTACGTCTCTCTCTCTCTGGTCGGCTGCAGATTTACTTTATTATTCCTGTTAGAGCATATATTATGACATATGGCCCCCGTTGAAGAAGGCTGAACATGGTTTAAGTATATTTAAAGCTGGAGAAGCCAGGAATAGAGAAAATAATTTTACAATTAAAATTAGTTAAGGTAATGGTGACATAGTTTTATGTAAATAAAATACTGTATAGTACACAAGTAAATATTATTTACAAGCAGTTTTACAACACCGGAGAGTTTGACATTTATGGGAGATTTTGAAAATATCAAGGTTATAAAAGGCTATATACAAATTAATTTTATGTGTAGGTTAATATGGTACAGGGTGTAGGTATGGACAATCATAGCTATGTACAATATGGATACGTGAATGAGGAGGTGAAGAGAAAGAAAAGGTGGAAAGTAAGAGAGCTCTAAAGTAAGTGGTTCAACATTCTAAAATGAACAAAGGAAGCCATTAGAAAGAGGCTGGAGCAAATAGTCATCTCTGCAGCATTCGTCAACAAAACGTATTGAGACATTTTACAGAGATACTTTAGAATGAAGAAGATTGATTAGGCAGACAACTTATGTGCGGTTCTCTTGATGACACTAAAATTAATAAATTTAACAAATAATGGACATAAACGTACGTGAAAAAGACCTTCGGGGTCGAGTGAGAAAAAAAGTGAACCTTTGCGGTCAATTGACAAAAATAAGACCTCTGAGGTCGAATGGTTGAAAAAAAAAAGCCTTGACTTTCAGAACCTAAGTTTCAATGTAGGAATAGATACACTGCAGAAAGACTGAGAGGTTCAGCAAAAATTTGGTCATTGGTTCATAAAAAACATAAGTTGATATACAAAAAATTAAAACAAGAGTTTTTTTTTTTTTTTTTTTTTCAAGAGCGATGGTGAAAGATAAGAAAAAATTTCGAGAGAACATGTTATTGAGAGGTGTGAACAAGGAGAAGAAGAGTCACATACATATGATGAAATTCTGAAGATCATTAAGACTGGAGAACTCTACACTTTAAGATAATTTTCAGGCGGACATGGCAAGGGGAAACTTGTCATGGGCTTTCTATGCTATAAGTGTAGAGCACGAGAAATGAGGTTGAGGTTGGCAATTGTGTGAGCTCAGGACTGAGGTAAATATCGAACTACATACAATGTTAGAATTTCGGCGAACAGAGCGAGGGGGAAACTTGCTTTGGGCCAATCTAACTTATCTATGTAGTTACTTGTGTAGCGAGTCCGAGGAGAAAAGTCCCGTGTGTAGGTGAGGAAGTCGAATGGATTTATATTTAATTTTCGAAGATAAAATAGTTCTAGATGCAAAGGTAGAATATAGGCGGACAGAGCGAGGGGAAACTTGCTTTGGGCCTTACTACCTTAATTATTTAGATACTACTGAGTTCGTAAAGTCTTGTTGTCAGGTTAGTAATTGGTAAAGATCTCAGGGGATAAGTGGTTCAAATATCTTTGATCATCTTGATTGTAAGTGTAGTCATGTTGCTTTCGTGAGTTAATAGCCGTTGTAGTATGGATTAGAGTGTGATTGAAGTGTTTATATGGGAAATTGAAGGTATTTTTGGGTTGGTCTCGATCATTTACGGGCGGTGAAATAAATTGTTCGTTTTCCGTATAGTGTTTTAATTTGTTGACATGAATTGTATCTGTCTCACGACTTAGAGGTCGGTTGGAGCGGTTGATCCGTACGATTTGAGGGGAAATTATCTCCAGTATTTCATAAGGTCCTGAGAAGAAAGGTGCTAGTTTACCAGTGTCTGGATGGTGGTATGTTTTTGCCAAAACGAGATCGCCTACTTCAAAATCGGAAGCTCTATGTGTTTGGTCGAATCTCGCTTTGTCGCGTAAGTGTCGTTCGTGTGTCCTTTGATAGGCCAATTCTCTGGCGTCGTCGATTTTTGGGTAGTTTTGTACATGCTCGGATAGTTGTAGCGGAAAACTACCTAACAAAAGGTATGACGGTGGAAACCCGGTCACAGAATGTGGGGTATGGTTATAAGCCTGAAGGACCTGAGGTAGTAGTTTGGTCCAGGCCGTCTTAGGTTGTTGGAGGCGCAACAGTTTAAGTTTGCCAGTGATCGTGGCGTTTAGTCGTTCACTTAATCCGTTGGCCTGAGGGTTGTTGCTTGTCGTGAGAAGTTGGCCAATGTTATGTCTAATCAAAAATCTACGAAATTTCGGAGAGGTGAAGGCAGGAGCTCTATCCGTCAAAAGTCGTTTAGGAGAACCAAACTGCATCACCTTTTTAATCACTTGGGTATAGGTGAGAATGCTGGTGGACCGCGATGGAAATGCCCACGCGTACCGTGTGGCATGGTCCACTACGACATGTAAGCAGGTCTGAGAATTTCCATATTTCGCGAATCCAGAAATAGTATCTAGTGACACTAGTTCGTACGGCAGGACCGCTGGGGGGAGTTGTCCCAATTCTCCGTAGATAGGTCCTTTTGGTGGTTTGACCAATTGGCATACTGAACAGGTTCTTACATGTGTCCTGATGTCATTTGTCATGCCGTCCCAATAGTATTGGGCTGCGATCAGTCTGGTCATCTGCGAAATGCCGGGGGTGATTGAAATCGCGATGGGCTCGTTGTAGTAGGGTGCCACGGAGTGATGGTGGAACAATTATTTTAGTGACACCCCGTCGTATGATGGTCATAAGGTCCTTGTCATTGAGGATATACCTTGTGTCCCTCCGTAATTCGCCCTGATGATCTTTTATTTGACCTGTGGATAGGAATCCGCAGAAAGGGTTACGGGGAGAGGAGGTCCGCCTCGTACTGACGCGAGCCCTTGAGGTATTTGACCTCATAGTCGTAAGCTGAGAGTCGAAGGCTCCAACGAAAGAGGCGTCCGGTGGGGTCTTTTATGGTCTTTAGCCATTGTAAGGCGTGATGATCCGAGTAGATGACAAACCTTGTACCTAGGAGGTACACTCGGAATTTGTCAACGCACTCTACAATGGCTAAGCACTCCAGTTCAGATATAGTGTAATTACGCTCATAGGAACGCAACGCGCGACTGTAATATTGTACAGGGTAGATGTTACCGTCAGGATGTACTTGTTTGAGTACACCTGCGATGCCCTGCGTGGAAGCGTCGCAATAGACCTGGCATGGGAGCCCTTCTTGAAATAGATGTAACACAGGTTGTGTTGCGAGGTGTTGCTTCAATTTATCAAAGGCTTGTTGACAATTCGGGCTCCAAAGCCATTTGGCGTTCTTTTTTAGTAATTGATTTAAGGGGTGGCGAAGTCTAGCATATTCTGGGATGAATTTATGATATACGTTGACGGCTCCTAAAAATGATTGTAGGGTTTTAACGTTGATAGGAGTTCTAATAGCGTTGATGATTTCGGTATTTTTAATATTAGGTGTGTAAGTCCCTGCGGTGATGTGGTAGCCGAGAAAATCTATTTCATTTTGATAAAAATTACATTTTTTAAGGTTAAGTTGGAGATTTTCCTCTAAACAGAATTTAAAGAAAAGTCGAAGGTGCGTAAGGTGTTGTTCTGAGGAGTCAGAAAAAATAACGAAGTCGTCATAATAATGGGCTATGAAAGAGAGGTGGTGTTTGTGGATCAACTGGGTAATCACACGTTCGAAAATTTGGGGTGCTGATTTGAACCCAAAGGGTAAGCGTTTGAAATTATATTGCCCTTGTTGAGTCACGAAAGAGAGTAGTGGTTGACTCTCCTCCGCGATGGGGATTTGATAGTATGCATTGCTTATGTCAACGGTGCTAAATACTCTGGCTTTCGACAGGTTATCCAGTACCGTTTCTATCAATGGCAAAGGATGCAAATCCCCGGGTACTAGTTCGTTCACGCGACGGAAGTCAATGCAGAGACGCATGGTGTTATCGCGTTTGCGAACGAGTGTCACAGGAGAGGAATATGGGCTAGAGGAGGGGGTGATTATGTCATGTTTTAGAAGTTGAGATATCTGGTCCTGAATTTCCTTCTGGTAGGCATAGGGAGTTCGGTATGGTCGGAGGGAAATAACCTTATCGGAAATAATTTTGAGTTTTACAGGGGTTATGTTGAGTGGTAATACATTGAATTTATTGATAGGGAAAATATCTTTAAAAGAATACAATAATTGCTGATAAGAGATAGTCAGTTCTGGGCGTTGTTCGATAAATTCTTTAATCATTAATTCTCTAGAGGCGCATGGGCTGGTAGGAATGCTAATAAGGTTGTAAGGGTGAGAGGGGCATTCAGGGTAAGGTTGATAAATATTACTAAGGGTTGTTTGTAAGTAAGGCTCACGTGGAGGTTGAAAATCGTCAACGCCTAAGTTAACCGAGTGAATTATGGGTCGTTTAGGGTTAGAAGTTATTATTCGCGAGCCGTGCTTACAAGTGGGAAGGTCACATACAAAATGGTACAAATGTTTAGGTACTGGAACACTATTTTGAAGTATCAATTGATTATGAAAATCTATTGTTAATCTTAAAAATTGCATAACATGAATAGATAGGATACCATGTTCAAGGGGTGAATTTAAAATATAAAATGTTTCATTAAAATTAAAATTATTAAATTGTATTGGTAAGGTAACTAATCCGATTGGTTTGGCATGACTAGATATAGTACGGATAATAACATCATTGTTAATAGGGGTGGAACAAATGAAACTATTAACATTTTTAATATATTCAAATTGGTTTAAACTAATTATGGAAACATTGGCTCCAGAGTCAATTAGGAATGGTATCTTTAAAGAATGAATGATAGGGGTTAAAATAATTGCACTTACAGGCATATGCTGGTTTAGGGTGCAGGTAGGTTTATTGAGCTTCGGAGGAGTTCTGCTGCCGAAGCTGGCATTACTTGGTTTCTCCCGAGCTCGTCGTTGCTGCGGTCTCGTAGACACCTGCAGGCCCAGTCGATCTTTGGGGTTGCTCGACGCTGTGGACCGCAGGTGTAAAGGTCCGAAAAGTCCGCTGGTAGGGCCCTCGCTGCTGACACTGTGCGTGCCAGTGTTGTCCGCCACAGTAACGGCAAGGATATGGTGGGGTCTTGTCCACGGCGGTGGAAGGTGTTCTGCTCTGGCGCGGTGATCGTTGTTGGGCAGCTTTAGTGCTGGTGTTATCCCCTTCGTAGGTCAGTTGTTGGGCTAAGCACAACCATTCTTCTGGTCCCGAGGGTTGTGCCATCTTTAAAAGGTTGCCATAGTTACGTGGCACACCGTTGGATAGTGCTTGCACGATGGCACTCTTAGGGAGGTTGATCGCCAATCCTATTCGGACCTTGTTCTTGTAGTAGGTCTCGATGTCGGCCATCGACGTGCATTTAAGTTCATAGAACTCTTGAAGGGTGAAGCTAGGGCGTCGGGGATAGACGGCAAAGAGTGACTCTTTGACCTCTTCATAAGTCTTATTGAGTAGCGCTAAGTCTTGTGCAACTTTGCGAGGTTCGCCTCTGAGTGATGATAGAGCCTTTCGAGCTTGGCGTGCTGGCTCTAAGTTGTGGAAGTTCGGCTGAGACTCAAGTTGTGAGAAGAAGTGTGCGGCAGGTTCATCTCCGTCGTAGGTGATTGTTTCTTCAGACTCACGGTTTAAAAGTTGGTCGAGACAGAGGGTGAGCGTTTGAAGGGAAGCGGCTACAGTAGAGTCGGTCGTTGGTTCTTGTGGAACTTGGTTGTGGGTTTGTTCGATCATCGTGGTATTGCTTCTTGTTTTCTTCATACTCTGGTATATGAGGGATTTGTTTCCCGGTCAGATCTTATCCTGTCGACTTTTCAATGTGACAATATAGTGGTAATGATGTGGTGAGTTGAGAAATAATCACACGACGAGTTGTTAGAGGCAATAATCCAGGCAGCCAGCCGAGAGAGAGCGAGGTGGCGAGTGTGCTATCTACTGAACGACTGTTTTTTCCCCTGTGTACACAAGCGGGGCAAACAAAAGATTAGACGCCAGGTGTTGACGCCCCCCTCAGGAATGTGATCAACAAAGGGTCGACTACGTCTCTCTCTCTCTGGTCGGCTGCAGATTTACTTTATTATTCCTGTTAGAGCATATATTATGACATATATATATATTTTTTTTTGTTTAGCTCAATTTCTCAAGTTATGGATATAATGCTTTTTACCCATGGTATTCATCTATTGGAGGAAGAGTTATGACATTAAACTTATTACTATATAAATAAATGCGCCAAAAATAGTGCGAATGTGTTAAGAAAAAATATTATATTTTACTTCAATAACTGCCCTTAGATATATAATTTATCAAACTACTTAATCTATCCATATAAATTTTCATTTAAAAATCTTATTTCTCTTCCCTTTCTTTTACAAAATTATCAGGAGAATTGTTTTTATATATAAGATGGAAAGTCTTAACAAAATGCTGTGTATGCGAAAAAGCACTTGTTTTGGTTTAATAAACATTATTTATAAAGATGCAGAATTTTATTTAGAAAGTAATAAAAATTATATTCATGGATTTAAAGATTTTTTTCTGTAAAGCCTATTATATTGTTTGTCATCACGCATTAGATTCCAACAATAATCCGCCACCATATGTTGGTTCCAAAGACCATTGTATCATTTCTCAATGATTATAATATCTTGGTGGAAGCGTTCACCTTGTACTTCGCTCTCTGCACCGAGATTATCAAGGAAAAGGTTTAAATGTGAATCTATAAAATGCATTTCAGATTCATTAAGCACCCGAGCTTATGGAATTTGGAAATCATATTTTCTACGATTCTCGCATAATTCGGTGACTTATTATTGCCTAAAAAGTGTTTGACAACGTCGATGAATACAAGCCAATCATTTTTCTCATCTTCTTTCAATGTTGCAATGAACTCTTCGTCATTTGTTAGTTTATGAATTTGAAGTCCAATGAAAATACCTTCCGTTATCTAAGAACAACTAATCTTCGAAAATTTAGTCATTGAATATTTGACAGAATCACTATCTTTTTTTAAAGCCTTTACAAATTTGATATGTAAAGGGGGAAGAGGCATTTTTAATTTATGGACAAAGCGATTCATTTTCAAGGTTTTGTTGATCTAAGCGAAACATACTTCTTTCAGGCCACATTTTTTTGTATAATGATTCTTTCTGTCTCTGATGTCCCACTTGCATAAAAAAAACAAGGATACTTTGTGTTTCCTTTCTGGAACCTCTATAAAATTCCTATAATTTTAAGATCACCGCAAACTTTCCAATAATTTTGGTATAATTCAACAATTCTAAGATTTCTTAAGAGTCGAATAGGTTTCCTTCATTTGGGTTGAAAAGGCAACTGGTATGGAAGGTAATACACTACCATAGTGCAGCAAACGAGCCTTCAAACTTTGTTTAGAGGAATCAATAAAGAATCTATGCTCGGTAGCATTGTAATTAATTTGCAGAGATTTAAAATATACCTTCAATATCATTGCAGTACACTAATCTTTGTTCTTCAAAAAAAAAGCAAAAACCATTGTTTCCTATTACGATAGACAGAGATTTTGGTTTGTGGTGACAAGAGGTTCCTTTGCTTTAATCTTGATCAAAGGATTTCTGCTGCTTCTTTTGATAGCCCTAGATCCCTAACTAGATCATTAAATGATCCCTGATCACATATATGTGGACTGCCACTTTCATTTGAAATAAATTCAGGGTATTCTAATTGATGATCATCTGCAAATGCTGTGTGCTGATCATCCTTTTTGATAAAGGGTTCTTGAACAGTTTTAGGAATAAGTATGGGATTCTCGAGGTCGTGAGGAATAGGATGCCAAGCTGATGGTATATCAGGATAAAAGTTAGTTTGCTTCTTTTTGCTATTAAGGCCTGTGATTTTTTGGTTCTCGCCAAATTATTGGTACACCAAAGGGCATACCTTTTGATTTCCCCAATTTCCATTGCAAAAGTCCTTGATAGCACATTCCGCACACACCATGGGAGCACCACCACTTGTCTTGATCACCCAAGGCCACACATAAATATTCTTTATAGCATTATTTTATCTTTGGGGTGATACGTTTCCTCTATTTGGGAATTGCAAATTTTCCACAAATGTAGCAGACAAGTTCTGTATTAGCTTTGCATTTACGCGGCATTATTTATATATTTAAAAATATTTATGAGAATAAATGTATTGTTAAACATTTTATTGATATAAATTGCAATGGTATGCATTTCATCTAAATGATTATTAAATTTTATTCTTACAAAGTCAATATCTTCAAAATATTTTGATTAGAGCGATGGCATCGGCTTCTTCATAAAATTACATATTTTCAGATATTTTTCAAAAAATTGGCTAATTTTGAAAAATGAAGGTTATATTCATGATCTACGGGTTGGAATTTACTAGAAACAACTTTCAGATATTGAGAAGGAATAAGTGTGTGTACTAGCATAATTTAGCACGTTTCTAATGTATTAAAAAAGTTATCCAACTTCATAGATATCGTGGGGAATTGTAGTTTCACACTTTGAGATAATTGTATTGTGTTCAATGCGTATGTGACTCCCTGAAGAGTATTTCTCCTCATCAACCGATGGCATATAGCGGAGAGATGGCCCGAAAGTTCCGAAGCTTTAAATCCCCTTTGAAAACACGAATTTTCCCCCTGGACCTGCTAAACAGCTGGTGCCTAATATAATGGTATATGGTTGTCATCCGAATAGTACGGTGGACATTGTGGGGATCAACCAATTTTACCTGCGTGGAAGATTCGTACGTCCTGCTCAATATTGCAAAACTTCTCCACAATTAGACTTCTCTCTTAAGCACTCAAACATTCAGAATAGTCTTCACCTGATTTTTTTTTTATAAAACATATTTTCGCAGAATTCAAAACGTTAGGACATTATACCCCTTTTCTTTGTAAACAATATATTCCACACACACAAATTGTCTAAATATATTGCGTTTTAAAATCAGATCATTCAGAACGTACATTAGAGATTTAAAGTTTTTTTTTTTATAGTGCCTATTATAAATAGTATTTTCCATAGTATTTTTCAACATTAAATTGCTAGTATCAGTAACAAGCTAGTTAAGTGTAATATATTGAAAATAATATTTGCAATTCTTACAAAAATATTTACTAAAATAATAATTGAATACTATTTCTCCCAACCTTACTGCAATGATAGAAAAATTATATGATAAGAATTGGCATTATTGGTGAACCCTGAGCCAAGACTTCTCACCTCATTTTTCTATTATTGCATTAAAGCCTGCATAAATAGTTTTTATGATATCATTATGAAAAAAGACATTGGTGTAAAATAAAATGTAAATAAATGAACTGCTGACCACCGTAAATCCATCACCCTGAAAGAAGCATTGCAAATAGCATGAACTTTACAACAAGCATTAGCGGAGGTAGATATGCAAATTATTCGAATTTCAGCGCAGGCACACATCACGCGCGCCTGTGGCTCCACTTCAAAGCACTATTTAAGGCATGTAGATTTCGACGATTTCAAGTTCGGCAATTGTGATTTTCTTGTGCTTTTTTTAAACGATCAATTATGCCTCGTAACAGCGATCATCTTTTGATCAAGTATTCGAGTTCGACGTAGCAAGGATAGTGGGCCTACCGAGATTGTGGATTATCTTTCAGGGAAATCGGTTGTCGTGTTGGACGATACCAAACAACTGTAATGCGGATATGTAATCGTTGGATGCAAACACACGTAGCACGCATTGTCCAAAGGTTCTTCGTCAATCGCCAGATTGAATTGCTTTCCTTGGCCATTTCTTTGCGGATCTTTGCCGATAGCAAACATGTGGTCCATGGTTTCTCAACGATTGACCCAGATTACATTCCCAGCTGCTACACCGGATCAACTGTGGTAATCTGTGGAAGCTGCTTGGTCTACTGTACCCCAAGAACACATCCGATGTGTCTTTGAATCAATGCCGAGGCGTGTGGCAAGCGTTGATCTCCAACAATGGCGGCTATTCTGGCTACTGTTTCTCGCTGGAACCACATTTCGCAGAAGTCGAATAATTTAATCATTTGATACTTGGTCAACATGTTATCTACGAAATAATTTTGTTGTGATATCTCTTGTATTTTTCAGTGTTGCAATTTGGGTAGCCAGCAGTGTAGGTATAACATATAGTTGCGAAAGAGAGATAGAGAGTGGATGATATTTATTAAATAAAAATAGGATTTTTAAATTTAAAAATACATTTGCCAATGCAATTCCTTTTGCACATAATGGTGGTGATAAAGAATGGGTATAATACAGGTTTTGTCCAATTAGGCAAAGCTAACTTGTATATAAAGATTTCGTGCTATGATACCCATCAGTAGAGAGGTAACTTTGATTTTATAACATCCTACGAGATTTATGAAATCGGTCGAATATGCCGAAAAAAGTGCATAAACTGGAAAATTGCAGGGCAATTTTCAGGGAGTGTCGCATTTTTGGAAAATAAATAGTTATATAAATCAACACTAGAAATACAGTAGTACTATAGTTGTTGCTCTGTAATCTTTTCTGGAATTAGGCCGTTCCCCAATGGCGAAAATCTGTACACAAGTTGAATGTGCCATGAAAATGATCCAAATGTTTGTCGGCTACCGCATTCCACCATTTCCTCCACTTTGTTTTGCAACTACTAGTAAAAATGCGGCATTGTTCATTATTGTTTTCGCATTCCGGCTTTTGTTTATCAGTTGCGTGAACTGTCTAGGCTGTGAGCCATTGCAGATATGCTCTAATGACCTTAGATAATATGGAATTTATTATATTTGATCATTTCATGAAGGTATTCGATAAATTCTGTACTTGTGTCTGAAGTAACTTATTATCGATTTTATTTGTGATTATCATTCTTTTTGAATAATGATAATTCAACACATATTTTTTTACCATGAAAAGATGGAATTTGAATTGTTAATTAGACACACAAATTCAAATGAATAGTGTTGCCATCAATATCATTGATTAGAAGCACAAAATAATAAGACCAAATCTAAATCAATAAAGTAACACGTTTCGGTAATTACGGTGTTACCGGAACGACACACACTATTTATTTATTTATTTGAATTTAGTCTTATTATTTTGTGCTTCTACTCTATACAATCCATTCAGTAATTTTGTCTGATAATGGTTACAATGTTTTTACCTAAACGCCACAGACAATTTATTTATTTGGAGAGAGAGAGATTTGGTCTTATTATTTTCTGAACATATTTCCAGATATAGTGTGATTATTGAGGCATATGTTTAAAAAGCACATGTTTGAAACTCTCCTTCTTAAGACTCGATTTCTTTATATTGGATTTTGAGTTCCGCCTGCAAAGGGCTAAACTCGAAACTATTTAATTGCTCCTCGATTTATCATTCACCGCGATTTTTTTATGGGGCTTACCTTTTTCTCTCTTTCTCATATATATATATATATGGTAATTTAAACCAAACAACCCCATATTGTTTAATACTTATAACAAAATTTTCATTTTGTATAATAGAAACACATCTGTAAATGATTATACGCATTATTGACATGTGTCATTGCATCATCATATGTAATGTACTTTGTACAAACTGAGGATAAATAAATAAAACTCTGTAATAGATTAAGAGTTGAGCTGAAGCAGAATATAGAAGTCAAAAACGTCTAAAATCGAGATGTAGCAGACCCAAAACAACAAGGTCTAAAGATGGAAACTGCCAAGGCGCCAGTGTAGAATTTCGCCAGACGATCTACGCTCTTGTTGCATCTGCTGAAATGCAATACCTCCTTTCTCGGAAAAGATATATAAGTCCTTCGTCCTAGCCAAAAATATAGTCACTTCACCATCATCGGAAGCCCTCGTCGGTTGTCACCAAGGTCCTCCTCAGCCACCATGTAGACAAGTAAAAACTCCTAGCTCCTAGGTTTCGCTACTAGCTCAACCTTTATCTGTTCAAGGAACTTTCCTATTGCAACTGTGTCTTCGTTTTTTTGGGTATGGACATTCTCAAGCTTTCCACTCTGCCTCGACCACGACTGGCTGTACTCTGTGAGAACTGTTAAAGGTCTCCCAGGGTACCGAGAGGTACTGGAAAATCCCCATCCTGACTGTTCCTCTCGGTCAACACAGTATAGCGAGAGTCGACAGGATCGCACACCATAGATTAAGTCGACTGGATACCGCACCACATATTTAGACGACAGGATAATATTATTATAATTTATAATATATAATCTATATATCTATATAATTGAATGTCTGTCTGTATGTTTGTACTCTATAGATTCAAAAACCATACATCCAATCGCCGTGAAATTTTGGGATATTATTAGGTATATCCCCGCGAAGGTGTTGAGAAATAATTTCTTGAATATCTTGAATATCCTTAGAGTTATTTGCAGATTTGTAGATTTAACTCGCAAGCAGCGCCCCCATTGCGACGATGCTAACAAGTTTTTTTTATCTATAAGTTTTATTATCACTAAGTTTATTATCTTAAAGATTATTATCAAAAGTAAGATTTCTACCTATTAATTGCGCACAAGTCAAAGTTAGTGTTATCATTTATCTACAACATATATATTGGGAGAATAGATAAAAATGATGATTTTGTAACGTAGAAAATTAGGAAAGACAATATTCAGGATGACACGGCAATTTATTTGAGACAATAATGATGATACAATTCCAAGGCAAGATACTATTCCTTTAACTTCCAATTGCCGAGGGAACCAATTAATATTGATTTTATTCAACTTATCGAGTATTTTTCAAGGGACCGGGAAAAATGTTCACTAGATAAAATGATGATTTTGTAATGTAGAAAATTAGGAAAGACAGAATTCAGGATGACACGGGAATTTATTTGAGACAAGAATAATGATACAATTCCAAGGCAAGATACTATTCCTTTAACTTCCAATTACCGAGGGAACCAATTAATATTGATTTTATTCAACTTATCGAGTATTTTTCAAGGGACCGGGAAAAATGTTCATTTTATCGAGAGATTCAAATTTACGAGTTTCAAATTATCAAAATATATCTATTATTTTTTTATAAGTTTATAAAGAATTGTTTTAAACAAATGTTCGTCAGACAAACCTTTACACGGGTAAAACCCGGGCGAAGCCGGGTACATCCGCTAGTCTAATATATATTAGATAATAAAAAGGTATATATATTGAATTAAATAAAAGAACATCAACCTTTATAGAGGCATAACATTTTTGTATGCACAAACTCAGCGCCACATAGTGTTATAATATCACAGTTGAATTAAATTCAAAATTCAAAGTAGGTGGGGGAAATTTGTGCATGGAAAAAAATTATTTTAAAAATTACAATCAAAATAAGTTAAATATATTTAAAAATTAAAGAAAAAATAATTATGTCTATCCTATATTTTTAAATATTTGTAATAAAACATAAAATATAATTAATCAATAATTCATCAAGAGATAAATGTAAAATAATGTGTCTATTGAAATATTTAAAAATAAATTTAAAATGACTTAAACAAAACTGTAAGAACTTTTAAAAAAGGTTAACAATAAAATGTATGTATTAAAAAAAAAATCATTTCAAATTTTTATGGGGATCGATTTATCTACATATAAGTTTAAAAATATATTTTATAAAAATGAATTCAAATGGAAGTTAAAACAATTTAGGATTCTTTATTTCGACTTAGAGCGCTATGTCCCCCTAGGGACACTTGCACTTTAAAGATAAAATTTTGAAAGAAATTTAGGATGAATAAATGAAAAAATATATATAAAAAGTGGAAACTAAAAATGTTTAATGTATTACATGTAATATGTTATTTGTTTAATGTACTTTTGCGTTTTGAAGCGATAAATGTAAAAAAAAATAATAATAATAAACAAGTGGTGTGTATGATTTACAGGTTATGTGTGAAAATGAAATTTAAGGAACCTCGGGTATTACAACAATATAAAAAAAAATCATTAAAGAAAAAAATCTACTTATATATTTGCCTTATTCTGTCTGTTTGTCTGAAGCTCACGGATAGAATGCGCGCCCATTGGCTGCCAGCGAACACGTGGCCTCCCTGCCCCCCTCTAGACAACCCTGTTATCAGCTGTGCGATACATACACCTGTCTATAGCGGCCACTCTAGACAACCCTGTTATCAGCAGTGTGTAACATTCACCTGTCTATACAGACCGCCCTGTCTATAGCGGTCACTCTAGGCAACCCTGTTAACAGCAGTGTGATACATCCACCTGTCTATACAGACCACCCTGACTATAGCGACCACTCTAGACAACCCTGTTATCAGCTGCCTGTCTATACAGACCACCCTGTCTATAGCGGTCACCTTAGGCAACCCTGTTATCATCAGTGTGTTACATTCACCTGTCTATACAGACCACCCTGTCTATAGCGGTCACCTTAGGCAACCCTGTTATCAGCAGTGTGATACATCCACCTGTCTATACAGACCACCCTGTCTATAGCGACCACTCTAGACAACCCTGTTATCAGCTGCCTGTCTATACAGACCACCCTGTCTATAGCGGTCACCTTAGGCAACCCTGTTATCATCAGTGTGTTACATTCACCTGTCTATAAAGACCACCCTGTCTATAGCGGTCACCTTAGGCAACCCTGTTATCATCAGTGTGTTACATTCACCTGTCTATACAGACCACCCTGTCTATAGCGGTCACTCTAGGCAACCCTGTTAACAGCAGTCTGATACATACACCTGTCTATACAGACCACCCTGTCTATAGCGGTCACCTTAGGCAACCCTGTTATCAGCAGTGTGATACATCCACCTGTCTATACAGACCACTCTGTCTATAGCGACCACTCTAGACAACCCTGTTATCAGCTGCCTGTCTATACAGACCACCCTGTCTATAGCGGTCACCTTAGGCAACCCTGTTATCATCAGTGTGTTACATTCACCTGTCTATACAGACCACCCTGTCTATAGCGGTCACCTTAGGCAACCCTGTTATCATCAGTGTGTTACATTCACCTGTCTATACAGACCACCCTGTCAATAGCGACCACCCAAGACAACGTTTTTAAAATATATTCGCACTCGAGTAAACCCCGGGCGTTGCCCGGGCCATTCGTCTAGTATATAATAAAGCAATGTCATGTAATTTGAAAAAAACGGCAACTATCAAATTCATATATTCATCCTAAATTGTTTTAACTTCCATTTTAATGCATTTTAAAAATATAATTATATATATGAAAAAATAGTGCAAATGTTATATTGTACTGGGATAAGGTGCATAAATTAAGAAAAGGCATTTCCTTATCGTGCAACTGAGAGTTGCTGATGGTTTGCGCCATCTATCGGAATAAATCAGCCCGAAACGCGACCGTGGTTAGCTTTTCTTGATTAATCAAGAATGGGTATTTGGCCAATTCTGGAATAATTAAAAATCAACGAGAATAGTTGATATTTATTCCAATAGATGGGGCAAGCCAACAGCAACTTTCAGCTGCACGATAAGGAGATGCTTTTTTCTTAATAAAAATATATGTTTTTACTTATAGATAAATCGATCCCCATAAAAATTTGAAATTATTTTTTTTAAATACACACATTTTATTGATAAACTTTTTAAAAAAGTTCTTACACTTTTTGTTTAAATCATTTTAAATTAAAATTCAAATATTTTAATAGAAACATAATTTTACATTTATCTCTTATGAATTATGATTAATTATATTTTATGTATTTATTACAAATATTTTAAAATATAGGATAGACCTCATTATTTTTTCCTTTAATTTTAAAAGATATTTAACTTATTCTGATTGTAATTTTTATAATAGTTTTTTTTCATTGCACAAATTTCCCCCACCTACTTTGTATTTTTAAATTAATTTCAAATGTGATATTATAAGACTATGCGGCGCTGAGTTTGTGTATACAAAAATGTAATGTCTCGATAAAGGTAGGCGTTTAGCCACCCGAAATATTGGCAAATAAATATTTTATTTAATCCAATATATGCCTTTTCATTATCTAATGATTGAAATATGGATTGCTCTATTTTCAGAACAATATATAATTATTGCGGCGACGGTCAATAAATGGCGTCAGATTTTGACGTTTATTTTGACGGGAGAAGCGCCCATTGCTTCTATGGATTAATTTTCTCCCGGCAAATTTTCCATCTATGTTCTAGCCATAGATTTGGCACAGCCACATTGCCAGCAAAACACCTCTTTGGTAGATTGTGAAAATTCCATTATATCCCGTGTGGATCTCATGGAATAAAGTCCGCCCTAGCTGACGAGGGCCATTAGCCCGAAACCATGGTCTCTAGGTGGACGCTTCTCAATTTTCCAAAGCTGGTGTTGTGGCTTTGTCACCGACCCGAGGCCGCTAGTTGCGGCGACGGTCAATAGATGGCGTCAGATTTTGACGTTTATTTTGAAGGGAGAAGCGCCCATTGTTTCTATAGATTAATTTCCTTCCGGAATTTTTCCATCTATGTTCTAGCCATAGATTTGACCCAGCCACATTGCCAGCAAAACACCTCTTTGGTAGATTGTGAAGGTTCCTTTAGAACCACTGTGAATCTCATGGAATAAAGTCCGCCCTAGACTGACGAGGGCCATTAGCCCGAAACCATGGTCTCTAGGTGGAAGCTTCTCAGTTTGCCAAAGCTGGTGTTGTGGCTTTGTCACCGACCCGAGGCCGCTAGTTGCGGCGACGGTCAATAGATGTCGTCAGATTTTGACGTTTATTTTGACGGGAGAAGCGCCCATTGCTTCTATGGATTAATTTCCTCCCGGCAAATTTTCCATCTTTATATATATAAATATGAAAAAACAATAGAAAAAAATAAAAGATAAGTGGGTCAGGTGTTGATATTAAAAATAAATAAGGCATCTCCTGACCACGAGCACATGTGGTTTTTAGATAGCAGAGCGCCATCTAGTGGAGCAGAAATAAACTAAACGTTTATTTAGCTTACTCCGTGATATTTGGCCAACCCAATTTCTTGCTAAATCAAGAAAAGCCATCCACGAACGCGTTTCGCGCTGTTGGCGCTCGTCAGCGTGGAGAAGGCTGTAACCACTGCGACCAAAAATATTTTTTGGTCCCAATGGCTTCCCGAAAAATCAAGAAATCAATATCACGGAGTAAGCTAAATAAACGTTTAGTTTATTTCTGCTCCACTAGATGGCGCTCTGCTATCTAAAAAGCACATGTGCTCGTGGTCAGGAGATGCCTTATTTATTTTTAATATCAACACCTGACCCACTTATCTTTTATTTTTTTCTATTGTTTTTTCATGTGTTAAGCGTCTTTACGCAAGTTTGGCCTTAAATACCCATTTCTTGATTTTTTGGGAAGCCATTGGGACCAAAAAATATTTTTGGTCGCAGTGGTTACAGCCTTCTCCACGCTGACGAGCGCCAACAGCGCGAAACGCGTTCGTGGATGGCTTTTCTTGATTTAGCAAGAAATTGGGTTGGCCAAATATCACGGAGTAAGCTAAATAAACGTTTAGTTTATTTCTGCTCCACTAGATGGCGCTCTGCTATCTAAAAAGCACATGTGCTCGTGGTTAGGAGATGCCTTATTTATTTTTAATATATAAATATATACATAAAACATTGTCGAATTATCGTGTGTTTAATTAATGAGGTTTTATTGTATATATAAAACTAGAAATGTAGTTTTTGAAAATATTTTTTTTTGTATCATTTGTTATCTAAAAAACTATCATCAATTATTTTTATTTTTGTCTTTCTTCACTTATTTTACTTATTGCTCAATACATATATATATATATATATATATATATATATGCAATTATATGCATACAATTATATAATTCAATTTTAAACATTTCTGCATTGTGCGGTCTAATATGTTGTTAATTATAAGGTTTTTAAACAAAAATCAAATTTTTTAATGTCTTCTAAATGAATTTATTCATTTTATATGTCATTTCATCGAAAATATAGATGTGTTGTTTGCAATCTTATTTTCTGATTAATTTTCCTTTTACTCTAAATATATTTATTTAAACGTTTCATTAATGCCTATAGTTTCTTACTTGAAATTGCTTACAAAACAGGAGTCAGTGTTTTCTCAATGTTGACAGGGTGGAGTGTGAGAATGTGGAGGAGCAAAATAACTCCCTACTGAATTTCTCAATAGCCTTACTCCAGAGGAATGCCTTCACATCGGTTAAAACTTAAGGATGGCGACATTGTTATGTTTCTGAGAAATTTGAAACCTAGGTAGGGTCTTTGCAATGCCCCACGTATGGTGATCCAGCGCATGTGCTCTCATGTATTTGAAGCACAAATACTGACATAGACAAAGTTGGACACACTGTATTTGTGCCAAAAATATCTTTGGCTCCTTCATATACCAACCTTTCCTACATTCTGAAGAGGCGTCATTTTCCACTAAGGTTGGCTTTTGCTTTGACTATAAATAAGGCTCATGGCCAAACCTTTGCTACAAGAGCCTGTGTTTACGCATGTTCAGCTTTAAGTGACTTTCCACGTGTGTATTTTGGATAGCATACATGTAAAGTTAAACCACGTATATATATATACTGTAGTTTTTAATGAGGTCCATTAAATGAATTCCTATAATAAATCGTCTCCTCTGCAATATAGTTTGTAAATTTATATTCTGATTTATTTTCTTATCTTTTTTTTCTTTCATTTCAAATATATATATGTTATAGATTAGAAATTTTTTGTGTGTTTGATTGTTGAAAAGAGGTGCAGTCGTGGAAAAGTGAAGATAATTATTTACCTTTCAAGCAGATTTTTATTTTGAATCTCTTGAAGTAAAAATATACATAAAATTATTTATATCACAGTAATATAAAATTTAGAAAATGAATTCTATATTCGTGATTTTCATTAGAAAAGGTAGGGTTCACTTTACATATTTACAACAACAAATAATTAAAAGTGATATTTTTTTGAATATATGGTCAAAAATGCAGAACAGTCAATGAATGAAAAAATAAAATATATGTTTTTAAAAAAAATAAAATATTTGTATTTTAGATTATATAATATTTCCCCCCTGTGAAAAAGATTTTTAAAAAGTTAAAATTTGAAAATAAAAATGGCTATTACAAAAATAATTAATTAAACGAAATCAAAATGTCTATAAAATAATTACAAATTAAACAATAAAAATCAATGTCTATATTTTTTCAAAATAAACAAAAGAAAGTTTGTTTATAAATAATTTATATAAATATGAAATTAAAATAAAACTATATATAAGAAATAATAATGATATATTAATATAAAAATTTATATGAAGCCAAAAAAGGTATTTAAAATATGAATAATTATGTCGTTATGCCTGCTGTATTTCAAAATATTAAATGGCAGTAGAAATGTTTATTTTTACACAAATATAATTTAAAATGAGTTTTTCCTAAAATATAAACATTTAAATGCATGTAAATAATATATAAAAGTATTTTTCAATAAAATGGATGAGTAATCTAATGATTATAAAGAGATATTTGAAGTGACATTAAGTTATGTGTGTAGGCAAAAGAATTGGGGTTGATATTTGTTCTCCATTGTCCATATCCAAAATATGGCCTTTCTGTAAAAAACATGGTTTATCATCAATATCTATTAACTTTGTGCTAAAATTTTGGTTTACTATAGGGTCATTTTCAATATTAGTGCTATTTTGAAGTAAAAAATCTGATTCTGGGTAAAATAATTTAAGTTTATTTGAGTGTATAATTTCTGTTTGTTTTCTTTGAGGTAAATTGGGTTTATTTATTTCATATGTGACTGGAGAAAGTTGTTTTAAAATTTTAAATGGGCCTATATATCTTTGTGTTAATTTACCAGTGTTTGGATAAATAAAGGTTTTCACTAATACCTGATCTCCTTCTTTAAAAATGGGTTTCTGGGTGTTTAATATCATAAAGCTGTTTGCTGTGTTCATGGGATTTTATGGTTCTTTCAATGGTTAATTTTCTTGCTTTTTCTATTGGTGTATGTGTTTCTGTGTCATGTTCTATATACTGTGGTTGTATTCCATAGTATAAGAACCTAGGTGTAAAGCCTTTTATGGTATGTACTGTATCATTATAACTTTCAGTAATATTAGGAATATATTTTGTCCAAGGGATCTTTAAATTATGATTATATTCACATCTTAACCTATTTATGATAGTGGAATTTAATCTTTCTACTTTTGCATTTGTTTCTGGGTGATGGGCACTGGTGAGTAGATGCTTAACATTATTTTTTCCTAAAAATTGTTTAAATATATTGCTAAGAAAAGCTGCATTTCTGTCAGTTATTAATATTTCAGGTTTGTTAATTTGGAATAAATTTTTTAAACAAGTTATATATGAATCAGTGGATACAGATTTTGTAGGAAAGGTCCAAAGGAATCTACTGTGATGATCTACTATCATATGGATACTGTGTTTGGTTGTCCCATAATTATGTAAGCCTCCCATTGTGTCTAAAGAAAAAATATGATTTGGGTGTGTAGCTATTGGCATCTGTTGTAGTGGTCCATAAAACAATTCTGTTATCCCTAGATTTATTTAACTGGCAAGTTTCACAATGCTTTGTGTAATTAGCAATATCCCTAGTCATATGTGGCCAATAATAGTATGGAGAAATTATTTTAGTCATTTGAGTTGTTCCAATATGTCCATGTTTTGTATGTACTTTGTTTAATAATTTGTGTCTTAGTGTTTGTGGTACATAAGCTCTTTTAAAACCCTTTCTATTAATTATAAATATATCATTTTGTATTTTAAATTTACTTTTGCTAATTTGTTCTGTTGTTTGATGTTCTTTTAACTCATTATATGTTAGGTAAAATGATACTGGTGCTCTTGACAGCATGTCTGCTTCTATGTTATTTAATCCTTTAATATGTTTTATGTCAAAGTTATATTGAGATAGGATTAAGGACCATCTAAATAATCTACCATGTGGGTTTTTTACATTTTTGATCCATTTTAAAGGCAAGTGATCTGTGTGCAATGTAAAGTGTACATTATGTAAATATGTATGAAATCTTTGTACTGAATTAATTATTGCTAATGTTTCTATTTCTGAAGCAGTATAATTCTGCTCATATGGGTGAAGTTTTCTTGAATAATAAGCTATGGGGTGTAAAATGCCTTGTTCATCAGGTTGTTTCAGGACTCCTGCTACTCCTAGACCTGAGGCATCTGTGATTAAATGGCATGGTTTTGATGGGTCATAAATATAAAGTACAGGTTTTGAAATTAGTGCATTTTTAAGAGTTTGGAATGCTTGTTCATGTTTTGTACTCTATAACCAAGCAGCATTTTTTAACAAAAGTTCATTTAATGGTGCCCTAATTTGTGCATAGTGGGGAATAAATTTATTATATATATTAATTGTACCTAAAAATCTTTGTAATGTTTTAATATTGTATGGTCTATTTAATTTTAAAATTGCTTCAATATTTGTGTTATTGGGTGTATATTTTCCTGAGTTAATTGTGTATCCTAAAAATTTTATTTCTTTTTGTAAAAATTTACATTTATTGAGATTGAGTTTTATATTTTCTTGTTCAAATATGTTTAATATGTCTTCTAAATGTTTAATGTGTTCTTCATAAGTTTTGGAGTGTATAATAATATCATCAAAATAATTTAAAGCATACTGTATGTTATGTTTAGTGAAAATTGATTTCATAATTCTTTCAAATTGTGAGGGTGCATTTTTTAAACCATATGGAAGTCTATTCCATTCATAACAACCTAATTGTGTTACAAATGAAGTTTTATATTTATATTTTTCATTTATGGGTATATGCCAATATGCATTTTTAACATCTAGAATAGTATATATTTTTGACTGTGATAACCTATCTATAATTTGTTCTATAAGTGGAATTGGGGTATGTTCTGGAACTGTTTTTTGATTAAGTTTCCTATAATCTATACAGAGTCTTGTGGGGTGATTTGGGGTATCAGATTTCTTATTCACTAATAATGCAAGAGAACTATAAGGGCTAGATGTAGGCCTAATAATACCATACTTTAATAATTCAATTATTTGTTTTTGTATTTCATCATTGTTGTAAAAAGATGTCCTATATGGCTTTTGTGCTATGGGAATATTATCTGAAAGAGATATGCAAATTGGGTTATTTTTATGCATCCTATATCAAAATTGTGTTTAGAGAAAACATTCTTATATTTGTGCAAAATATCTGAAATTGTCTGAATTGAGAAATTTGGGTTAATATCTAAGTTACTAAGGTCTAGATATGAGTTATAATTGACAATAGGGCATGGAATTTGCATACTGTTATATGAGTTAGAATCAATAATGGGATTTGAATTATGATCTATATGTTTAACATATATATTTGGTATATCAAAAGAATTAAATTATACAATGGGTTAATATTTAGAAGAGATGAATTTTTAACATAGTATGGGTCTGGAATACATAGGGTGGTAGCATATGACTTTTGGTCATCAGTTTTTGGATTAAAGGAATACAAGAATTTATAATTTTGAAAAAGAAGGTTTTTTGAGAAATCTATTTGTAATCTAAATTTATAAAATATTGGTAAACCTAAAATAATATATTCTATTGGAGTATCACAAACAAACATTTCTTGATATTTTGTAATTTTACCTAAGCTAAGCCTAACTAATATTTTGTATAATGGATAACTAAATCCTTCTACCTGACCTATTTTGTCTTTTGGGGAATTATCTAACATTTTATAATGAATATAATTTAAGTATTTTAATGGGATAATAGATATTGATGATGCAGTATCAAGTACACAGGGTAAGGATACTTGATTTATGAGTACTGAGAATAATAATAAAGTTCTACCTGGGTTTATGGGCTTTGGGGTAGTATTCTTCATTGGGCAGTACCTGGGAGAATCGGGTGAAGAGGCACTAGGAACTGTCGGTTGGTAGTCATGGGGAGTGGGTGGAGGGAAGGAACTAGAAGCTGCGGCTTGGTAGGAGTGGGGACTGGCTGAAGAGAAGGATCTGGAAGCTGTTGGGCGCTGGACACGGGGAGTGGCCGGAGATCTGGAAGCTGTTGGGCGCTGGTATGGGCACACTGAGTGGTAGTGCCATTGAAGCTCTAATCCCAGCCGTTCGCAAATTCGACAAGGCATTGGTGGTCTCTGCACTTGCGAGTTATCATAACATCCGGCAGGTCTAGGCGATGGGTGAAGCGCTGGATTCAAAGTCTGGAGACGGCCCTTTTCCACCGGCGTTCCAGATCCCGTTAAGCTATTTTCAACTTTTATGGCCATGGTTAGCCACTCCGAGGGCTGCACTGCGTCTATTGTAGCCAGGTAAGGCTTGTATTTTGTTTTTACTCCCTCATTTAATAGCTCCACTATGGAGGTGAGGTTCAACTCAACACTATTTATCAGTTGCATCTTTCTGTGAAAGTATTGAGTGACTGTTTCCTGTTCCTCTTGGGTGATCCTCATCATTTCCACCAAGGGCGTCAATTTGACCTTCTGGAACCTGATTATTAGGCTTTCTTTTAATTTACCCCAGTCTTCAATGTTGCAGAGGCTTTCGAAATAATAGGTCAAGGCCTCATCCTGTAGGTAGTCTGATAGATGAAGCACCTTCCAACCGTGATCCAACCCGTAGGAGTCACTCTTTCTTTCAAAATTTGTAATCCACGTTTTAATATTTAGACTATTATGATATTTTACAAATGCTGGCATCGCTTGGTATGTAAATTCAGCATCTTTTTCTTTTTTTGTTTTTGCCATTTTGTTTCAAGTTTCAGATAAATTGATAGAAAATTTAATAAAAATTAGGTAAAACCTGTCGACTTATGTTATAGATTAGAAATTTTTTGTGTGTTTGATTGTTGAAAAGAGGTGCAGTCGTGGAAAAGTGAAGATAATTATTTACCTTTCAAGCAGATTTTTATTTTGAATCTCTTGAAGTAAAAATATACATAAAATTATTTATATCACAGTAATATAAAATTTAGAAAATGAATTCTATATTCGTGATTTTCATTAGAAAAGGTAGGGTTCACTTTACATATTTACAACAACAAATAATTAAAAGTGATATTTTTTTGAATATATGGTCAAAAATGCAAAACAGTCAATGAATGAAAAAATAAAATATATGTTTTTAAAAAAAATAAAATATTTCTATTTTAGATTATATAATATATATTTATTCAAACTTCTCACCAATGCCTATAGATTCTCACCCGAAAAAATATTTTTGAATTATTTTTTGCCAATAAACTAATTATTATCATTTTTTTCTATTTTGGTCTTCTCTTTATTTTTCCACTGCTCTATACATAAATTTTGTACATTTTAAATGACAGCCGCCGTCTCTGTAATACCTTTTTAGCGGTAGTTGTATTTATATAACAATAAACTTTTGAAATTTAAAATGGTCGAATAATCGAAAATTTCGAATTGCAGTTTGTTATATGATAGGCCGTAGGTCAAAACATCAAAACATAGTCGATTTATCGTGTGTCGAATTATCGGGGTTATATTGTATATATAGAACGATAAATGTAGTTTTTAATGAGGCTCTTTAAATGAATCCATTCCTTTATATGTTGTCTTATCTGCAATATAGTTGCGTTGTTTGCAATTTTATTTTCTGATTTGTTAAATATTTCTTTTTTTCACTTTAAATGTTTTTATTTTTTATATGAATTTATTTAAACTTTTCACAAATTCCTATAGTTTCTAACCTATAAAATTATTTTAATGTGTGGTCTTTTTTTTACTGATTTCATCACTGCTCTATACATTGAATTTCTACATTTTTGCACTGTGCTGTCTACTATTTTGTTATTTTTAAGGTTTGTTGATTGACGATATTATTCCATTCTCATTTTGGTATAAAAAAATATATAAGATCTGCCTGAATGTATATAGTTCACTTAGAAAGTACTCTTACTCACCCTTATATTTGATATGCTGCCTCTAGAAAATCATATTATACCCATTGCAATTTTTAAGCCATTATCTATGCTCTTAATTTCGCAGCGGGCCCTTCGTGTAAACCTAGGGCGTTGCCCGGGCCATTCAGCTAATATATATACACTGCGTGACATTGAAAATGGAACACCAAGAAATAGTCGCCAGAAAATTATGCAAATTTCAGGGTAGACGCGCCTAACCGAGTTATGCAAATGATGTAAAATGCGCAGCTCTCGTGCGCACATGGAGTAAGATATAAGGGAAGGAACTTGCAGAAAGGACAGTATTCGTGTCGTTATTTCTTCAAGGAAAATCATTGTAGAAATTTTGTTCTTGTGTCAAAAGACAGGTGTAATAACAGAGAATGCCAGGTCATCGTAAACGGAGGCAGTTCAAGCAGACAGACGCTTTTACGAGGGGCATGGTGATCGGACTGAAAAGGGCAGGTTGGTCCATACGTAAAATCGCAGCTGATACACACCTTGGTGCGTCCACGGTGCACCGACTGTGGAGAAGATGGTTGGAACAAGGAAATGTGGCAATTTATAGGAATGTCGGTGCAACCAGAGTGACGTCAGCACGTGTGGATCGGCGTATCCTTCGACAAGCAGTGGCGGCCCCACAAGCCACTTGTACCGCCATCCTGCAACATGTGCAAGACACCCTAGATCATTCCATCTCGACCAGAACCATTTCCCGTCGTTTGGTTGCTAATGGCTTGCACTCATGTAGTCCGCTAAGAAGACTGCCATTGACCCCACCGAATAGGCGCCAACGTTTGGAATGGTGCCGGGCTAGATCGACGTGGATGACGGAATGGCACAGGGTCGTGTTCTTAGATGAGTCGCGTTTCTGCTTGTCCAGTGATAGTCGCCGTGTACGCGTGTGGCGTCGACGTGAAGAAAGGTCCAATCCGGCAGCAATTGTGGAACGCCCCACCGTGCGACAACGTGGAATCATGGTTTGGGGCGCAATCGCGTATGATTCCAGGTCACCTTTACTTCGTATTCAGGGCACTATGACGGCCCAACGATACGTTGATTATGTGCTGCGACCGGTGACACTCCCCTACCTTCAGGGGGTACCCAATGCCCTTTATCAGCAGGATAACGCCCGACCGCACACTGCTCGCATTAGCCAACAAGCTCTGCAAGATGTACAGATGCTTCCCTGGCCACCGTACTCTCCTGATCTCTCACCAATCGAGCACGTCTGGGACATCATTGGACGCCGTTTGCATGCCTTGCCACAGCCGCGTTCAGAAGACGAACTGTGGCAAATGGTTGAGAGGGAATGGAGAGCCATCCCTCAGGACGCCATCCGTACTCTGATTGACTCTCTACCTAGACGTGTTGCTGCGTGCATCGCCGTCCGCGGTGGTCCTACTTGCTACTAAGCCGACGCCGTTCTCGCTCTGTATTATGACTATCATTTTGAAATAAAGATCACTTATTGTTCGTCCCTGTCTCTCTCTGTCTGCGGAATTTCATCACTTTCTGGCCACTATTTCCTGGTGTTCCATTTTCAATGTCACGCAGTGTATTTTATAATAAATAATATTTTGAGATAGAAAAGCAAAAAAATAACTATTTACTATCAAGTATTTTTATTTTAAATTACTTGAAGAAAATTACAATAAGACATTTTTCACAGTTACATAGAATTTATGAAATGAATTCTATATTAGTGAATTTCTAAAAAAGGTTAGATAACTACATATTTACAACAAAAATTAAAAGTCGGCGTATTCTAAAACTATGGTCAAAACACAAGTAGAACTATCAATGAATTAAAATAAAAAATATATATTTTTTGAATTATAGAATATATTTTTATATTTAGATTATATAATATTTCCCCCTTGTGAAAAACTAGAATTAGCGGGTTCAGAGAAAAGTTATAAAATATATTTAAGAGAGTGTTATTATGATATAAATGCAAATGACAAAAAATATATATTGGTAGAGAGTTATCATATTGGCTTTTTGTGAACCAATAGATTGGAAAAGACATTAAAAATAATACACATTATGATAAAAATGAGAAGGAAAATAAAATGAATATTGAAAAGTGTATATAAATGAAAATATAAAGACGAGATAACATTGGCAACAATATAAAATTAATTACATTAGTAAAGGATTGGTGGAACATTAAAACATTGAATATTTTATGAAAAAAGACATTTTTGAAAAAGCAATAAACATTAAGCAAAGGTTAATTATTTACAAAAGGCAAATGTGAAACAAGGAATTATTATTATTTTTTGCTTATCCCTAGTACACGTGGTTCAGGCCATGATAATCATGGTGGGTAGTTAGCGACTGCTTTTTACTGTAAGCGCACCACATGTCTACACATGTGAAAGCAGTTCGACTTTGCACTTACAAATTTGCCAGAGCCCCGTTTGGTTACTTGAACTCGCTGGTGTGGTTGGACCTTTGCAAATATCGGGGGGCCATTGGACCATTTTTTTTTAAACAGAAAAAGTTTCCAATGCGGGAATCGAACCGAGGGTCGAAAACCAAACTGTTTAACCAGCCTTCCACCGACCCCCCCGAAACAAGGAATGAACATATTTAAACATGTAAACTTTCTCCTTGGATTATAAATACTATAGAATAAAGCGTTAAGAGAAAATAATTTTTAATGATCGACTACACGAGCTTTCGGGCAGTCACGCCCTTCAACTGGTGGACCAGTTGAAGGGCGTGACTGCCCGAAAGCTCGTGTAGTCGATCATTAAAAATTATTTTCTCCTAACGCTTTATTCTATAGTATTTAAGGAATGAACATGTAAAGATAATGTAAAGATAAAAAGTAATGGTAAAGCATAAAGAATAATCACATTTAGACAAAATAATAAAGATGGAAAAATATAAACAAAAATAAATTTAAAATAAAATTGGTAACTAAAAAATATTTAAACGAAATCAAAATGTCTATAGAAATAATTACAAATTTAACAATAAAAATCAAAGTAAAGCTTTTTTTCAAGAAAGTTTGTCTATAAATAATTTATATATTTAGAAAATATAAAAATTTGTATATGTGACAATATCGTTGCGGAATTTCTTGTTGTTCGATTTGAATGGTGAGGATTGGTTGAAACGCAGTCGTTTGAGTGGAAGTTGAAGCATACAGTTAGGAATAATCAGGACACGTGATGGGGTTTGAAAATAAAAGGCAACTGGTTTGGAGGAAAGAAAGCTTGAGAAGAGCGGAGCGATTTTGACTTATTAATTATCTGATCACATGGCGGTGATTGACTTAGCTATGAGCTGAGCGGGGGGAGAGAGGTCTAGAGCAGATGTCACCTCCGTGGGGGCGAGTCTAAGACTGCCCATTCTAGCTTCTCGATTTAACACCAAGAGTTGTCTTCTTTCCTATTGGTCGAAAGATGTCACATTACCTTTTTCTATTGGTTGACCTATTTAGGCGATACATTCTAATTGGTTCTTACTGAGGTCTTTGTCGGAAGACACGCCCGATCTTGTCAGGAAGTATTGGGTGTTAGTCCGACACTTATAACTTCCGCGGTTATCAGATACGGCCGGTCCTGCTCCGGAAATATTGGGCGTCTCTCACTTTTATAACTTCTGCGGTCACCAGATACGTCCGGCCTCGGTCAGGAAGTATTGACTGTACAAGTTATTTATAATTGTGCCCGCTTTAAGCCTACTTCCTATGTCTTGTTGCTACTTTCTGTCCTCCAGTTACCTTATTCTTTATTAAATCTTTGAAAATCATACATTGTACATGCATAGTGAATCGGGGGTGCATACAATTATATACAAATTATGACATATATATTCAATAATAATGATATATTTATATATAAAATATTAGAAGAATAAAAAGACAATTAAAATATGAGTAATTATGTCATTATACTAGTTATATTTCAAAATATCAAAAGGCAGCAGAAAATGTTTATTTTTACGCAAATAATAACTCATAATAAGTTGTTTCTAAAATATTAACATTTAAAAGTATAAGAAAATAATATATAATTGTTTTTTGTTAATAATATTTGAATAAATAAAATGATAATAGAGAGATATATGGAATGACATTAAGTATTTTTTGTAGACATAAGATTTGATGCTGATATTTAAAAATGATTTGAAAAAGAAATATAACTATAAATTGATGAGCTATTGAAACTATTGAGAAGCATGGATGTAATTTGTGCAAAAATGGTAGATACAAAGTACCTTGAAAAGGATAAAGCTGGCTGGAGTTGATGATCTTGGAAAATGGTTGTAGTTGAAGAGAACTATGGTTGTTTGTTGAAAACCATTTTTGATTGAAGAAAACTATTGTTGATTGTAGATGAGAATTGTTGCTTGTAGAAGACTATATTTGATTGGAGAGGGTTATGTTTGGTTGAGGTAGGCTATGTTTGGTTGAGGTAGGTTATGTTGGTTGTAGAAGGCTATGTTTGGTTGAGGTAGGTTATGTTGGTTGTAGAAGGCTATGTTTGTTTGGAAATTGCTATGTTTGGAGATGAATATGGTTGGTTGAGGATTTTCATTTTAAAAAATATGATATTTTCTCTTTTGGCATTTTTTGAATGTATAAGCAGGTAAATATCCTGTCGACTTATGTTATAATAAATATTATTTTGAGATAGAAATTAATTGCTGGTTTCTTTTGAGTACATGAGTACCTAATGGTATCGTTTGCAGTCGTGTCATTTTGAAAGAAAAGCAAAAAAATAACTATTTACTATCAAGTAGTTTTTATTTTGATTTACTTGAAGAAAATTACAATAAGACATTTTTCACAGTTATATAGAATTTATGAAATGAATTCTATATTATTGAATTTCAAAAATATAGGTTAATAATATTAACCATAAGAGAACAGGTGAAAATATAGTATTTACAGTCAAGGTATGTCAAACAGGGTGACTCTTTATTGTGCCCCTGTTCTTCTCTCTTCCATGAGTGCAATTTTATTCCCAACCGCTTTTGAAAGTTGAACAGTTCAATTGCCCAACTTTTCTTATCTGAAACAGTTTTTATTAGCTTTATTGAGTTCAAATGCGGTCTAGGAAGACTTTTCAGGATCTTTTTTCTCTCTCCTTCTAGATCCCCGCATTCGGCAATAAAATGGTATATTTCAATAAAATATATATATATTTTTTAAATTATAGAATATATTTTTATATTTAGATTATATAATATATATATATATTAAGAGTAATTTTTTATATTTGGAAAAAAGAGGAAAAGTAAAATATTAAGAACTACAGATTTTGAATTAATTTTGAGTCAGAACAGCAAGCTAATTCTGTATCAAATAGTATAGTTAAGAGAATTTTAAGATTTAAGCATTTTTTTATTTTATTTAAACCCGTGAGGTTTTTTTTTTTTTTTTTTTGTAATAAATAATTAGTTAGAATATATTATAATAAAAAAAGAAAAAAAAAGTACCCACAGCAAAGCATCGGCAGTTGCGCGTCATAGGCTGAGTGAAAAACCGAATAAGCGAAGAGAAAGTTTTATAGAGAAGAGCAAAGACAGAACAATGATAATAATTTTCCAAATATAAAATAAATCTAATTAGAGAGAGAGAGAAGTATTTTTGCTCTATTTTCTCTCCTGATGAAAGAAGATAGATTTTGTGAATTTATTTTATAAGCTTATTTTAAAAACAATCTAGTATAAATGTGGAGGACACGATATAAGATAGTATATTAAATGAGTGTGCATGTTAGGAAGGATGGAAACCTTAAAGGTTAGACCAGATGAAAACCATAAGGGTTATACCAGATGGAAAGAGGATGGTACTCAGGCGGGCCTCTTCAGATGAAGAACTGAGCAGCAGTTTCAGCCCTTTCTTCATTACTGCTAAACCATGCCTCTTCGACCAAATAGAAAGTAAATTTAGTTTGGAATGGAGATAGGGTAATAGCTAAGCTTCAGATACTACATAAATCAACTAATGAACTGAGCAAGTATAATTTTCTGTATTTTCAAACCTAATTTGAAAAGTGTTTTTTTTTTTTTCATTTTAGAAGTTAAAACTGGTAGGAAATAAGATATTAAAAATATAAGAAAAGGATTTTTTTATTTACAATACTATCAAATTAAAAATTGTGTGTGTCAATATAGGATCGGGGAGGCTAAATTTTATAGATCGAAGGACACTAAATCATTTGTCTGATAATTTCAATTACCCTGTCTTTGAAAGGGCAGATATTATCAACTTAATCGTATCCAAATTTACTTAGTTCAAAACTATAATCCAAGATGTATTTTTTCTCTACAATATTTTTTAAACAATAAAAAAATAATAAATTCTTAGAAATATAAGTTAATACGTCTTGATCCCCTCAAATCAGATGTATGTGTCAATAATGAATCAAAGAAGTTAGTGTCGACAGACCCGTGATTGAATCGTTTGTAAAATTGAGGTAACTTCAGTAGATTCAAAATAGAAAGAACCAAAGGATTTTTTTTATAGGATCAAGTCTACCTATAATGTAATTACTATTTATAATCTAGCATGTTTTTATTCACTCTATTTATTAGGAAAGGAGTGAGGGATGAAGATTATTTTATTATTTTTTTTAATTGGAAATACAGGAGGGTGATAATAATTTGTTAGAAATATTAGATAATATGAGTCATTTCAAATAGATCAGCCGTGTGTGATAACTATGATTAAGAGAAGTATTATTCAATAGGCATAGGTCTGGATCCCTCCTTTTATAATAGTAAATATAATTTATTCGTTTTCCCCAGACTTAAACAGATTGATATATACTTATCCCTTAGTGTTAAACTTTAAATCAAATTGTGTTTATTCTTTTTGGGTATAAGGACTGTAAAAGAAACTGATAAGAAATTAGTAATACAGTTAAATGATTATTACAAATACAGGAAAATATGATCATATCCCAAGCCATTAACAATGCGTCGACAAGGGAACAGGAAAATCAAACATTAAAGAACATAGATAAATAAACTTTGTCTGATGTTGGTAGGTTCAGATTATGGTCTAAATTGTGTTCATACACTCTAAATAATAGGACTGCAGGAAAATAATAAGATATTAGGAGTACGAGAGGATAAGGATTAATTGTCACTACGAGAATATACGATTAAATTCAAACAAGTTAAGAATGTGCGTCATACCATAAATGGAAATATCAGCTTCATCAGACAAAGAAATAAGTCCCTCGTCTGAAGATGGTAAAAATGCTTTCCTATAATAAATCACATCATCAATTTATTTGAATTGGTCCTAACGGTACCGTATATTATATATGTAGTCCTATCTATCCTTTTTTTATTTAAGTATTATTTATTTGGACCAGTACCTGTTATTTCTGTTAAATAAGGAAGTTAAGGAATTTAAGTTTTAGTGCTTCATATCAATTAGATTGAATGTTCAATCTCTATACCCACCTTTAATAAAGATTGAACAAGCATAGATAATTATTATGTATGCTATAAAGGGAGAAAAAATATATTCTAAAGTTATCGTATAAATTTAAAGGATCAAACAATGTAAGAATTAGAGAAAATACAGAAATAAAGGTATGGTATTGGTAAGCACAGGTAATAAGATCAAATCCAAACTAATAAACAATGTGCGACGTTTCGGCATCAGCGCCGTTACAATCTTCAGACAAGTCTGAAGAGGGCAACAATGCCGCTACCGAAAAGCCACACACCACTCATTCACTCGGACCTGGTCCCATTACCTTGTGTTTATAATCTATAATACAAATTGTGCCATATCAGTATGGTATTGATGTTTCAGAATATTGAATTTAATAGTTTCTATGAGTGCAGACGGATTTTTTTATTTTATTAATTTAAAATCTTAATTATTATTTGTTCTGAGTCCAATTAAAAGGGGAGAAGAATAAAGGAAAACAAAAAACATAAATAAAAAATAAAACAAAAAAAAGGAAAGGAGAGAAAGATGAGGTGGAAAAATAAAAGAAAATTTCTTTGAAAATATTTATAATAGCTTATACATACACTCAATTAATGTGATAGCATTTCTTATATACTCTCCTGATCTCTCACCAATCGAGCACGTCTGGGACATCATTGGACGCCGTTTGCATGCCTTGCCACAGCCGCGTTCAGAAGACGAACTGTGGCAAATGGTTGAGAGGGAATGGAGAGCCATCCCTCAGGACGCCATCCGTACTCTGATTGACTCTCTACCTAGTCGTGTTGCTGCGTGCATCGCCGTCCGCGGTGGTCCTACTTGCTACTAAGCCGACGCCGTTCTCGCTCTGTATTATGACTATCATTTTGAAATAAAGATCACTTATTGTACGTCCCTGTCTCTCTCTGTCTGCCGAGTTTCATCACTTTCTGGCCACTATTTCTTGGTGTTCCATTTTCAATGCCACGCAGTGTATTTGAATCTTGTGTATTATATTTAATAATGTTGAAATCGAAATTTGATCTTTTGTCATATACTTCTTTACTTTTTTCTTTTAGATTTATGTATAAATCGAGGAAGTTGACTTTTTGATTATATTTGTTTTTTTCATTATTTTTTAGATTTAGATATGGAGGATAGATTTTTTCTATTAATTTTGAAAAATTGTTATTATTGAATATAAGAATGTCATCTATACGTATCGGAACAACCACCAGTTAACTTTGTTAAGAGAAAATAATTCCCTCTCATACCAAAATAACAGGAGGTTGGCCAATAATGGACTCGATGACGTACCCATAGGTACTCCTTGTTTTGATTGTGAATTTGATTTTAATTTGGATATAATTGAATTTGAGGAATGTTTATGAAAGTAATTTTGCTTTATTGTAGTTAATTACAATAGTTTTGTTACCATTGTGAATTAAGGCAATATTGAATTTCTTGTCAATTAAAAATTCTGAAAATAGATTAATAATTTGGTACTTAAGATCCTCTAACTCCAGTTTAGAGAAGAGGTCTTCAAAATCAAAAGTATAAACAGATTTGAGTTTGGGTAGGTTTTTGTTAATAAATTCTGATTCTAATTTGAACAATTTAGACCTTCAATTAGTTTCAACTTTAAAATTCTTAACAAAACAGATCCGCAATGAGAAAAATACAATTTTATTGACTAAACGTAATTTTGGCCAAATTGTTTTATTTTAAAAAGAATATTACGCCTCTAAAATAGTTTTGTAATTTGATAACAGATGGCGCGCTAGTGCATCGTAATTAGGGCCTCCAATCCCCGGGATCCCGGAGCCAAATAATGATCCCGAAATCCCGGGATTCTGCTCGAAAAATCCCGGGATTATTGGTTTGTGCATGGAAACCAGCTCAAAAATATATTTTTCTTATCTAGCATTTTGGTAATCAAACAGATGATGAAATAGCACACTTTTGACGTTTTGTTTATACAGCTGCATTTCGGGTCTTTTTTTTCTGAGAGATTTGAAATTATTTTGTTGACATATGCAAATAGTGGCTTCTTAGATAGTAGCGGCATCCCTTTATTTTTGTGGCGGACCTGCGTGTAACAGGGACCCGCCACTAACCTCTTATCTGGGCTCCAAATTGTTATATATTCTTTCTTCTATATTAATAAAATGCAAATTTCATAAGAGTACATCACTAAAAACTTTCGTTACAATGCATCAATTTCGACCAAATTTTCAACATTTATGTAAAACGAGATGGAGCAGGTTTTGCTTAACATCAAAATATTTTTCCCTAACATTAACATGCGTAACTTCGCTGTTATCGATTAAATACAAAAAAAATCAACAGAGTTAATTTTATTTATATATAAATACAAAATTAAATTTCAACAGATTTAATATTTTTACATACTAGCTAATAATCTCAATCTAAAAATATAATATAAAAACCATCAATGAAGAGTGAATGTAAGATAAAAAGCCAACAATGAAGAGTAAATGTAATATAAAAAGCCAACAATGAAAAATGAATGTAAGATAAAAAGCCAACAATGAAGAGTGAATGTAAGATAAAAAGCCAACAATGAATAGTAAATGTAATATAAAAAGCCAACAATGAAGAATGAATGTAAGATAAAAAGCCAACAATGAAGAATGAATGTAAGATAAAAACCAACAAAG
>CP092864.1:165621514-165701969 GCA_030710605.1 Cordylochernes scorpioides
GCAAAAAGCCTTCAAGGACGATTGCATTTCAAGATCACAGTCTGGGAAGTGGCACAAGGCGTTCAAGGAGGGCCGGGAGGAGGTCGCCGACGAACCCCGTTCAGGACGCCCAACAACGGCCAGAACTGACGAGAACGTGGATCGTGTGCTCGAAGTTTTGCGTACCGACCGTCGATTAAGCATTGTGGTAGATGGGATAGTGACCGAGGATCTGCAAATGCGTAAGGTCTGTGCGAAGCTTGTGCCGAAAGTGTTGACGCAAGACCAGAAAGAACTTAGCGTTTTTTGCGCTGTCAATAATTTTTGGATTTGATTCAGAATTAACCGGACTTTCTGAACTCTGTAGTAACCGGAGACGAATCCTGGATGATTGAATACGACCCAGAGTCGAAAAGGCAGAGCTGTCAATGGCACACAAAATCATCTCTGCGCCCCAAGAAAGCGCGAATGAGCAAGTCGCGCATCAAAACGATGATCATTGTCTTCTTTGACATCCGAGGAATAGTCCATTGTGAGTTTGTACCGCAGGGTCAAACTGTAAACTCGGCATTTTACCTGGAGGTGCTCAGGAGATTGAAACGCCGGATCGCACATGTGAGGACTGACATTAAAGACACGGTCAAGCTCCACCATGACAATGCCACCAGCCACCTAGCCTTCATCATTACCAACTTCCTGGCCCGGAGCAACACCCCAGTGATCCCTCACCCCCCTTACAGTCCCGACTTAGCTCCATGTGACTTCTTTTTGTTTCCGCGACTCAAGAGAGAGATGAAAGGAAAACATTGGGAAACCGTGGAAAACATCCAACACCATGTTACAACGTTCCTGAGAAGCATTCTTGTCGAGGAGTTTCAGGGTGCCTTTCAGGCGTAGCAAACGCGTCTCCGCAAGTGTATTGATGCAGGAGGAATGTATTTTGAAGAATATTTAACATTTGCACAAATTACGATCAATAAATGTATTTTGCCAGTAAATGCTCATTTCTTTCATAATGGACCCTGTATATTTAAATGCTTATAGAAATATTTATATACATTTATAAATCTATATATAGGTGGATTGGATGTTTTCTAGAATCGTTTTAACAAAGGTTTGTTAAACAAACTTTTACTCGGGTAAAAACCGGGCGAAACCGGGAACATATATATATATATATATAGGTTTGTCGGCTATGCACGCCCTCAATATGTATCTAATATCGCTGAAATCTGAAAGAGTTTTGTGTCGCACTTTTAATCAAGAAAAAAAATATTATTAACCAAGTACTGAGCAGCAATTATATTTTAGTCAGAAATGATTATGACAATATTGCTGTATCATGATTTAATGACATAAACAAAATTATTTAGGGGAATATTCACTAAAGCACACCACGGGCGAAGCCAGATAAAAATTTTAGTAGGCAGGAACAGAATTCTACCAGCGAAACATTCACTCGAGCAGAAGACACACGAAGCCATATCATCTCTATATATAAAATATCGTTTCTCGGCCTTTTGGCTAAGATCATGTAGTATATCTCTAGAATTTAATTATTATAATTATATTCTGTGTGTTCCGGAATATTATTATCAATAATATTCGTTGGGAACACTTTCACTCGGATAAAACCCGGGCGAAGCCGGGTACACACCCGCTTATATATATATATATATATGAAAAAAACAATTGAAAAAAAAAAGATATGTGGGTCAGGTGTTGATATATAATCTTTTTGGTCGCAGTGGTTACAGCCTTCTCCACGCTGACGAGCGCCAACAGCGCGAAACGCGTTCGTGGATGGCTTTTCTTGATTTATCAAGAAATTTGGCTGGCCAAATATCACGGAGCAAGCTAAATAATTTTTTTTTTTTTTTTAAATATTATTGTAGCAAATTATTAAAAATATTATTTTATTTAAAATGTAGGCTTTTTAAAATAAAAATTAACATAAACAATTTTTAAATAATATTTATAACAAACCTAGGTTCGAGGCTCAGCGTGGGTGTCTTTTTTTATTTTCATTTCTTTTATATTATTGTAGCAAAGTCTTTTTTACAGCATTATTATATTTTAATTGGTTTATTTTAAATATGTTTGTTATGAAGGCTCTATGTAATACTATTTAGAGCACATTTTACATTTTAAACACCTAAGCACCCCTCTTTTTAATATTGTAGTAAAGTATTAAAAGTATTATTTTATTTTAGATGTTTGCCATGAAACTTTGGGAAGTTGTTTAGTATACCTTCGGGACGATTTCTGGCGAATTATTTTAAAATAATATTTATAACAATAATTATAGCAAATTTTAAGACATATTTTTAAATTCTGTGTTTGTGCATATATAAATATTTTACAAAAATTGTGAGAACGTTCTATTAGAATATAGAAGTGAAAAATCACTTTCAAATTTTAATGTAACGTTCCATTCTCAATCCCGTAGGGCTTTAGATCGGCTAAAACATTTTTAGCTTTATAAGTGAATATTAACTTTACTGTACTGAATAGTTTAGTATAATATTAATTTAACATATTACAACTTAGCCACAGCAACGCGTGGCCGGGTTCGCTAGCATATATATATAAATGAATATCTTTAATATCCTTAGAGTTATTTGCAGATTTGTATATTTAACTCGCAAGCAGCGCCACCATTGAGACGGAGATAGGCTTAGGTTTGTTGCTCCACCCCTGATGACCTTGGGTCATCGTGTGAGTCACAGCATGATGCTACAAAAACACTCTCTCTGGGGATTTTACGGCGTCAACAACCCGTAAGATTGCCTCTCTCATATATTATACTTTAAACATCTGCTTAAATAAAGCATTTTTCATTTGAAAGAGACTGCTCTCTTAACCCCCTTTAGACAACATTAAATGATATCCCGTGTCGTTTTTTTATGATTTGAGAGCCACCCCTCGCTTGAAACAAATCCTTTAATCCCAAGAGACTGCGCGAAAGACTTGAACATGAAACCACTGACGGAACGTTTTGTCCTCTACACTGACGAATCCACTTAACCAAGCTCTGATCTCCGCCCGTAGAGCGTGAGAATTTTGCGCACAAGTCAAAGTTAGTTTTATCATTTATCGACACGGCAATTTATTTGAGACACGAATAATGATAAAATTCCAAGGCTAAGATACTATTCTTTAACTTACAATTACCGAGGGAACCAATTAATATTGCTTTTGTTCAACTTATCGAGTATTTTTCGAAGGATCGGGTGATGTGTATTCATAATATTTATTATTTAATTATTTATGACCATTGACCTGAATGCAGAATTTGCATAGGTAAATGTTATTATTAATATAGAATGTAAATTGTAGCAGAACGATTATTAAATCTTTAGTAGGTCAAATAAATGTGTGATCCTTAAATTTTAAAAACACCACAGCTGGCGACGAGGATAAAAAAGTAAGTGTAATTATGTCAAATATTGTGCCATTTCCTGTCTTCACCCCAGAGCAAGATTTTGAAATTTTCGTGAAATGTTTACGTTTTGCGTTTGCTGCTAATGATACTTCGTTAGCTAAACAAGTACCAGTTTTACTGGCGGTGATAGGCCCAAAGTTATTTAAATTGGCCGAAGATTTAGTAGCTCCTGAAAGGCTAGAAACAAAATCATTTGATGAAATAGTCGCATTTTTAAATAGACATCTCGCACCTACACCTAGAGTCATACCAGCTAGATATAAATTTTTTAAAATCAAATCAAGAAGATGAAACTATATCTCAATTTATGGCAACATTGAGAGGTCTAGCAGAGCCTTGAAAATTTGGAAGTATGTTAAATGAGATGTTAAGAGATAAATTGGTGGTTGGCGTTAGATCCGAAAATTTACAGAAACGCCTATTGCAAGAAGGCGATGACGCAACATTGAACAAAATTTATGAAATTGCATTATCATACGAAGCCGCAGAACGAGATTTATTATCAATGAAAAAGGTAGATTATGAAGATGCAAATGTTCATGATGTTAAAAAATTAAATAGTGCATGTTCTCATTGTGGTAGACATAATCATCTATCAAATAAATGCTTTTATAAAAACTCAAAATGTCATGAATGTGGAAAAAGTTGACACATAAAGCCGGCTTGTAAAAATAGAAAAACTAAATATGCCAAAATACAGCATGGATCAAAAGCTACTGGAAAAATAAATGTGGTTGAAGCAAGTGAAAATGGAAAATATTTTATTACATAAAATGTGGACAACAAAAATATACAGTTTGAATTTGATACAGGTAGTTGTCACACGTTGATGCCAATAAATTTATATAGGAAATTGTGGAATAAGAAAATATCTCCTATAAATTTACATCTTAAATCTTATTCAAATACGAAGATTGATGTTATTGGCAAAAGAGAAGTGTTCGTAGCAGAGGCTAACAAAACTCTTCCTTTGATTATAACTGAAGCAAATAGGCCTGTATTGCTTGGCACTACTTGGATCAAGTGCTTGCCTGCTAAATTTTTAAAATTCTCGGACATAAATTTAGTCCATGAAACAACATGTTCCACTTTGGTAAATAAATTTGCAGAGGTTTTTGGCACTTCAAATGTAGGTGTAATTAAGGATCATAACGCGCATCTAATTCTTAGAAAAGATGCTAATCCTAGATTTTTCAGGGCGAGAAATGTTCCTTATGTAATGAGAAACGCCATTGAAAAAGAATTGGGAAATCTTGAAGCCCAAGGAGTAATTACAAAAATAGAAAGAAGCGATTGGGCTACGCCTATAGTTCCTATAATGAAAAAGAATGGCCATGTCCGTATTTGCGGAGATTTCAAAATAACACTAAACCCTGTACTTAAAATTGACCAATATCCACTACCAAAAATAGAGGACATTTTTGCCATTCTCGGAAGAGGAATAAATTTCAGTAAAATAGATTTGTCCCAGGCATATTTAAAATTAGAATTGGACGAAAATTCAAAAGAAATGGCCGTAATAAATACACATAAAGGACTCTATAGATATAATAGACTTCCTTTCGGTATTGCTTCTGCACCAGCAATATGGCAACGAATAATTGAACAAATATTGTCCGGCATACCATGAACTCTTGTCTATCTGGATGATATACTAATTACCGTAGAGTCAGAGGCTGATCATCTTAGAAATTTGGAGGCAGTCTTAAATAGATTAAATGAATATGGCCTCAAGGCTAACAGGGAAAAATGCAATTTTTTCCAAGAGAGTCTTGAATATTGCGGTCATGTGATCGATAAAATGGGTTTGCATAAAACAAATGATAAGATAAGGGCTGTTTTGGATGCTCCAGAACCAATAAATGTAACTCAGTTACGAGCGTTTTTGGGCTTAATTACCTATTATCATAAATTCATCAGAAACGCTGCAGATGTTTTATCGCCCTTATATGCTCTTCTAAAAAAGGGAACAAAATGGCATTTTTCAACAGAATGCCGAACGGCTTTTAGGCGAATCAAAGAAATTATCTCTTCAGATCAAATATTGATTGCTTATGACCCTAAATTGCCTATCCGTCTGTCGTGTGACTCAAGCAGCTACGGACTCGGTGCTGTGTTGTCTCAAATTGATGTCGACGGAAATGAACGTCCCATATATTTTATCTCAAGGACCTTATCTCAGGCTGAAAAGAAATATTCACAGATTGATAAGGAATGCTTAAGTATAATTTGGGCTTTAAAGAAATTTAATAATTACCTTTTTGGAAGAAAATTCGAATTAATAACTGATAACAAACCCTTGCACCATATACTAAACCCCAAGCGGGAAATATCATCGAACATGTCTGCACGACTACAACGATGGGCATTGATCTTGTCTTCATATAACTTCACAATTGAGTGCAGGAAAACTGGAGACCACGGCAATGCCGATGGACTTTCTAGATTGCCACTAAAACAATATGAAGAAATGGAAGAAGATGCTGTAAATACAGTTCATATGATTAAACAATGTGAAGAATTGCCGCTCACATCGAGTCACATTAGGCGAGAATCTTGCAAGGACTCAATCTTAAAAATAGTATACCAGAACACATTGTATGGTTGGAAAGATAAGCCATCAAATACTGAATTGCTCTCGTTTTATTTGCGAAGAGAAGAGTTAAGTGTAGAGCAAGGAGTCCTACTTTTGGGAACACGAGTAGTTATTCCAAGGAAATTCAGAGCAAAAATTAAAGCTGAGTTGCACCAAGGACATCTAGGTGTTGTAAAAATGAAAGCACTAGCGCGAAAATTTATTTGGTGGCCTGGAATAGATCGTGAAATAGAGGAAATTACTAGAGTCTGCAGAGAGTGTAATATAAATAACCATACGTTAAAGCAAGAAAGTGTTCACAGGTGGGAATCTGCTCCTACACCATGGTATCGAGTTCACTTGGATTTCGCGGGTCCATTCATGAACAGAATGTTCTTAATTGTCATTGACAGTTATTCGAAGTGGCCGGAGGTTATTATAATGAATTCCACGACCGCGGGAAATACTATCAGAGTTCTGAGAGACTTATTCTCGCGCTATGGTATTCCTGACCAAGTGGTCACGGATAACGACCCTCAATTCGTTTCGGAAGAAATGAAATATTTTTTTAAATCAAATGGAGTTCATCATTTGAGGTCTGCTCCTTATTTTCCAGCTACCAATGGTTTGGCAGAACGTTTCGTACAAACACTGAAGAGAGGCTTAAAGAATATGAGAAATGAAGAATTAAATAAGAGTTTGGCAAATTTTCTGTTCACATATAGAACAGTACCACATTCGAGCACTAGGGAAGCCCCAGCAGTCCTTTTTTTAAAGCGGATGCTTAAATGTAAGTGGAACCTATTGAAGCCAAAATTGGAAGTCAAACCAGGATTTAAAAAGGGATATTCCCCTGATTTTGAGGAGGATGAGGATATTTTGGTCAGAGACTTTCTGGGTCCAAATAAATGGAAGGAGGGAAAAATTATAAAAAGACTTGGAAAGTGTTTTTACACTGTTAAATTGAATGACGGCAGATTATGGAGACGGCACGTATGCCAATTAAGAAAAAGTTACATCGCGTCTAGTCCAGCTTCCGAGATATTTCTGCCGGAGCAACTGATAAATTATCCTAGAAATGAGAGTCGTGCAGAGGATGGTTCTGTGGAGATCCCAGTCTCTCCCAGTAAATATAACATTCCCTCCTCTTCAGGAATCTCTGCACCAGAGGAGCCCGGTTCCGCAGCTTCGGCGTCGGACCAGGATAGGACGCCCCAGCGGCGGTATCCTATGAGGGACAGGAGACCTCCCGAGAGATTTGGTTTTTAAAAGGTGGAAGGAGCTGATGTGTATTCATAATATTTATTATTTAATTATTTATGACCATTGACCTGAATGCAGAATTTGCATAGGTAATTGTTATTATTAATATAGAATGTAAATTGTAGCAGAACGATTATTAAATCTTTAGTAGGTCAAATAAATGTGTGATCCTCAAATTTTAAATACACCACACCGGGAAAAAATGTTCACTAGATAAAACGATGATTTTGTAACGTAGAAAATTAGGAAAGACAAAATTCAGGATGACACGGCAATTTATTTGAGATAAGAATAATGATACAATTCCAAGGCAAAGATACTATTCCTTTAACTTACAATTACCGAGGGAACCAATTAATATTCATTTTATTCAACTCATCAAGTATTTTTCAAGGGACCGGGGAAAAATGTTCACTAGATAAAACGATGATTTTGTAATGTATAAAATTAGGAAAGACAATATTCAGGCTGACACGGCACACAGGGACCGGGAAAAAATGTTCACTTTATCGAGCTATTCAAATTTACGAGTTTTAAATTATCAAAATATATCTTTTTTTATATATTAGTTTATGGAGAATTGTTTTAACAAATGTTCGTTCAACTTATCGAGTGTTTTTCGAGAGACCGGGAAAAAACGTTCACTAGATAAAACGATGATTTTGTAAGGTAGAAAATTAGAAAAGACAAAATTCAGGATGACACGGCAATTTATTTGAGATATGAGTATTGATACAATTCCAAGGCAAAGATACTATTCCTTCAACTTCCAATTACCGAGGGAACCAATTAATATTGATTTTATACAACTCTTCGAGTATTATTCAAGGGACCGGGGAAAAATGTTCACTAGATAAAACGATGATTTTGTAATGTATAAAATTGAGAAATTTTCTAAAAATAATTTCTTGAATATCTTGAATAGCCTTAGAGGTATTTGCAGATTTGTAGGTTTAACTCGCAAGCAGCGCCACCATTGCGACGATGATAACAAGTTTTTTTATCTATAAGTTTTATTATCACTGAGTTTATTATCTTAAAGATTATTTATCAAAAGTAAGATTATCTCAGGATGACACGGCAATTTATTTGAGACAAGAATAATGATACAATTCAAGGCTAAGATACTATTCCTTTAACTTCCAATTACCGAGGGAACCAATTAATATTGATTTTATTCAACTTATCGAGTATTTTTCAAGGGACCGGGAAAAAATGTTCACTATATAAAACGATGATTTTGTAATGTAGAAAATTAGGAAAGACAAAATTCAGGATGACACGGCGCACAGGGACCGGGATAAAATGTTCACTTTATCGAGAGATTCAAATTTACGAGTTTCAAATTATCAAAATATATATATATATATATTTTTTTTTATGAGTTTATAGAGAATTGTTTTAACAAATGTTCGTTAGACAAACCTTTACTCGGGTTAAACCTCGGGCGAAGCCGGGTACATCCGTTAGTATATATATAAAATTGAATGTCTGTCTGTCTGTACTCTATAGATTCAAAAACCATACATCCAATCGCCGTGAAATTTTGGGATATTATAAGGCATATCCCCGGGAAGAGTTTTGAAAAATAATTTCTTGAATATCTTCAATATCCTTAGAGTTATTTGCAGATTTGTAGATTTAACTCGAAAGCAGCGCACCCATTGCGACAATGATAACACGTTTTTTTTATCTATAAGTTTTTTATCACTAAGTTAATTATCTTAAAGATTATTTATCAAAAGTATGATTTTCTACCTATTAATTACGCACAAGTCAAAGTTAGTTTTTTTCATTTATCTGAAACATATATATTGGGAGAATAGATAAAATGATGATTTTGTAATGCAGAAAATTAGGAAAGATAAAATTAAGGATGACACGGCAATTTTTTTGAGACAAGAATAATGATACAATTCCAGGGCAAAGATATTATTCCTTTAACTTCCAATTACCGAGGGAACCAAATAATATAGATTTTATTCAACTTATCGAGTATTTTTCAAGGGACCGGGAAAAAATGTTCACTTGATAAATCGATGATTTTTTAATGTAGAAAATTAGGAAAGACAAAATTTAGGATGACATGGCAATTTATTTGACACAAGAATAATGATACAATTCCAAGGCAAGATACTATTCCTTTAACTTCCAATTACCGAGGGAACCAATTAATATTGATTTTATTCAACTCTTCGAGTATTTTTCAAAGGACCGGGAAAAAATGTTCACTTTATCGAGAGATTCAAATTTACGAGTTTCAAATTATCAAAATATATCTATTTTCTTTTTATAAGTTTATAGAGAATTGTTTTAACAAATGTTCGTTAGATAAACCTTTACTCGGGTAAAACCCGGGCGAAGCCGGGTACATCCGCTAGTTTTATATAAAACAAACGATAATAAATAAAGACAACAATGCAATTTGCATATTATTATAAAACAACAACAAATTAAATTAAAAATTGACAAATATATTTTAACATTACAACATTTTAACATTCAACACAAAAACATCACAATATATAAGGAATATATATATAATGAAAAATAAAAAAAATATGGGGCTCCTGCCCCACCTCTGAGTTTGAAAAATCTCAACCGCCTCTTTAGCTCCACCGTTTTTTTTGTTTTTTTTTTCTTTTTCGCCCTGGCGGGTGGATAACTGTTGGCTGATATGCCGAATTTGGTACGGGCTGATAGTCCTTCGAAAGCAGATCATGTACCTGAAAGGTACAGCTTCGAGCCTCCAACTGGTGCAGAGCTATCTGCGAAAATCGATTTTCAGAACAATTTTCGAATGAAATGCAGGAAACTGCTAACAATTTAAATTTGCCTACTGGCGGTGACTATACAAATTTTGCCAGGTCGCACGACTTCACGACTAAGACGCCTTCAATTGGCGCTGTAAATGTCCATACGAACTGGGCAGACTTACAGGAGGATGATGATCCTGGAATTGGGGACGGTCACACCGTCGTACAAAGCAAGAAGAGACGCCGCGACACAAGAGCATCGGGCGTCACGGAAGCACTAGAATCACCGGAGCTATTCGGCGACAGCGATCGTCGGTGGGGTGGACACCGCGGGTGCAGGAAGTGAAAGCCACGCGGACACACATCGCAGAAGCCAGAGCGCGGCAGACGTCCTCTACACAGTAGCAGTGCGTCTTCATAGAGCACTGCTCTAAATTCGCGCCTTACCATTACCTAAAGGCGATCGACAGAGTGGTCGGAGGGGCCAGGAACATAATCCAGCTCACTAGGATGAATGGCCACGTCCTGGTGGGCATGGCCAGCAAGAACCTAGCGTGACGCCTTATTGAGGAAGGCCTCGAAATCGAAGGCACGATTCTCAGGACCTTCCCTTTTCGTAAAAGTTCGGAAAAATTACCATCGGGAACCTCCCCTTCTACGTGGAGGATGCCGTCGTCATCGACGCCCTCTCGCCCTATGGGCGTGTCACTTCCATCACCCCCAAACAACTCAAGGTTGGCGAGTACGGCTACACCAAAGGCCGCCGTGAGGCTTATATCCTCCTCCACGACGGCATGAAACTTGAGAAGCTTCCTACCCGCCTCGTTATAAAGACCAAAGGCGACACCTGGCCGGCGTTTCTGACCTTCGGGATCAGGTGCTCCAAATGCCACAACCAAGGCCATCGCAGAGCCAACTGCCCCATGCTTGCTAGGCAGTCCACCGGCCTTAGGCAAGCTTCACCACCCTCTCACACCGATGTCAATTCACCGACCGCGCCTCAGCTACCCAGACAGCTATCACCCACGCCTCCTGCACCAGCACCCCCTACTCCATCTATGAAGGTCTCTAACATTGGTCCCGCGGCCTGGGCTTCGCCCCATCGACCAGCTGCGCCTCGGCCCCCTGCACCAGCACCCCCAGCTTCATTTGTGGAGGTGTCGCCTCCAGCATCAGCGCCCCTGCTCCATCTCTGGAGGTGCCAAGTGATGGTCCCACGGGCCATACTTCGCCCGGTCGGTTAAACTCGCCTCAGCCTGCTGAACCAGCGCTGCAAACTCCCCATGAAGAGGAGTCAGCTCCAGCCGCAGTAGCCCCACCGCTACTACTAACTGCCTCGACGACCCATGAGCTCCAGACCACTCCTACACCCACTGATGATATTGACGCTTTATACCTGAAACTCTAGTACCAGATAAACGATCTACTCGAACTACTGAACGATACAACTACCCTGAGCCCCCTATATGAAACAAAGTGGGTCAGGCCAGAGGTTACGTTCGCGATTCTACACCGTGATGATAGAAATTATCTAAAAAAATCCTCTCGCCTGGACACAATATTATTCTTGTCGAATTCTTCAACACTGTCATCGAGCATGCTGGAGAAATGGATTTCATAATCCGCAACGGCCTGTCCGAACTCAAGGCGGCTTTAAGCTCCTGATGAAATCCAGACGTCCTTCCGGCGGGGGCTCCGGCTGTTGTATATTTTTAAAACAGCTGTAAACCTTCTCCCTACTGTTGACTAGATGTCAATAAACTATTTTTAATTGTCATACAATTGAGCGGGGAAGAAGTTTTTCCCGCCCTCTACACTCACTCTAGAGGGGAGTGGAGTGGAGAGGCGTCTCTGCGTGTTCGTCCTCCGTCGGGGTGCCACTGGCTGATGTCCAGTGAAGCTGTAAGCTGGCCGTCTGCCCTTGGTTGTCTGACGCGAGGCGCACGTGTCTTGAAACTCTTGGGTCTTCGCTCTGTGTGTGCGTCATTGGGAGCGTCCTTGCCGTGCGCACAATGAAAAACCAAGGGGTGCACACAGTAGTACCACCCCCCCGCCTTCACGTGGTCCCCGTGTAAACCTCAGTACCTCAGAGGTCCTTGATTCGACGGCAGATTCAGGGAGTACTGGATAAGGGTTCGAGGGCTAAAGGGGGGGGGAGTCCTATTGGAGCGTAGGACGGGTTTAACTAAGTCCGAACGAGAGGGCTCGGTCAGCAACCTTGCCAATGAACTCTCGGAGACGCCTGTGGGTGAGTGGTCAACCCCATTGTAGCCAGACCATACTGGCGGGCGCGAGGGGCCTACCAATGGCCGCTCGGTGCATGAGATTGCATCATCCCTTCTGGCTGTGTGACATGGTTTTCAGCGAAAACAGGGGATGCAAGGGCCTTTGAGCCTATATCGTCCCTGGCTTTGCCGAATTTCTATTCTGTAATACAATTGAGTCTTTAGAAATGTAACGACTTGCTACTTCTATTAGCTGAATAGAGGCGGGCTCGATTCTATATTCCAATTCCGAGTAGAGAGGTGAACTTTTCTAAGGGGTATCCTCAAAAAGCATTTTTCTAAGAAGAGTGTATCGTCAGCTGAATCAATTATCGCCCTGGATAACTTCAAAAAGTCCTAACCAAGAATAACTTCGTGACTACAGTCTTCCATAACGAGTGGTTGACTTACTTGATTTATGAAGAAATTGGGTTGGCCAAATATCACGGAACAAGTTAAATAAACGTTTAGTTTATTTTTGTTCCACTAGATGGCGCACTGCCATCTAGAAATGCTCATGTGACCCTGGTCACAAACACACAAAAAAAAAAATATGTGGGTCATGTGTTAATATTAAAAATAAAGAAAGCATATCCTGACCACAAGCACATCTGCTTTTAAGATGGTAGAGCGCCATCTAGTGGAGCAAAAATAAACTAACGTTTATTTAACTTGCTCCTTGATATTTGGCCAATCCAATTTCTTGATAAATCAAGAAAAGCCATCCACGAAGGCGTTTCGCGCTGTTGGCGCTCGTCAGCGTGGAGTAGGCTGTACCACTGCGACTAAAAATATCTTTGGTCCCAGAGGCTTCTTGAGAAACCAAAAAATGGGTATTTATGTATTAAACGTATTTGCGCAAATTTGGCCTTAAATACCCATTTCTTGGTTTCTCAAGAAGCCTCTGGGACCAAAATTCATTTTGTTCGCAGTGGTGCAGCCTTCTCCACTCTGACGAGCGCCAACAGCGCGAAACGCCTTCGTGGATGGCTTTTCTTGATTTATCAAGAAATTGGGTTTGCCAAATATCACGGAGCAAGTTAAATAAACGTTAGTTTATTTTTGCTCCACTAGATGGCGCTCTGCCATCTAAAAAGCACATGTGCTTGTGGTCAGGATATGCTTTCTTTATTTTTAATATATATATATACTAGCGGATGTGTACCCGGCTTCGCCCGGGTTTTATCTGAGTGAAAGTTTGCCTAACGAATATTATTGAAAATAATTTTCCGGAACATGTTAAGCAAAACCTGCTCCATCTCGTTTTACATAAATGTTGAAAATTTGGTCGAAATTGATGCATTGTAACGAAAGTTTTTAGTGAACAACACTTATGAAATTTGCATTTTATTAATATAGATATAAAATATAGAATGAATAACGCTTATTTTGGATCATATGTTTATTAAAATTTCAAATATTTTGATTAGGCAGTTCGCCTATCTTCATGATCCACGAGTGGGGAGGGTTTATGTAAGGCAGATGGGTGTGGCCAAACTGTTCAATGGGAATATGATTATTTCTCTTAAATTATATTATTATTAATAGAGGGACTAATATATATTTTCCATCAAACTAAGTTTTTCTTTCCCGACGTAGATGATCTAAGGTCCTGTATGGAAAGGGGTCAGTGTAGAATTAGCATGAAGGAAACTGCATCCACCCACCCGGGACCTTGGGCCGGTTCCGACACACGATTTACATAATTTCCTGACATGGTTTCTCAAATATTTTATGTTGACTTGTATATTAAATTCAGCAGGTTAAAAATAAATGTAAACCCTAATATTTTATCTTTTAATTAGGCTCTACACTCTGTGTTATTCAACCTGCTGCATTTATATATATAGACAATATTATAAGTATTCATTTGTTTTTTTATTAATTTACTAGACGGGTGACCCGGGCTTCCCCCCGGGATATATTTAGATAAGATTTTTTTTATAATTGTTTGTTATTAGCATTATCTATTTGTTTGCATCAGCATAATTTAATCTAAATTATACTGAAATAAAAATATCCAATTTTATATAATTTGAATTTGCCTATCGTTTTCCTTGTATTTTTGTACATATGTATTAAAATATTGGTTAGAATTAGTGAACTCGTAAAAATGTGTATACCGGACATACATTCACTTTTAGACATAATAGCAGAGTGATCCGGGGTACGCCCGGGATTTACCCGAGTGCTTATCTGCCCTAGTGAATATACAGGGTGATCCAAAAGTCCCGCACAACTTTAAAAATTAATAACTCCGCGAATATATGCGCTAGAGCAATGCGGTAAACACCATTGTGTTCAGGATGCAATGGGATTTTTTATGGCAAATAATGAAAAATTCGAAATTGGTTTTAGTTACAACTTTATTCGCTAGATGGCGCCCTACCAGAATCAGCGATTCAGCGGCCAAATTGTTTGATAAATTGAAAAATATAACTGAACGACACGTATTTTTACTTTTTGAATACCAGGAAAGAACCCTAATAATATCAAATGATAAATTAATAAAACACCATTTCGCCAAAAGTTAGAAGAAATGGTTAACGATTTTTAAATACAATCTGAGATATGTAAAATAGGTATATGCAAATTAAAACATGTAGCAAAAAAAAAAACCTGATATTTTAGATGCGGTTTGCTGGAATCCTCTCAGCTATTTATATTTCGAAAATAATAATTTTCTATTTTTTTTTAATTCAACTCTCTCTCAGTATCGATTATATTTATTTTAATTCATTTGAAAAATATTTATCTATCTCTGATGATTTATTTTATTCTGGAATGCCGTTATTGCTTTTGTCGTGTCCAATAAAGAGCCTCAGATTCTTTTCGTTTGGCCAACAAAAAATGTCCAATTTATATACACATATATTCTTACATAATGAGACTTTAAAGAATGCAAATAATCTTCATCTATTTACATACACAAAACATCTCCCCCCTTAATAATATTCCAGTCGGTCTAGGAGTTTCCTGGCTCTCTGAGGTCTAGGACTGCGGACGGGCACTTGCACAGCGGCAGGCTCCGGTTTAGGAGTGCAAGAGGGCACGTGCACAGCAACAGGCCCTGGTATAGGAGTGCAAGAGGGTACGTGCACAGAAGCAGTCTCCTCCTTGTTCCCTGATGTAACCTCTGGAACCTCCTCTTCACTTTATTTCTGACTTCCACCTACAGGCTTCTCTCCTGATGTTCGAGGAAGTATTGAATTTCTTGTCTCCACTTGTTTCTTTCTCACAGATTGCAATTGATTGAAATGCCTCTTATACACGACGCCCTCGCAACTTATAAGGTGGTAAAGGTAGCTCAATAATTCCAAAATGGTACCTTTTCACCGTTTAGGTCCAGTTGCATAGTTGCGGAAATAAACCTCCCAACCTGTAGTAAACTGCTCCTGCCTTCTTACGGTCTCATGAAATAGCTCTCGCGGATTTCTCATCTTGGTATTAAATTTGAGAATCTTGATCTTAAACTTCTCATTAGCAGTTCCGCCAGGGAATTCCTTTATTACAGTTTGGGGGAATGCTCTATGAGCAAATAGGAAACTTTGTAGATTCGTCTCTAAATCATCCTTCTCATTATTCTTTCTCAAAAGGTTTTTAAGCTCTCTTACATATCTCTCAGCTAAACCATTTGTACTAGGATTATACGGACTGGTCTTAGTGTGCCGTATACCATTCATTTTGGTAAATTGCTCGAATTCACTGGAGACAAACTGTCTTCCATTATCTGTAACAAAATATTAGGGCAATCCAATTCTGGCGAGAATTTATCTAAGATGACTTATAATCGTTTTTCTGGTAATATCTTTGATGATAAAAATTTCTATCCACTTTGAGTATGCGTCCACGAGAACCAAAACCATTCTTCCCATGAACGGACCCGCTAGATCAAGATGAAGTCGATGCCACGGTTTTTCGGGCCAAGTCCATTCCGAGATGGTAGCCGGGGGCATGCTTGCCGATTCTTTGCATACTCTACATTCTCTAGTTAACTCTTTGATGTTACTGTCTATGCCTGGCCACCAGAAAATACCGTCTGGCAATCATCTTCATTTTAACAATCTCCATGTGTATTTCATGCAAGTCATTTAAAATTAAAGATCTTAATTTTTAGGGAATTACCACTCTTTCACGCCATTGAAAACAATCAAACTCCAAACTTAATTCCTCATTGATCTTATAATAAGGAGCTAGTGGGTTTTCCCTCAGTACCCTTGTGAATTTCCACACACACACACAGTTGCCTTCTCTAACATTCCTTAATACTATAGACAGTATTTTATCTCGGGACGTCTCATATGCCACTTCCCTAAAAGAGAACGGTACCTCATTCAACTTCCTGAGAAGAAGTACCTGGTCTTCATCAAGAAACTCCCTGACACTCGATTCTAAAGGAAGACGTGACAATGCGTCAACATTGGAATTATCACTACCTTTTCTAAACTCCTCAGTATAATTAAATGCAGCTAATTTTAAGGACCATCTTTTAATTCTGGATGCTGCACATATGGGAATTGGTTTCTGAGGTGAAAATATATGAATTAAGGGTCGGTTGTCTGTTACTAATACGAATTTTCGTCCCAGTAAGTATTGTCTTGATTTCTCATCGCCATAAGTTATGCTCAACGCTTCCTTTTCTAGTTGAGAGTACCGTTTTCCGCTTCAGTTAATGTTCTAGAAGCAAAAGCTATAGGGCATTCTTCCTTTCTATCATTTCTATGACTCAGAATTACGCCTAGTCCATAGTCCATTAATAATGATTTACATTTTTTAAATAACATTCGATATTTTTGTCCAATTCCATCTACAATTTTTATTCAAAAGTTGATAGAATAGCGCTAAAATGTTTGCTATATTCTTTATGAATCTATAATAATAAATTAAGAGTCCTATGAAAGATCTCAATTGCGAAACATTCTTTAGGTTCAGGCGCCTCTATCACTGCTTTAATTTTATTTTCTAAGGGATGCAGTCCATATTTATCCATTTTAAACCCTAAAAATTCCACCTATTTCTTTTTAAATTTACATTTATATCTGTTTAACTTTAAACCTTTTTCTAGCAATCATCTAAACACTAGATCCAACTTTTGTTCATGATCTTCAAAGTATTTTCCTGCAACCAAAATATCATCTATGTAGCAGGCCACACCTGGCAAATCAGAAAATAGGCCTTCCATAATCCTCTGAAATTTTTTTGGTGCTACCGCTACGTCATATGGTAGTCTTTTATAAGAAAACAACCTCTTTGTTGTGTTTATATCAACAACAGCTTTGGCTTCTTCCGCTAACATTACTTGTAAGTAAGCCTGTGATAGGTCTAGAGTCGAAATTACGGTGCTTGTAGATAATTTTGAAAAGATCTCATCGATCCATGGAATGGGATACCTATCTAATTCTATTGCTTTATTAGCTGTACATCTAAAATCACCACATATCCTTACACTAACATCCTTTTTTGATGCCGGTAATATTGGAGCGGTCCAATATGCATGAACTATAGGTTATAAAATGCAAGAATTCACTAAACGATCAATTTCATTCTCTACTTTGTTTTTTGGAGAGAAAGGTAAACTTCTGCCCTTACAAAACACAGGAGTCACATCCTTTTTTAAATTGAAATTTATTCTATCGTCCTTTAGACAGCCCAAATCTTTGTTAAACAAATCTGCATACCTATCCATCAAATTTTTATATATTTAAATATATTTCTATTATATTCATTATTTAAAATTTTAATGCTAAACAATTAAGAATAATCAAGTTTCAACTGTTTAAGACATTCTCTTCCTAATAAAATTACCTGGATTTTTTCATTTACAACTATTAATCGTAAATATTGGTTGGCTTCTTTTACAAAAACATTTCTTTGATCTATAATCTCTATTGATTTACCACAAAAGGATTTTAATCTTAATTTTTTTGGAAATAATCTTTTACCTTGCCAATAATTCTTATAAATATCTTTAGGTATTAACGTGTAACTGGACTTCCTGTATCTATTGTAAAGCACAAAGAATAATCATCTACTGTTAAATTTATTGTGGCATCAGTTTCGCCCTGCACAGAATATATAGAGTCCTCTTGTACAAATTTTGATCCCCACATTCTTTTATTAGCTTTGCAGACCCTACTTAAATGACCCAGTTTATTACATTTTAAAACAAGTCTTTGTTCTATGAGGTAAAACAGATGCCACGTGTGAATGTCTTTCACCACATCTATAACACACTATTTTGCCTTTGCCACTTTGCCTGAAAGGCTTATACTGCGCCGTACTATTATTGTACTCGCCCTTTTTATCCTTTCAATTCACAGGGGATATCTTGGCCACTAATTTATCTTGTAATTCTCTTGTATTTATCTCCGCCAATTCGAACGAGATCGCCACTGCAAAAACTTTATCCAGGGTGACATCGTCGTCCTCTTGTAGTAGCTTCTTTTGCAGGATTTCCGACTTGATTCCAGCCACAAAACGGTCTCGCATCATGGTTCCCAACATATCGACGAAATTACAATTTATTGCCAAATGTTTCAATTCTCTAAGATATTCCGAAATTGATTCTCCTTCCTGTTGAATTCTCTTTAAAAATCTGCATCGCTGTGGTATCACTTTCTTCTTTGGATCCAAATGCAGCTTAATTCTTTGAATGATAGTATCATAGGGTTGATCTTTCATTAGACCAGGAAGAAAATGTCGTTTGCCTGCTTCAAAGTTTCAGAATCTGGTAGCGAGGTAAAAATCAGCACTTTAATCTCCTCCTTCAGATCCCAAAAAGAAAGCCTCAAATTTTTGTACAAAAAGATCGAAGTGTCCTCCACTGGGCTATAGCATCTAAAAGGTACTATTAACTTTGAACTTGTCATTCTGATCTTTTCTACTCCTTTGTTTTCTTGATCCAGATAGTTTAAAAGATGTAATCTTAACCCATTTTCCTATTTTTCCTCTCCATAATCCGAGAGTCAGATTTGTTTAAAAGATGTAGTTGTTATACTTGCATAGACGCCGTTTTCCTCAGCTTTTTACTGGCTCTGTAGATCGCGCATCCTCGTCGCCACTTTTGTTGTGTCGTAATTAGACGTACAAGAGCTCAAACTTGACCATGGCCAACAACAAATGTCCAATTTATATATACATATATTTTTACATAATGAGGCTTTAAATAATACAAATAATATTCATCTATTTACATAAACAACAGTTAATATATAGCGAGAAGAGTAGAGGACTGAGCACAGATCCCTGAGGTACACCAGCCCATGTTCTTCGGTCCTTGGAAAATGTTCCATACACCCGAACTTTATCCTTCTTCCCCTTAAGAAGTCTGCAATCCAGATTAAGGTTTTTCCTCTTACTCCGATGTTGTTCAGCCTTTCAAATAATTTCTACACTCGAACAAAAGCTGAGGTCATATCCAGGAATACGGCCGTTGTCTTCTTTGGCGGTTTTTCCTAGAAATCTATTATTGATTGACAGAAGTAGAACAGTTTATCAGTTGTACAGTGTCTGGATCTTTAGGCAGTTTGGTAGAAGTTTATTTTATTATTGTTAGTGAGCCAGACTATGAGCCTAGAGTGGATAATTTATTCTGTTATTTTAAAAAGTATGCTGGTAAGAGCAATTGGCCGATAGTTCTTGCATTCTTTAGCATCTTTGTTTGGTTTCAGTATTGGCACTATAATTGATATCTTCCAATTCTTTGGTAGTTTACCAGTTTACTATGAGATGTTCAGTATTCGTAAGAGTTGAATTTTAGCTTCGTCTCCAAAGTGTTTAATCATTTGACCAAAGATTAGAGCATCTCCAGGTGACATCTTGGATTTAACTTTCCTATTGATGAATTTAGCTCATTCAGTGTGAAGTCTCTCGAGTAAATATCTTGTTGATGGTAATTTCTTGCTTGTTTAACTAACTTGTTTATATTATTTTTTAGAGTCCTGCCTTCATTCGTATAGCTGAGTCTTGAAGTGCTTGAAAGATATTCAGAAATTATGTCAGCCATCTGTTTGTTCGTTCTCGCTGTTCATATCGGTTAGAGTATTGGAGGATTAGTGTTGGTTTTGAGTTTTATAACACTAATTATATTCCAGTGATGGCTTTCCTTTTTTGGATCCATTTTCTTCGCAGAATTCTGCCCATTTTTCTTGTTTGAATATCCAAATTTCTTGTTCTATTTTGTGACTAATTTCAATGAGTTCCTTTATGATTTCTTCTGTTTTATTTGTTTTAAGAAGTTCATTTTTATTGTCTCTCTCTGCAATCATTGCCTCGATATTGTGGTCCTTCCAGTAAAGTATTCACAGGTATTTACGTCTACCTCTACGATACTTTTGCAGCTTTGGATATGTTCAAAGAGAATTTTTCCAAGTTTTTGTCAATCGTTCTGTGATTTAATTCTTCGTTGCACAGTTCTTCAAGCTTTTCTGTAATTTTTTTTCCAGTGTTCTTTTATTCTGTTGAAAATTCTCAATTTTGAATTTTAGGGTTGTTAAAATTGGTCTGTGGTCACTGATTGCACTTTTCAGAATTTTCCATTGTGTTGTGGGTGCGATGTTGTTATTTATCGCTGTGATGTCTATTGCGGATTCTGTGCCTGTGGACTTGGATAGATAGGTGTTCTTTTCGTTATTTAACGGCGTAAAGTCGAGGTCGGTTAGCATGTCCTCAACCTGCTGACCTTTGTTATCCTGGACAGGTGATCCCCAAGTTGGTCTTTCGGCGTTAAAATCACCAGGTATGATTGCGATATCCGAAGACGCTTCACTTAATGTCTCTATCAGGCCTGTATTGATGCTAGTATTATCGTGGTGATAAACATTTATGATTGGAATTGTTTTATCTGTAAGATAGATTTCTATTGCCTGAGCTTCTGTCGTGCTTTCTCTAGGCTTACTCTGATTATAGGCGATTTCCTTAAATTTGATTTCTAGAGTTTTAATCAAAACGGTAAGTCCTCCTCCGAATTTTCCCGGGGTCTGTCCATTCGTGGTTTTGTATAATCTTTGATATTGAATCTCAGATTCTGATTCAATTTTATCTCTTGAGGACAAGTAATATGTACATTGTTGTCACAGAGAAGACAACTCAGCTCTTTATTTTCCTCTGGTTACCATTTATATTGAGTTGTAGTAGATTGAATTGTGTCCTCGTAGTAGATTTATCATCATGAGCTCGAGCTGCAGCTCCTGACGCGGCGGTTACCCCGGACGCGGTAGCATTACTGGAGATATCAGTTTTGCTCTTCATTTGAAAATGGGTGCCGTTGCAACGTTAGTCATCTTGGAAACGAACCAGAATTTGGTTAAATATTCCAAGGGTCCAGGGGGGACCGCAAGGAGGTGTGATCGGACTTCTCCCCTTCCCCCTGGAATGCCATTACTACAGGATAAAGCACTCTTGGTGAATTGTTCAATTGTGATTCAGAATATACCACTGAATCTTTACGAGCGTTTCGTTCCTTTAAAGATATTCGAAGCGGTAAAGGACCAATGAGTTGCTACTCTCTAAAGCGATTGATTAAAAGTTTTGAGGAAACTGGATCTCTGGAAGTAAAACCTCGGAGTGGAAGACCATCGACATGCAAGTCAGTGGCTGTTACGGTTTTGCAGAATGCTGAAGCTATTGAAACGTTATCCACGTATGGAGAAGTAAGTGCTAGACAAGTTTCTCGACAAACGGGGATTTCGTATGGAACAGTTTGGAGAGAACACACATTTAGAATTTTTCTATAAAAATATCCTAACAAAATTCAAAGTTTCCACGAGTTGAAAGTCAGCGATTTTGAGAAGCGTCAAGAATTCGCTGCATGGGTTTTCCGGCAAATTGATATTGATGAAAACTGGCTGTCAAATGTTCTAAGAACAGATGATGCTCTCTTTTATCTAAAAGGAGAATTCAACATTCAAAACTGCCTGATTTTGGCAACAGAAAACCCTAGGATTTTTACAGAAATACCACTTCATCAGCACAGAGTTACAGTTTTGTGTGGGTTCACTTCTTTTATTATTGGGCCATTTTTCTTTGAAAAAATCAATGGAAGAACTTTTAAAACCGTTTTTGTAACTGGTGAACGTTATGTTCAACTTTTGAGAGAAAAGGTTATTCCCATATTGCAGGACAGACAAGTATTAAGCGAAATAACATTCTTGCAAGATGGAGGACCTCCTCATATCTCCCGCGGTGCCAAACAATTGCTGAAGGAAACGTTCGGTGGAATTCGTTGATAAGTCGCCACTTTAATATACCAGTGGCCCCCAATATCACCAGACTTGACGCCTTACAATTTCGGTTATGGGGGTACATAAAGTCGCGTTTTTATCGATGCCGGCCTACCACATTGGCCATGTTGAAGGCTTCTATTAGATGGCACGTTTTATAAATTTCAACTATTTAATTGTGACCATTCTGTCATCTATCGTCTGCAGGCGGTGTTTGAGAATGATGGGCGCCACATTGAGCAAGGATTGTGACCTTATACAAGAGAGAAGGCAGTTAACTCATGTGTTATATTTTGCAGCTCTTTGTTTTGGGTTATGGGAATAATAAATGCTGTCCTCACATCTTGACTATTTTTTTTTCTGTAAACGGTAATTTTTTTGTTTGTCATTTGCCCACATTTTATATTATGTCGTGCAGGCCAAAGTGTTATAACTTCTCGAATAACACTGGTATACACAATTTTACCCCTTATGTTTAGTTTATCGCTTTTCGCTCATTAGAAGAAATAGCATAAGGAATAATCTCTGTATCCCCCCCAACTTTAGATGTTTTGCGCAAAAAATAATACAAAATGATTTTACTAACACGTTTTACAACGCAAAAGGTCGATTTAAAAATGATTTTTTTTGAGGGGATACATTTTCAAAATTATGTACAGTATAATAAACAATGATGACATTTGACAAACCCATAGGATATTTGGAATAAAGTACGACAAATATATTTTGTCACTCCCCTCTATATTTCATTTTTGGATCATGACAAATATCCAGTTAAATAGTCAAGTGTCGACAATTAGTCAAGAAACTATACATTCCTTATAGCACGAAATCCTATTAGTAGTGCCATCATAATTTTTGGTACTATATTAACATTTCATAAATCGTGTATTGATATCAGTAGTTATTTTCAAACATTCAATTTATTTCACAAAACTCCATCTAAAATATAAATATTTTTTTGCTACATGTTTTAATTTGCATATACCTATTTTACATATCTCAGATTGTATTTAAAAATCGTCAACCAATTCTTCTAACTTTTGGCGAAATGGTGTTTTATTAATTTATCATTTGATATTATTAGGGTTCTTTCCTGGTATTCAAAAAGTAAAAATACGTGTCGTTCAGTTATATTTTTCAATTTATCAAACAATTTGGCCGCTGAATCGCTGATTCTGGTAGGGCGCCATCTAGCGAATAAAGTTGTAACTAAAATCAATTTCGAATTTTTCATTATTTGCCATAAAAAATCCTATTGCATCCTGAACACAATGGTGTTTACCGCATTGCTCTAGCGCAAATATTCGCGGAGTTATTAATTTTTAAAGTTGTGCGGGACTTTTGGATCACCCTGTATATTTGGTTAGAGCATTCCTCGGGCATTGCCTGGGTCACTCTGCTAGTATGTCTAAAAGTGAATGTATGTCTGGTATACAAATTTGTAGGAGTTTACTAATTCTAACCAATATTTTAAAATTTCGATTTAGATAAAGTATTCTAATTATTAAGCGAACTATTATTAATAAAATTCTGAGAAGATTTCGATTTTAAACGTATTTAAAACCTTGATAGAGGGCGCTGTTCGTGAGCTAAGTAGAATAATTTGAATATATAGTTTTAATAATTGATTTATGTATTTTTTAAAATAGCTAATCGTCTTCCCCGTATTTTTTACTTATGTATGGAAATTTTGGTTTGAATTAGTGAACTACTGCGAATTTGTATACCGGACATACAAACAAACAAACATACAAACATTGATTTATATATATATAGATATAGAATTTGTCGCATATATAAATTACACTGGTCCGCAAAATTAAAGGAACAACACATGTTAAAAAAATGTTATATTAAGAGATATATATCAAGTTTTAGTATATTCAAAAGCTTCCATGAATTAAGAGAGTATGTAAAACAGAAAAACAAATAAAGTTGTTCCCAATATGCATAATACCACCGTCTACATTGAATCCGCCTCCAGCACGTGCCTGAGTCTTTCTCAAAGCGTCCTAATTTTACGCTCCACTAGATTTTTATTGAACCTTTTTGTTTTTTAAAGTTATCATGGCTTATAGGCAAAATTTATCACAAGAAAAAAATCGCAAGCTATTGGAACGATGGAAGCAGGCCAATCACAGGCAGAAGTAGCAAGATGGCTTGGAGTGACAAGAAACGTTGTCTCAAGGCTTTGGAAAAAAATTCAAACGACAGCTAATGTTGCCAGAACACCCGGAAAAGGACGGCCAAGGGTCACAACGTTAAATAAAGACCGTTATTTGAGTCTCCTTGTGCGTCGCAATAGAAGAATGACAGCATCGCAACTACGAGGTGACCTCAATGCAGCTACAGGAATCTTAGTATCAACTGATACAATACGCAGAAGGATTCACAAGAAGGGCCTCTATGCTCGACGACCAATAATTTGTGTGCCATTGACACCACCTCAAAAGAGAGCAAGGAAACTTTGGTGCAGACAACATGTCGCCTGGAATCCAGATGAATGGAGGCGTGTAATGTTCAATGATGAGTCCAGATTCTCTCTAAACCACGATTCTCGTCGTGTCTTTGTCTGGAGAGAGGTAGGAACCAGAAATAAACCCCGGAATATGGTTGAAAGGGATCCCTACAGAAGCCAAGGTTTTATGGTCTGGGCTGGAATCTTCTTGGTCGGTCGCACAGCACTCCATATTTTTCGACAAGGAACCCTGACTGGACAGAGGTATCGGGACGAGATCTTGGCAGCATATGTGATGCCTCAAGCATTGGAAATGGAAGACAACCTTCTTCTAATATATGATAATGCCCGTTACATAGGGCTGGTGTGGTCGACATTTTCCTCCAAAACCATGCAATGGATCTATGGATCAAATCTATGGATCAAATAATAATACTAGTACACAAAATGAAAAAAATTTCACCTCCTAAAATAAATAAAACATTTTCTGGGTTAACTTTTTGTGCTGATTAACGTGGTATCAATATATATATATATATATTTTTTTTTGTTTAGCTCAATTTCTCAAGTTATGGATATAATGCTTTTTACCCATGGTATTCATCTATTGGAGGAAGAGTTATGACATTAAACTTATTACTATATAAATAAATGCGCCAAAGATAGTGCGAAAGTGTTAAGAAAAAATATTATATTTTACTTCAATAACTGCCCTTAGATATATAATTTATCAAACTACTTAATCTATCCATATAAAATTTCATTTAAAAATCTTATTTCTCTTCCCTTTCTTTTACAAAATTATCAGGGGAATTGTTTTTATATATAAGATGGAAAGTCTTAACAAAATGCTGTGTATGCGAAAAAGCACTTGTTTTGGTTTAATAAACATTATTTATAAAGATGCAGAATTATTTAGAAAGTAATAAAAATTATATTCATGGATTTAAAGATTTTTTTCTGTAAAGCCTATTATATTGTTTGTCATCACGCATTAGATTCCAACAATAATCCGCCACCATATGTTGGTTCCAAAGACCATTGTATCATTTCTCAATGATTATAATATCTTGGTGGAAGCGTTCACCTTGTACTTCGCTCTCTGCACCGAGATTATCAAGGAAAAGGTTTAAATGTGAATCTATAAAATGCATTTCAGATTCATTAAGCACCCGAGCTTATGGAATTTGGAAATCATATTTTCTACGATTCTCGCATAATTCGGTGACTTATTATTGCCTAAAAAGTGTTTGACAACGTCGATGAATACAAGCCAATCATTTTTCATCTTCTTTCAATGTTGCAATGAACTCTTCGTCATTTGTTAGTTTATGAATTTGAAGTCCAATGAAAATACCTTCCGTTATCTAAGAACAACTAATCTTCGAAAATTTAGTCATTAAATATTTGACAGAATCACTATCTTTTTTTAAAGCCTTTACAAATTTGATATGTAAAGGGGGAAGAGGCATTTTTAATTTATGGACAAAGCGATTCATTTTCAACGTTTTGTTGATCTAAGCGAAACATACTTCTTTCAGGCCACATTTTTTTGTATAATGATTCTTTCTGTCTCTGATGTCCCACTTGCATAAAAAAAAAACAAGGATACTTTGTGTTTCCTTTCTGGAACCTCTATGAAATTCCTATAATTTTAAGATCACCGCAAACCTTCCAATAATTTTGGTATAATTCAACAATTCTAAGATTTCTTAAGAGTCGAATAGGTTTCCTTCATTTGGGTTGAAAAGGCAACTGGTATGGAAGGTAATACACTACCATAGTGCAGCAAACGAGCCTTCAAACTTTGTTTAGAGGAATCAATAAAGAATCTATGCTCGGTAGCATTGTAATTAATTTGCAGAGATTTAAAATATACCTTCAATATCATTGCAGTACACTAATCCTTGTTCTTCAGAAAAAAAAGCAAAAACCATTGTTTCCTATTACGATAGACAGAGATTTTGGTTTGTGGTGACAAGAGGTTCCTTTGCTTTAATCTTGATCAAAGGATTTCTGCTGCTTCTTTTGATAGCCCTAGATCCCTAACTAGATCATTAAATTATCCCTGATCACATATATGTGGACTGCCACTTTCATTTGAAATAAATTCAGGGTATTCTAATTGATGATCATCTGCAAATGCTGTGTGCTGATCATCCTTTTTGATAAAGGGTTCTTGAACAGTTTTAGGAATAAGTATGGGATTCTCGAGGTCGTGAGGAATAGGATGCCTAGCTGATGGTATATCAGGATAAAAGTTAGTTTGCTTCTTTTTGCTATTAAGGCCTGTGATTTTTTGGTTCTCGCCAAATTATTGGTACACCAAAGGGCATACCTTTTGATTTCCCCAATTTCCATTGCAAAAGTCCTTGATAGCACATTCCGCATACACCATGGGAGCACCACCACTTGTCTTGATCACCCAAGGCCACACATAAATATTCTTTATAGCATTATTTTATCTTTGGGGTGATACGTTTCCTCTATTTGGGAATTGCAAATTTTCCACAAATGTAGCAGACAAGTTCTGTATTAGCTTTGCATTTACGCGGCATTATTTATATATTTAAAAATATTTATGAGAATAAATGTATTGTTAAAAATTTTATTGATATAAATTGCAATGGTATGCATTTCATCTAAATGATTATTAAATTTTATGCTTACAAAGTCAATATCTTCAAAATATTTTGATTAGAGCGATGGCATCGGCTTCTTCATAAAATTACATATTTTCAGATATTTTTCAAAAAATTAGCTAATTTTGAAAAATGAAGGTTATATTCATGATCTACGGGTTGGAATTTACTAGAAACAACTTTCAGATATTGAGAAGGAATAAGTGTGTGTACTAGCATAATTTAGCACGTTTCTAATGTATTAAAAAAGTTATCCAACTTCATAGATATCGTGGGGAATTGTAGTTTCACACTTTGAGATAATTGTATTGTGTTCAATGCGTATGTGACTCCCTGAAGAGTATTTCTCCTCATCAACCGATGGCATATAGCGGAGAGATGGCCCGAAAGTTCCGAAGCTTTAAATCCCCTTTGAAAACACGAATTTTCCCCCTGTACCTGCTAAACAGCTGGTGCCTAATATAATGGCATATGGTTGTCATCCGAATAGTACGGTGGACATTGTGGGGATCAACCAATTTTACCTGCGTGGAAGATTCGTACGTCCTGCTCAAGATTGCAAAACTTCTCCACAATTAGACTTCTCTCTTAAGCACTCAAACATTCAGAATAGTCTTCACCTGATTTTTTTTTTATAAAACATATTTTCGCAGAATTCAAAACGTTAGGACATTATACCCCTTTTCTTTGTAAACAATATATTTCACACACACAAATTGTCTAAATATATTGCGTTTTAAAATCAGATCATTCAGAACGTACATTAGAGATTTAAAGTTTTTTATTTTTTATAGTGCCTATTATAAATAGTATTTTCCACAGTATTTTTCAACATTAAATTGCTAGTATCAGTAACAAGCTAGTTAAGTGTAATATATTGAAAATAATATTTGCAATTCTTACAAAAATATTTACTAAAATAATAATTGAATGCTATTTCTCCCAACCTTACTGCAATGATAGAAAAATTATATGATAAGAATTGGCATTATTGGTGAACCCTGAGCCAAGACTCCTCACCTCATTTTTCTATTATTGCATTAAAGCCTGCATAAATAGTTTTTATGATATCATTATGAAAAAAGACATTGGTGTAAAATAAAATGTAAATAAATAAACTGCTGACCACCGTAAATCCATCACCCTGAAAGAAGCATTGCAAATAGCATGAACTTTACAACAAGCATTAGCGGAGGTGAGATATGCAAATTATTCGAATTTCAGCGCAGGCACACATCACGCGCGCCTGTGGCTCCACTTCAAAGCACTATTTAAGGCATGTAGATTTCGACGATTTCAAGTTCGGCAATTGTGATTTTCTTGTGCTTTTTTTTAAACGATCAATTATGCCTCGTAACAGCGATCATCTTTTGATCAAGTATTCGAGTTCGACGTAGCAAGGATAGTGGGCCTACCGAGATTGTGGATTATCTTTCAGGGAAATCGGTTGTCGTGTTGGACGATACCAAACAACTGTAATGCGGATATGTAATCGTTGGATGCAAACACACGTAGCACGTATTGTCCAAAGGTTCTTCGTCAATCGCCAGATTGAATTGCTTTCCTTGGCCGTTTCTTTGCGGATCTTTGCCGATAGCAAACATGTGGTCCATGGTTTCTCAACGATTGACCCAGATTACATTCCCAGCTGCTACACCGGATCAACTGTGGTAATCTGTGGAAGCTGATTGGTCTACTGTACCCCAAGAACACATCCGAAGTGTCTTTGAATCAATGCCGAGGCGTGTGGCAAGCGTTGATCTCCAACAATGGCGGCTATTCTGGCTACTGATTCTGGCAGGAACCACATTTCGCAGAAGTCGAATAATTTAATCATTTGATACTTGGTCAACATGTTATCTACAAAATAAATTTGTTGTGATATCTCTTGTATTTTTCGGTGTTGCAATTTGGGTAGCCAGCAGTGTAGGTATAACATATAGTTGCGAAAGAGAGATAGAGAGTGGATGATATTTATTAAATAAAAATAGGATTTTTAAATTTAAAAATACATTTGCCATTGCATTTCCTTTTGCACATAATGGTGGTGATAAAGAATGGGTATAATACAGGTTTTGTCCAATTAGGCAAAGCTAACTTGTATATAAAGATTTCGTGCTATGATACCCATCAGTAGAGAGGTAACTTTGATTTTATAACATCCTACGAGATTTATGAAATCGGTCGAATATGCCGAAAATAGTCACTTCACCATCAGCGGAAGCCCTCGTCGGTTGTCACCAAGGTCCTCCTCATCCACCATGTAGACCAGTAAGAACTCTTTTATCTCCATCTTTCGCTCCTAGCTCAACTTTTATCTTTCCACGGAATTTCCTAGTGCAACTGTGTCTTCTTTTTTGTGTATGGACATTCCCAAGCTTACACTCGGCCTCGACCACGACTGCCTGTACTCTGTGAGAACTGTTAAAGGTCTCCCAGGGTGCCGAGAGGTACTGGAAAATCCCCATCCTGACTGTTCCTCTCGGTCAACACAGTATAGCGAGAGTCGACAGAATCGCACACCATATATTAAGTCGACTGGATACTTCACCACATATTTAGTCGACAGGATAACATCACATATTTAGTCGACAGGATAACCAAAGCGAAGGATGAAACAATGAAGAAGGTAAGAAGCCTGTCCAGATAGAAGCGAGAAAGAGCAAAGTTGGAGGAGCAAATCGACCATTTCAACGATACGACTGAGCAATCTACCCCAAACAAGAAACGACATTGGAGGAACAAACCGGTCATTCCAACGAAACGACCAGGCAATCTCTCCCCCAACAAGAGATTTTTACGGAAGACACGCCGTCCCAAGGAACCTCCGCAGGTTTGCTAACACACATCGCCAACGCCAGGAGCAAGCTGTCTGACGACCCCAACGACACAGTCGAAATTCCCGCAAGACATGGAAATCGAGGAGCAGAATGACGCAAACCCGGTGAGAAGTTCTCCACTTTCGACCTAACATCGTCGAGACAATGCTCAAGGCGACAAGCCTCCATAAACTTTACAGAAGCTACAAGCTTCTACAAGCCCTACATGGAGCGCTTTCCACGTCAGCAGGAAAACAACCAGAGACCAAGTTCCCTGACTGAACAATCATCATACAATTGTAAGTTTTTAAAAAACTACCATAACTTTATCCTCAAGTTCACAACTTGATTCCCCATAAATTTTGTATTTATATTTTCACTTTAAGCATTTTATAATCATACCTTTTTTATATCATTTTTTACTCAATTTTTAAAACATTCACACTCTCATTTATCTAATTCACTTCAATTTCAATCAAATATAAAATTTCAATTCATTACTTTCAATTTTACTTTTTAAAATTATTATTTTTATATATTTTTAAAATTCTCATCATATCATAATTCAAAACTAATTTTTGTTTTCCTTAATATTATTTTCATACCAAAATATACCAATTCATCAATCAAATACTTAAAAATTTTCAAAAATAATTGTCATATTCACCATTTTGAGTAAACGCCCCAATATAAACAATATAAACGCCCTAATTAAAATTATTTGTCACTCAGATGTATAATAACACACCCCATTCCGTCACAAGTTTTCCACCCACCAACTTAATGTTCAATGTTATCCCTCAGATCTACGAACTCTTCTTAACCCATACCCCGAAATATCTATAGCTCGAGAGATAGCACGCTCTCGTACCCAAAATAAGCATACAAAATATATATATATGTCATAATTTGTATATAATTAAATGCAACCCCGACCCACTATGTATATATCATGTATGATTTTTAAAGACTTAATAAAGAACAAGGTAACTGGAGGAAAGAAAGTAACAAAAGATATAGGAAGTAAGACTAAAGCTGGCATGACTATTTTGGCACCCCTGTGTCAACATTGCAGGGGCAGAGACCGGTCGTCTCTAGTGACCGCAGAAGTTATTTTAGCCAAGATGCACTCAATACTTCCGGCAAAAACAGGACGTATCTAATATCCGTCGAAGCTATAAGCGTCAAGATACCCAATACTTCCTGACGAAATCGGATATATACCAGGCAGGCCATCTTTCATCAAGGAGAGCCGCCGGCCAATTAGGGAGGAACCACTAAGTAGGTCAACCAATAGGAAAACACCATGTGATCATATCTCAACCAATCAGAGAGAAACTGAAGCTTGGTGTTAAATCGAAAAGCAAGAAATGTTAGTTACGCTTTGGCTCCCAAGGAGGTGACATCGGCTCTAGACCTCTCCCCCTCTGCTCATCCCACAGCTAAGTACAATCACCGCCATGTGATCAGTTAATTAATAAGTCAAATCGCTCAGCTCTTATCAAACTTTCTTTCCTCCAACCCGTTGCCTTTATTTTCAAACTCAATCACGTGTCCTGATTATTCCTAACTGTATGCTGCAACTTCCACTCAAACGGCTGCGCTTCAACCAAATCTCACCATTCGCATCCAACAATAAGAAACCCCGCAACGATATTGCCACAGATCGGTTAAGTCGACAGGATTCTACAACAGTGTAATACATCAAATATTATAGTGTAATAACAACATTGCATCGTATTACACAGAGTCGACAGGATGAAGATTATGGAACTTAATCAGGATAAAGATGGAAATTAGCCCAGACACCAGCAAATCAAAAGGCAATGACAAAACCAGCGGAAAAGAAGCGGACAAGAAGAGAAGCGACCAGACGCCTTCTAGCGGCCATCATATGGCAGATGACCGTGGCCATCCGACGTGTCAACGCCCCACAAAGTGAGACGGAATTCCGGAGCGCCATTCCCCGGGGAGGACGACGGACACCACCCCCGCCAACCCCAGGCGAGTGTCACCAAGGCCGGACACCGACCACCGAGAAGTCATCCACCGCCATGCCGTACACAGTCCCCGAAACCAATCCACGCGATCCGGGACAGCCCCAACGATCCCAAAATGATCTTCCAGTACCGGACTTCACTTCAATTTCGCGGACGGTGCGAGCAGTCCCGAGCCAAGCCAACCACTCCAAACCAAGACGTCCCAAAGGAGACCTGTTGAACTGAGGTAGGCACCCATCCTATGCCGTCAAGGAATTGACTTTGAACTTTTACCTAGCTACCTACCCCTTTTAACCATATCTAACCTTTGTACTCAATGAATGCACGCACGGGCTAGGCCAAACCTGTCCGAAAGGACTTGCACTACAATCAAATTTGTCACACAGGACAACCCTTGCCAGCATTCATTGACCCCACCACCATGTTTATCACTCAACCCAATTATCAGTACTATATGCCCTCAAATACAAGCCACAACGGTTTCAACCCTCACCATGCCAAAAAAAAAACGTGTCAGTACAGCTCACACACTTACCACACAAAATCTATGCATGACCATACGACGCCACGCCATAAAAATGTACCTCACAACAATCCCACAAACGTATTTAGCAACAATCACAACATTCGCAACAACAATACACCGACAACATCCATCCAAAGGACGGTTTTCACGCTAGCAAACACGCACAACCCGCCCAACAAGCACGACACTCGCGCCAAAAGACGACAACCACAAACAAACGCATGCACCGTCGTTAGTAACAATCATCTCGTCTACCCAAAACACTAAAAAAATGTTCACCTTAAAAGGTACCATATACACTAACAATAGAAATTTCGATATATGACTTTAATAAATTTGTTGTTCATAATGAGAACAGGTAAAATTTTGTACAAACAAGGATTTCGCGTGACACCTTTTCATTCACAATTTTTTTTTTTCGATTCGTGTCACAGGTCACCCACAAAACTTTTTCACTTCAGGCCACAGACGCCTTTCACCAAGCCTGTGACACGTCTCTCACTCAAAGCGTGTTCACGTCGTAAACCTCATTTTTCACTCAATTCCACCCTAATATCACTGAATGGCATTTTTTTTTACTAAAGTCACAACGACCATTCGATTTAATAAATGGATACAACGTCCGGATTTTCAAAATACAAATAATGTCGAAATTACACCAACTCATCTCTCCACAATGTTATTGACAGAACATGACACAAGACATCGTCAAACAAGTAAAACCCACAAACAAAACAAAATTTCGTACACAAAACATATCACACACGCAACGCAACCAATGCCGAAAGTAAAAGATTCAATTATAAAAAACAATTAGGCCGACAGGAAACGTAGAAGCAAGGCAGATGTCTTCCCGCGAAGAGTAAAGACGTCACCATGACTCCAATTACGCAAACAGTGGGTGGATAAGTTTAGACTGGACCTCGCGTCCCCGACACGCCCCACTTCCGGCGTCTCATTACAGGGCCCCGCTCATCCAAATTAGGTCACCGCTCCCCCGCACGCCTCGTTTCCGATCTCCAATTACTTCGGACCCCTCTTCTACCAACACGTAAATTTAGGTCACCGTTCCCCGCACAGATTTCTCTCTATATATCGCCAGTTTTGGATCCCAATTCAAACTACATATCGATTTTTACAGTGTAGTCAATTCAACTGTCACTCGGAAATCTAAAAAAGGTACAAGACGTCACACACATTTAAAGGAGTCATACGCCCATCATAATTGATCAAATACTTTACAAACTTTCAAAAAAACGCTACACCTTCCATCTACACATAAATACCACAGACCTTAGGATCTCGACAACACATAGAATTCACACACACATTTCTTACACCAAAAACTACTAACATTTTTTCACAACACACACACAAAGACAAAAAATTACACATAAAGGTTATATAGATTTCCATGTCTCCTGTACACACAGCATAAACGCACTTGAGGGCTAGAATCACGTTTTTCACCTAAGTGTCACTACAGATGAGACAAAAAATTTATAGGGCATAATTGAGCAAGTAAAACATTTATAGGGCAAAATGGAGCAACCAATACATGTAAATCAGGGCATGAAGATACCAAAGGGTTCCAACCAATACACCTTATTTTTCATATCAATCATTTTCATTATTTTCTCTCAATTAAAATTTAAATATTTAATCAATTTATCAATTTATTCAACTTATTACCACTTTTAATCATTAATTATCATTTTTTTTCCAATTAGTTATATTATCATTTTCATTTATCAATTATCATTCTACTTACCACTTGATTTATATTACCACAACTCAATTATCAACGAAAACTCACTGACTTTCGATTAAACTAAAAACATTAAATCACCCTTTGTTGTTGAAATCTTTTTATTTTTCATTTTTCTTTTTTCCAAGCACTCTACTTTGATTTCGCTCAAAAAACTTTTATTTTATTTTTATTTTTGATTTCTCAAAAGACCTAATAGAATTCCCTCGGTCTCCATTCCCAATTCCGAGCTAGAATATAATTAGGCATTTTTCCTTTTTTTTCTCACCACGCACCAAGCATTCACTTTGATTTCTTCCAACTTTTTATTTTTATTTTACTTTGATTTCTCAAAAGACCTTATGAAATTTCCTCGAATTCCTTTCCAAAATTCAAGCAAAAAAGTAATTAGGCATTTTTCCTTTTTTTTTCACCACGCACCAAGCATTCACTTTGATTTCTCCCAACTTTTTATTTTTTTATTTTTGATTTCTCAAAAGACCTAATAGAATTCCTTCGATTTCATTCCCAATTTCGAGCTAGAATATGGTTAGGCATTTTTCTTTTTTTTTTTCTCACCATTCAACCAAACACATTCAATTTTGATTTCATTCAACTATTTTTATATTATTTTTATTTTGATTTCAAAGCCTAAATAGAACCCCCTCGAATTCATTTCTTAACTCAAGTAGAATTCATTTAGGCGCATTTTCTTTTCTTTTAATCCACTATGTACCATAACATTCCTTGATTTCTTACAATTAAAAATTTTTGATTTCTATTAATTATACTCAACCTATATCATCAACACCATTCTATTTTACTTTTATATTACCAGCAATGTTTGTATATAGCCCCTCCATACCCACAACTAATTTTCCCACAAAATTATTTTTCACTTTACAGAATTCTCTCAGGCTAACCCCTTCTTGAATTCTTCACATGTAGGGGGCGCATCTGTCATAATTTGTATATAATTAAATGCAACCCCGACCCACTATGTATATATCATGTATGATTTTTAAAGACTTAATAAAGAACAAGGTAACTGGAGGAAAGAAAGTAACAAAAGATATAGGAAGTAAGACTAAAGCTGGCACGACTATTTTGGCACCCCTGTGTCAACATTGCAGGGGCAGAGACCGGACGTCTCTAGTGACCGCAGAAGTTATTTTAGCCAAGATGCACTCAATACTTCCGGCAAAAACAGGACGTATCTAATATCCGTCGAAGCTATAAGCGTCAAGATACCCAATACTTCCTGACGAAATCGGATATATACCAGGCAGGCCATCTTTCATCAAGGAGAGCCGCCGGCCAATTAGGGAGGAACCACTAAGTAGGTCAACCAATAGGAAAACACCATGTGATCATATCTCAACCAATCAGAGAGAAACTGAAGCTTGGTGTTAAATCGAAAAGCAAGAAATGTTAGTTACGCTTTGGCTCCCAAGGAGGTGACATCGGCTCTAGACCTCTCCCCCTCTGCTCATCCCACAGCTAAGTACAATCACCGCCATGTGATCAGTTAATTAATAAGTCAAATCGCTCAGCTCTTATCAAACTTTCTTTCCTCCAACCCGTTGCCTTTATTTTCAAACTCAATCACGTGTCCTGATTATTCCTAACTGTATGCTGCAACTTCCACTCAAACGGCTGCGCTTCAACCAAATCTCACCATTCGCATCCAACAATAAGAAACCCCGCAACGATATTGCCACATATAAACATTTGATAAGCAGCACAGAACACCACATTTCGAAGTGAATGATCTTGTTTTGGTCAAAAATTATAAACATTCCGACACAGGTAAATTAGCATCATATTTTACCGGACCATACACAATATTTGAAATAATCTCACCCAATGTCGTTCGAATAGATCGCCCCAATCAACCTCTCAATAGAGACAGTGACACCATACATGTCAATACATTGAAATATTGCACATAGAATGTTCTGTACATCACATCTCCACAACCCCGATTTGTTCAAAACCCACAGCGATTGCCTCAAGATGTATATCTCAGTGAATTCAATCATTTGACTCCAGATATCTTCGAGACGCAACTATACCGAATTATACCGCCTACAACCTCACAGCCCTTTTTGCATTTATAAATCCAGATTTATTTAACATCGATCGTTTTAAAACAAACCTCAATTTGCGACCAGAAAATTTCCCGTTAAATTCACAAACCTATTCTATCTCCATAATCTACATCAACTCATTTGGATCTATATTACTTACTTACTCTCTTTCACTCAATATCCAGATCACACAGATCCAGACTAGAGGAGAAAGAATTTAACGCACGTGCGCCGCAGATAAGCCCCATATCTCCCCCTTCAAAAACAATACACATCGCACCCCGCTAAAAAACCTGCCATCTAAATATCCGCTATCGGAATGATCGCCATATGTAACACGTGGCACATATTGGCAACCTCAACAAAAGAAGAGAGTCAGTTTCAAGTAAATGACAAAATAACAAACACCCCGCACGAGTGACCCCCCAGTAATAGGATCCCCGAATCTATTTCAGTTACATATCCCCCGTCCAATGTCCTCCCTCCCCTCACAAAGCTATAATATAGACCGCTATCTTCATGATCGCCATTTTTTTAAACACATGTTTCACACTAATCATTCAGATTTCCTCGAGAATCTCACAAACTCCTTAACAACACCAAACATATCAAATATTTTACATGTTAATGGAGATCACAATACATAACATATTAGTAACCAATCCAACCAATAAATTGCCATTTTGAAATTTCTATTTATACAACCAACACACCACATTTGTAACTTCTCTTCAAAAAAAAATTTTTGTCCAATTCTACTGTCTAATTTTTATCAAATAATTTTAAACTAATTATATTCTAATTTTTGTATATATATTGAATAATTATTTTATTTTTACCTTTAAATTATATAATCAAAATTTTAATCCAACATTATTTTCGAAAAAAAAACTTTAATCAAATTTACTTTTATTTTTGATGATATTATTTTAGTATTGCAAAACAATTTAATTGTTTCAATAATCATTTTTAAATTCTTAATTATTGTATCTTTTAAATATTACATTTTTGATTTTGTCCACTTACACTTTTTTACCCGCAATCATATTTATATCTTTTTATTCACTATATTTTATATTTGTTTAAATAGCTTATTATATGACAATGTTTATCAACAACTATCGGGCATCTAACACAATCGTTTTCAATAATCATATTTTTAACCACTTCCCTATACTTTTCATCACTATCTTTTTCAGCCATTGCTTCAGATCATCGTAGCAAAACGACAGTACTGCTTGACAATTTTTTTTATTTCGTTATTTAAAAAAAACTCTTTGAGCACAGTTGCCCAGATTTAAAAATCCCAACTTCTGGCCTGAACACGCTTCAAGATTTAAATTTCAATCATCCGCAGAGAACAATCACCAACGCATGCACAAAGCTTTCACTTTTTTCAACTTTTTTATCAGCTCTAGCGGACCACAATTAACCTTTGATTTAATGTCAAGTCAGATCACCTACTGTCGCTACAATTCTACTTATCGCATGGCTCTACCACCCATTTCAATCATATTAATAAGCAACTTTTCTTCAACAACTTTTAACCCAATAACCCTAAAATTGTAACAAAGCACTGTAACCCTTATATAGGATCGCAAGTGAAACATTGCCTCGGAAGACGCTCAAGTCTATATTCTCCTTTGCACCTGGATCTGATTATTTGGTTGCATGTGTAATACTTATAATTGCATATTCTTTAACCCCTAACCCTTTCTAACGCCCGCCAATTATATCTTAGAATTTTTAATTCTCTTTCACATAATCATATTATTAGGTATTTAATTTAAGAGTTTTATCTAAAAATTATCTTTTTATATAACCAATATTATAACCTTTTAATTGAACAAGCTTTATTTTTATATTTTCAGATATATCCAAATAAATCATCTTGTTTAAGCCCTTTTTAACCCTTACAGTTTAAATTAATTAAAATAAATTTTAATTACTTACCTGTGTTAGAGAGGCTTTACCCGCTTAAACCCGAATAAACCCTTTCACTCACGGTGCCCATCTATGGTAATTTAAATCAACAACCCCATATTGTATAATACTTATAGCAAGGTTTTCATGTTGTATAATAGAAACACATATGTAAATGATTATACGCATTATTGACATGTGACATCACATCATCATATGTAATGTTCTTTGTACAAACTGAGGATAAACAAATAAAACTCTGTAATAGATTAAGAGTTGAGCTGAAGCAAGAGATATGAGTCGAAAACGTCTAAAATCGAGATGTAGCAGTCCCAAAACAACAAGGTCTAAAGATGGAAACTGCCAAGGCGCCAGTGTAGAATTTCGCCAGACGATCTACGCTCTTGTTGCATCTGCTGAAATGCAATACCTCCTTTCTCGGAAAAGATATATAAGTCCTTCGTCCTAGCCAAAAATATAGTCACTTCACCATCATCGGAAGCCCTCGTCGGTTGTCACCAAGGTCCTCATCAGCCACCATGTAGACCAGTAAAAACTCCTAGCTCCTAGGTTTCGCTACTAGCTCAACCTTTATCTGTTCAAGGAACTTTCCTATTGCAACTGTGTCTTCGTTTTTTTGGGTATGGACATTCTCAAGCTTTCCACTCTGCCTCGACCACGACTGGCTGTACTCTGTGAGAACTTTTAAAGGTCTCCCAGGGTCCCGAGAGGTACTGGAAAATCCCCATCCTGACTGTTCCTCTCGGTCAACACAGTATAGCGAGAGTCGACAGGATCGCACACCATAGATTAAGTCGACTGGATACCGCACCACATATTTAGACGACAGGATAATATTATTATAATTTATAATATATAATCTATATATCTATATAATTGAATGTCTGTCTGTATGTTTTTACTCTATAGATTCAAAAACCATACATCCAATCGCCGTGAAATTTTGGGATATTATTAGGTATATCCCCGCGAAGGTGTTTGAGAAATAATTTCTTGAATATCTTGAATATCCTTAGAGTTATTTGCAGATTTGTAGATTTAACTCGCAAGCAGCGCCCCCATTGCGACGATGCTAACAAGTTTTTTATCTATAAGTTTTATTATCACTAAGTTTATTATCTTAAAGATTATTTATCAAAAGTAAGATTTCTACCTATTAATTGCGCACAAGTCAAAGTTAGTGTTATCATTTATCTACAACATATATATTGGGAGAATAGATAAAAATGATGATTTTGTAACGTAGAAAATTAGGAAAGACAATATTCAGGATGACACGGCAATTTATTTGAGACAATAATGATGATACAATTCCAAGGCAAGATACTATTCCTTTAACTTCCAATTACCGAGAGAACCAATTAATATTGATTTTATTCAACTTATCGAGTATTTTTCAAGGGACCGGGAAAAATGTTCACTAGATAAAATGATGATTTTGTAATGTAGAAAATTAGGAAAGACAGAATTCAGGATGACACGGGAATTTATTTGAGACAAGAATAATGATACAATTCCAAGGCAAGATACTATTCCTTTAACTTCCAATTACCGAGGGAACCAATTAATATTGATTTTATTCAACTTATCGAGTATTTTTCAAGGGACCGGGAAAAATGTTCATTTTATCGAGAGATTCAAATTTACGAGTTTCAAATTATCAAAATATATCTATTATTTTTTTATAAGTTTATAAAGAATTGTTTTAACAAATGTTCGTTAGACAAACCTTTACACGGGTAAAACCCGGGCGAAGCCGGGTACATCCGCTAGTCTAATATATATTAGATAATAAAAAGGTATATATATTGAATTAAATAAAAGAACATCAACCTTTATCGAGGCAAAACATTTTTGTATGCACAAACTCAGCGCCACATAGTGTTATAATATCACAGTTGAATTAAATTCAAAATTCAAAGTAGGTGGGGGAAATTTGTGCATGGAAAAAAATTATTTTAAAAATTACAATCAAAATAAGTTAAATATATTTAAAAATTAAAGAAAAAATAATTATGTCTATCCTAAATTTTTAAATATTTGTAATTAAACATAAAATATAATTAATCAATAATTCATCAAGAGATAAATGTAAAATAATGTGTCTATTGAAATATTTAAAAATAAATTTAAAATGACTTAAACAAAAACTGTAAGAACTTTTAAAAAAAGGTTAACAATAAAATGTATGTATTTAAAAAAAATCATTTCAAATTTTTATGGGGATCGATTTATCTACATATAAGTTTAAAAATATATTTTATAAAAATGAATTAAAATGGAAGTTAAAACAATTTAGGATTCTTTATTTCGACTTAGAGCGCTATGTCCCCCTAGGGACACTTGCACTTTAAAGATAAAATTTTGAAAGAAATTTAGGATGAATAAATGAAAAAATATATATAAAAAGTGGACACTAAAAATGTTTAATGTATTACATGTAATATGTTATTTGTTTAATGTACTTTTGCGTTTTGAAGCGATAAATGTAAAAAAAAAATAATAATAATAATAAACAAGTGGTGTGTATGATTTACAGGTTATGTGTGAAAATGAAATTTAAGGAACCTCGGGTATTACAACAATATAAAAAAAAAATCATTAAAGAAAAAAATCTACTTATATATTTGCCTTATTCTGTCTGTTTGTCTGTTTGTCTGAAGCTCACGGATAGAATGCGCGCCCATTGGCTGCCAGCGAACACGTGGCCTCCCTGCCCCCCTCTAGACAACCCTGTTATCAGCTGTGCGATACATACACCTGTCTATAGCGGCCACTCTAGACAACCCTGTTATCAGCAGTGTGTAACATTCACCTGTCTATACAGACCACCCTGTCTATAGCGGTCACTCTAGGCAACCCTGTTAACAGCAGTGTGATACATCCACCTGTCTATACAGACCACCCTGACTATAGCGACCACTCTAGACAACCCTGTTATCAGCTGCCTGTCTATACAGACCACCCTGTCTATAGCGGTCACCTTAGGCAACCCTGTTATCAGCAGTGTGATACATCCACCTGTCTATACAGACCACCCTGTCTATAGCGACCACTCTAGACAACCCTGTTATCAGCTGCCTGTCTATACAGACCACCCTGTCTATAGCGGTCACCTTAGGCAACCCTGTTATCATCAGTGTGTTACATTCACCTGTCTATACAGACCACCCTGTCTATAGCGGTCACCTTAGGCAACCCTGTTATCATCAGTGTGTTACATTCACCTGTCTATACAGACCACCCTGTCTATAGCGATCACTCTAGGCAACCCTGTTAACAGCAGTGTGATACATACACCTGTCTATACAGACCACCCTGTCTATAGCGGTCACCTTAGGCAACCCTGTTATCAGCAGTGTGATACATCCACCTGTCTATACAGACCACTCTGTCTATAGCGACCACTCTAGACAACCCTGTTATCAGCTGCCTGTCTATACAGACCACCCTGTCTATAGCGGTCACCTTAGGCAACCCTGTTATCATCAGTGTGTTACATTCACCTGTCTATACAGACCACCCTGTCTATAGCGGTCACCTTAGGCAACCCTGTTATCATCAGTGTGTTACATTCACCTGTCTATACAGACCACCCTGTCAATAGCGACCACCCAAGACAACGTTTTTAAAATATATTCGCACTCGAGTAAACCCCGGGCGTTGCCCGGGCCATTCGTCTAGTATATAATAAAGCAATGTCATGTAATTTGAAAAAAACGGCAACTATCAAATTCATATATTCATCCTAAATTGTTTTAACTTCCATTTTTATGCATTTTAAAAATATAATTATATATATGAAAAAATAGTGCAAATGTTATATTGTACTGGGATAAGGTGCATAAATTAAGAAAAGGCATTTCCTTATCGTGCAACTGAGAGTTGCTGATGGTTTGCGCCATCTATCGGAATAAATCAGCCCGAAACGCGACCGTGGTTAGCTTTTCTTGATTAATCAAGAATGGGTATTTGGCCAATTCTGGAATAATTAAAAATCAACGAGAATAGTTGATATTTATTCCAATAGATGGCGCAAGCCAACAGCAACTTTCAGCTGCACGATAAGGAGATGCTTTTTTCTTAATAAAAATATATGTTTTTACTTATAGATAAATCGATCCCCATAAAAATTTGAAATTATTTTTTTTAAATACACACATTTTATTGATAAACTTTTTAAAAAAGTTCTTACACTTTTTGTTTAAATCATTTTAAATTAATTTTCAAATATTTTAATAGAAACATAATTTTACATTTATCTCTTATGAATTATGATTAATTATATTTTATGTATTTATTACAAATATTTTAAAATATAGGATAGACCTCATTATTTTTCCTTTAATTTTAAAAGATATTTAACTTATTCTGATTGTAATTTTTATAATAGTTTTTTTTCCTTGCACAAATTTCCCCCACCTACTTTGTATTTTTAAATTAATTTCAAATTTGATATTATAAGACTATGCGGCGCTGAGTTTGTGTATACAAAAATGTAATGTCTCGATAAAGGTAGGCGTTTAGCCACCCGAAATATTGGCAAATAAATATTTTATTTAATCCAATATATGCCTTTTCATTATCTAATGATTGAAGTATGGATTGCTCTATTTTCAGAACAATATATAATTATTGCGGCGACGGTCAATAAATGGCGTCAGATTTTGACGTTTATTTTGACGGGAGAAGCGCCCAATGCTTCTATGGATTAATTTTCTCCCGGCAAATTTTCCATCTATGTTCTAGCCATAGATTTGGCACAGCCACATTGCCAGCAAAACACCTCTTTGGTAGATTGTGAAAATTCCATTATATCCCGTGTGGATCTCATGGAATAAAGTCCGCCCTAGCTGACGAGGGCCATTAGCCCGAAACCATGGTCTCTAGGTGGACGCTTCTCAATTTTCCAAAGCTGGTGTTGTGGCTTTGTCACCGACCCGAGGCCGCTAGTTGCGGCGACGGTCAATAGATGGCGTCAGATTTTGACGTTTATTTTGAAGGGAGAAGCGCCCATTGTTTCTATAGATTAATTTCCTTCCGGAATTTTTCCATCTATGTTCTAGCCATAGATTTGACCCAGCCACATTGCCAGCAAAACACCTCTTTGGTAGATTGTGAAGGTTCCTTTAGAACCACTGTGCATCTCATGCAATAAAGTCCGCCCTAGACTGACGAGGGCCATTAGCCCGAAACCATGGTCTCTAGGTGGAAGCTTCTCAGTTTGCCAAAGCTGGTGTTGTGGCTTTGTCACCGACCCGAGGCCGCTAGTTGCGGCGACGGTCAATAGATGGCGTCAGATTTTGACGTTTATTTTGACGGGAGAAGCGCCCATTGCTTCTATGGATTAATTTCCTTCCGGCAAATTTTCCATCTTTATATATATAAATATGAAAAAACAATAGAAAAAAATAAAAGATAAGTGGGTCAGGTGTTGATATTAAAAATAAATAAGGCATCTCCTGACCACGAGCACATGTGCTTTTTAGATAGCAGAGCGCCATCTAGTGGAGCAGAAATAAACTAAACGTTTATTTAGCTTACTCCGTGATATTTGGCCAACCCAATTTCTTGATAAATCAAGAAAATCCATCCACGAACGCGTTTCGCGCTGTTGGCGCTCGTCAGCGTGGAGAAGGCTGTAACCACTGCGACCAAAAATATTTTTTGGTCCCAATGGCTTCCCGAAAAATCAAGAAATCAATATCACGGAGTAAGCTAAATAAACGTTTAGTTTATTTCTGCTCCACTAGATGGCGCTCTGCTATCTAAAAAGCACATGTGCTCGTGGTCAGGAGATGCCTTATTTATTTTTAATATCAACACCTGACCCACTTATCTTTTATTTTTTTCTATTGTTTTTTCATGTGTTAAGCGTCTTTACGCAAGTTTGGCCTTAAATACCCATTTCTTGATTTTTTGGGAAGCCATTGGGACCAAAAAATATTTTTGGTCGCAGTGGTTACAGCCTTCTCCACGCTGACGAGCGCCAACAGCGCGAAACGCGTTCGTGGATGGCTTTTCTTGATTTAGCAAGAAATTGGGTTGGCCAAATATCACGGAGTAAGCTAAATAAACGTTTAGTTTATTTCTGCTCCACTAGATGGCGCTCTGCTATCTAAAAAGCACATGTGCTCGTGGTTAGGAGATGCCTTATTTATTTTTAATATATAAATATATACATAAAACATTGTCGAATTATCGTGTGTTTAATTAATGAGGTTTTATTGTATATATAAAACTAGAAATGTAGTTTTTGAAAATATTTTTTTTTGTATCATTTGTTATCTAAAAAACTATCATCAATTATTTTTATTTTTGTCTTTCTTCACTTATTTTACTTATTGCTCAATACATATATATATATATATATATGACATAATAAAAATAATATTTTTATTATTCATTAATATAATTATAATTTAAATAATCATAGAATTAACACAGAGTTAATTTTTTAAAATCCTTAACAAAAGGAGTACAACGCAATATTGTTTTTTGTTTATACTTAGAATATCATATAGAATTGTATGTATGAAAACTGTTTGTTCTTAAAAATATAATCATTAAAATAAATTCAATTTTGGATATAAAGTTATCATTTCAATTCAATCCACGACTGCATGAATGAATTGGTAACGTACCTAAAATACATCTTTTTTTACGACATATATATATATGCAATTATATGCATACAATTATATAATTCAATTTTAAACATTTCTGCATTGTGCGGTCTAATATGTTGTTAATTATAAGGTTTTTAAACAAAAATCAAATTTTTTAATGTCTTCTAAATGAATTTATTCATTTTATATGTCATTTCATCGAAAATATAGATGTGTTGTTTGCAATCTTATTTTCTGATTAATTTCTTTTTACTCTAAATATATTTATTTAAACGTTTCATTAATGCCTATAGTTTCTTACTTGAAATTGCTTACAAAACAGGAGTCAGTGTTTTCTCAATGTTGACAGGGTGGAGTGTGAGAATGTGGAGGAGCAAAATAACTCTCTACTGAATTTCTCAATAGCCTTACTCCAGAGGAATGCCTTCACATCGGTTAAAACTTAAGGATGGCGACATTGTTATGTTTCTGAGAAATTTGAAACCTAGGTAGGGTCTTTGCAATGCCCCACGTATGGTGATCCAGCGCATGTGCTCTCATGTATTTGAAGCACAAATACTGACATAGACAAAGTTGGACACACTGTATTTGTGCCAAAAATATATTTGGCTCCTTCATATACCAACCTTTCCTACATTCTTAAGAGGCGTCATTTTCCACTAAGGTTGGCTTTTGCTTTGACTATAAATAAGGCTCATGGCCAAACCTTTGCTACTAGAGCCTGTGTTTACGCATGTTCAGCTTTAAGTGACTTTCCACGTATGTATTTGGATAGCATACATGTAAAGTTGAACCACGTATATATATATACTGTAGTTTTTAATGAGGTCCATTAAATGAATTCCTATAATAAATCGTCTCCTCTGCAATATAGTTTGTAAATTTATATTCTGATTTATTTTCTTATCTTTTTTTTCTTTCATTTCAAATATATATATGTTATAGATTAGAAATTTTTTGTGTGTTTGATTGTTGAAAAGAGGTGCAGTCGTGGAAAAGTGAAGATAATTATTTACCTTTCAAGCAGATTTTTATTTTGAATCTCTTGAAGTAAAAATATACATATAAAATTATTTATATCACAGTAATATAATATTTAGAAAATGAATTCTATATTCGTGATTTTCATTAGAAAAGGTAGGGTTCATTTTACATATTTACAACAACAAATAATTAAAAGTGATATTTTTTTTAATATATGGTCAAAAATGCAGAACAGTCAATGAATGAAAAAATAAAATATGTGTTTTAAAAAAAAATAAAATATTTGTATTTTAGATTATATAATATTTCCCCCCTGTGAAAAAGATTTTTAAAAAGTTAAAATTTGAAAATAAAAATGGCTATTACAAAAATAATTAATTAAACGAAATCAAAATGTCTATAAAATAATTACAAATTAAACAATAAAAATCAATGTCTATATTTTTTCAAAATAAACAAAAGAAAGTTTGTTTATAAATAATTTATATAAATATGAAATTAAAATAAAACTCTATATAAGAAATAATTAGATAGATTGATATAAAAATTTATATGAAGCCAAAAAAGGTATTTAAAATATGAATAATTATGTCATTATGCCTGCCGTATTTCAAAATATTAAATGGCAGTAGAAATGTTTATTTTTACACAAATATAATTTAAAATGAGTTTTTCCTAAAATATAAACATTTAAATGCATGTAAATAATATATAAAAGTATTTTTCAATAAAATGGATGAGTAATTAAATGATTATAAAGAGATATTTGAAGTGACATTAAGTTATGTGTGTAGGCAAAAGAATTGGGGTTGATATTTGTTCTCCAATGTCCATATCCAAAATATGGCCTTTCTGTAAAAAACATGGTTTATCATCAATATCTATTAACTTTGTGCTAAAATTTTGGTTTACTATAGGGTCATTTTCTATATTAGTGCTATTTTGAAGTAAAAAATCTGATTCTGGGTAAAATAATTTAAGTTTATTTGAGTGTATAATTTCTGTTTGTTTTCTTTGAGGTAAATTGGGTTTATTTATTTCATATGTGACTGGAGAAAGTTGTTTTAAAATTTTAAATGGGCCTATATATCTTTGTGTTAATTTACCAGTGTTTGGATAAATAAAGGTTTTCATTAATACCTGATCTCCTTCTTTAAAAATGGGTTCTGGGTGTTTAATATCATAAAGCTGTTTGCTGTGTTCATGGGATTTTATGGTTCTTTCAATGGTTAATTTTCTTGCTTTTTCTATTGGTGTATGTGTTTCTGTGTCATGTTCTATATACTGTGGTTGTATTCCATAGTATAAGAACCTAGGTGTAAGGCCTGTTATGGTATGAACTGTATCATTATAACTTTCAGTAATATTAGGAATATATTTTGTCCAAGGGATCTTTAAATTATGATTATATTCACATCTTAACCTATTTATGATAGTGGAATTTAATCTTTCTACTTTTGCATTTGTTTCTGGGTGATGGGCACTGGTGAGTAGATGCTTAACATTATTTTTTCCTAAAAATTGTTTAAATTTATTGCTAAGAAAAGCTGCATTTCTGTCAGTTATTAATATTTCAGGTTTGTTAATTTGGAATAAATTTTTTAAACAAGTTATATATGAATCAGTGGATACAGATTTTGTAGGAAAGGTCCAAAGGAATCTACTGTGATGATCTACTATCATATGGATACTGTGTTGGGTTGTCCCATAATTATGTAAGCCTCCCATTGTGTCTAAAGAAAAAATATGATTTGGGTGTGTAGCTATTGGCATCTGTTGTAGTGGTCCATAAACAATTCTGTTATCCCTAGATTTATTTAACTGGCAAGTTTCACAATGCTTTGTGTAATTAGCAATATCCCTAGTCATATGTGGCCAATAATAGTATGGAGAAATTATTTTAGTCATTTGAGTTGTTCCAATATGTCCATGTTTTGTATGTACTTTGTTTAATAATTTGTGTCTTAGTGTTTGTGGTACATAAGCTCTTTTAAAACCCTTTCTATTAATTATAAATATATCATTTTGTATTTTAAATTTACTATTGCTAATTTGTTCTGTTGTTTGATGTTCTTTTAACTCATTATATGTTAGGTAAAATGATACTGGTGCTCTTGACAGCATGTCTGCTTCTATATTATTTAATCCTTTAATATGTTTTATGTCAAAGTTATATTGAGATAGGATTAAGGACCATCTAAATAATCTACCATGTGGGTTTTTTACATTTTTGATCCATTTTAAAGGCAAGTGATCTGTGTGCAATGTAAAGTGTACATTATGTAAATATGTATGAAATCTTTGTACTGAATTAATTATTGCTAATGTTTCTATTTCTGAAGCAGTATAATTCTGCTCATATGGGTGAAGTTTTCTTGAATAATAAGCTATGGGGTGTAAAATGCCTTGTTCATCAGGTTGTTTCAGGACTCCTGCTACTCCTAGACCTGAGGCATCTGTGATTAAATGGCATGGTTTTGATAGGTCATAAATATAAAGTACAGGTTTTGAAATTAGTGCATTTTTAAGAGTTTGGAATGCTTGTTCATGTTTTGTACTCCATAACCAAGCAGCATTTTTTAACAAAAGTTCATTTAATGGTGCCCTAATTTGTGCATAGTGGGGAATAAATTTATTATATATATTAATTGTACCTAAAAATCTTTGTAATGTTTTAATATTGTATGGTCTATTTAATTTTAAAATTGCTTCAATATTTGTGTTATTGGGTGTATATTTTCCTGAGTTAATTGTGTATCCTAAAAATTTTATTTCTTTTTGTAAAAATTTACATTTATTGAGATTGAGTTTTATATTTTCTTGTTCAAATATGTTTAATATGTCTTCTAAATGTTTAATGTGTTCTTCATAAGTTTTGGAGTGTATAATAATATCATCAAAATAATTTAAAGCATACTGTATGTTATGTTTAGTGAAAATTGATTTCATAATTCTTTCAAATTGTGAGGGTGCATTTTTTAAACCATATGGAAGTCTATTCCATTCATAACAACCTAATTGTGTTACAAATGAAGTTTTATATTTATCTTTTTCATCTATGGGTATATGCCAATATGCATTTTTAACATCTAGAATAGTATATATTTTTTACTGTGATAACCTATCTATAATTTGTTCTATAAGTGGAATTGGGGTATGTTCTGGAACTGTTTTTTGATTAAGTTTCCTATAATCTATACAGAGTCTTGTGGGGTGATTTGGGGTATCAGATTTCTTATTCACTAATAATGCAGGAGAACTATAAGGGCTAGATGTAGGCCTAATAATACCATACTTTAATAATTCAATTATTTGTTTTTGTATTTCAGCATTGTTGTAAAAAGATGTCCTATATGGCTTTTGTGCTATGGGAATATTATCTGAAAGAGATATGCAAATTGGGTTAGTTCTTATGCATCCTATATCAAAATTGTGTTTAGAGAAAACATTCTTATATTTGTGCAAAATATCTGAAATTGTTTGAATTGAGAAATTTGGGTTAATATCTAAGTTACTAAGGTCTAGATATGAGTTATAATTGACAATAGGGCATGGAATTTGCATACTGTGATATGAGTTAGAATCAATAATGGGATTTGAATTATGATCTATATGTTTAACATATGTATTTGGTATATCAAAAGAATTAAAATTATACAATGGGTTAATATTTAGAAGAGATGAATTTTTAACATAGTATGGGTCTGGAATACATAGGGTGGTAGCATATGACTTTTGGTCATCAGTTTTTGGATTAAAGGAATACAAGAATTTATAATTTTGAAAAAGAAGGTTTTTTGAGAAATCTATTTGTAATCTAAATTTATAAAATATTGGTAAACCTAAAATAATATATTCTATTGGAGTATCACAAACAAACATTTCTTGATATTTTGTAATTTTACCTAAGCTAAGCCTAACTAATATTTTGTATAATGGATAACTAAATCCTTCTACCTGACCTATTTTGTCTTTTGGGGAATTATCTAACATTTTATAATGAATATAATTTAAGTATTTTAATGGGATAATAGATATTGATGATGCAGTATCAAGTACACAGGGTAAGGATACTTGATTAATGAGTACTGAGAATAATAATAAAGTTCTACCTGGGTTTATGGGCTTTGGGGTAGTATTCTTCAGTGGGCAGTACCTGGGAGAATCGGGTGAAGAGGCACTAGGAACTGTCGGTTGGTAGTCATGGGGAGTGGGTGGAGGGAAGGAACTAGAAGCTGCGGCTTGGTAGGAGTGGGGACTGGCTGAAGAGAAGGATCTGGAAGCTGTTGGGCGCTGGACACGGGGAGTGTCCGGAGATCTGGAAGCTGTTGGGCGCTGGTATGGGCACACTGAGTGGTAGTGCCATTGAAGCTCCAATCCCAGCCGTTCGCAAATTCGACAAGGCATTGGTGGTCTCTGCACTTGCGAGTTACCATAACATCCGGCAGGTCTAGGCGATGGGTGAAGCGCTGGATTCAAAGTCTGGAGACGGCCCTTTTCCACCGGCGTTCCAGATCCCGTTAAGCTATTTTCAACTTTTATGGCCATGGTTAGCCACTCCGAGGGCTGCACTGCGTCTATTGTAGCCAGGTAAGGCTTGTATTTTGTTTTTACTCCCTCATTTAATAGCTCCACTATGGAGGTGAGGTTCAACTCAACACTATTTATCAGTTGCATCTTTCTGTGAAAGTATTGAGTGACTGTTTCCTGTTCCTCTTGGGTGATCCTCATCATTTCCACCAAGGGCGTCAATTTGACCTTCTGGAACCTGATTATTAGGCTTTCTTTTAATTTACCCCAGTCTTCAATGTTGCAGAGGCTTTCGAAATAATAGGTCAAGGCCTCATCCTGTAGGTAGTCTGATAGATGAAGCACCTTCCAACCGTGATCCAACCCGTAGGAGTCACTCTTTCTTTCAAAATTTGTAATCCACGTTTTAATATTTAGACTATTATGATATTTTACAAATGCTGGCATCGCTTGGTATGTAAATTCAGCATCTTTTTCTTTTTTTGTTTTTGCCATTTTGTTACAAGTTTCAGATAAATTGATAGAAAATTTAATAAAAATTAGGTAAATCCTGTCGACTTATGTTATAGATTAGAAATATTTTGTGTGTTTGATTGTTGAAAAGAGGTGCAGTCGTGGAAAAGTGAAGATAATTATTTACCTTTCAAGCAGATTTTTATTTTGAATCTCTTGAAGTAAAAATATACATATAAAATTATTTATATCACAGTAATATAAATTTAGAAAATGAATTCTATATTCGTGATTTTCATTAGAAAAGGTAGGGTTCACTTTACATATTTACAACAACAAATAATTAAAAGTGATATTTTTTTGAATATATGGTCAAAAATGCAGAACAGTCAATGAATGAAAAAATAAAATATATGTTTTAAAAAAAAATAAAATATTTGTATTTTAGATTATATAATATATATTTATTCAAACTTCTCACCAATGCCTATAGATTCTCACCCGAAAAAATATTTTTGAATTATTTTTTGCCAATAAACTAATTATTATCATTTTTTTCTATTTTGGTCTTCTCTTTATTTTTCCACTGCTCTATACATAAATTTTGTACATTTTAAATGACAGCCGCCGTCTCTGTAATACCTTTTTAGCGGTAGTTGTATTTATATAACAATAAACTTTTGAAATTTAAAATAGTCGAATTATCGAAAATTTCGAATTGCAGTTTGTTATATGATAGGCCGTAGGTCAAAACATCAAAACATAGTCGATTTATCGTGTGTCGAATTATCGGGGTTTATTGTATATATAGAACGATAAATGTAGTTTTTAATGAGGCTCTTTAAATGAATCCATTCCTTTATATGTTGTCTTATCTGCAATATAGTTGCGTTGTTTGCAATTTTATTTTCTGATTTGTTAAATATTTCTTTTTTTCACTTTAAATGTTTTTATTTTTTATATGAATTTATTTAAACTTTTCACAAATTCCTATAGTTTCTAACCTATAAAATTATTTTAATGTGTGGTCTTTTTTTTTACTGATTTCATCACTGCTCTATACATTGAATTTCTACATTTTTGCACTGTGCTGTCTACTATTTTGTTATTTTTAAGGTTTGTTGATTGACGATATTATTCCAATCTCATTTTGGTATAAAAAATATATAAGATCTGCCTGAATGTATATAGTTCACTTAGAAAGTACTTTTACTCACCCTTATACTTGATATGCTGCCTCTAGAAAATCATATTATACCCATTGCAATTTTTAAGCCATTATCTATGCTCTTAATGTCGCAGCGGGCCCTTCGTGTAAACCTAGGGCGTTGCCCGGGCCATTCAGCTAATATATATACACTGCGTGACATTGAAAATGGAACACCAAGAAATAGTCGCCAGAAAATTATGCAAATTTCAGGGTAGACGCGCCTAACCGAGTTATGCAAATGATGTAAAATGCGCAGCTCTCGTGCGCACATGGAGTAAGATATAAGGGAAGGAACTTGCAGAAAGGACAGTATTCGTGTCGTTATTTCTTCAAGGAAAATCATTGTAGAAATTTTGTTCTTGTGTCAAAAGACAGGTGTAATAACAGAGAATGCCAGGTCATCGTAAACGGAGGCAGTTCAAGCAGACAGACGCTTTTACGAGGGGCATGGTGATCGGACTGAAAAGGGCAGGTTGGTCCATACGTCAAATCGCAGCTGATACACACCTTGGTGCGTCCACGGTGCACCGACTGTGGAGAAGATGGTTGGAACAAGGAAATGTGGCAATTTATAGGAATGTCGGTGCAACCAGAGTGACGTCAGCACGTGTGGATCGGCGTATCCTTCGACAAGCAGTGGCGGCCCCACAAGCCACTTGTACCGCCATCCTGCAACATGTGCAAGACACCCTAGATCATTCCATCTCGACCAGAACCATTTCCCGTCGATTGGTTGCTAATGGCTTGCACTCATGTAGTCCGCTAAGAAGACTGCCATTGACCCCACCGAATAGGCGCCAACGTTTGGAATGGTGCCGGGCTAGATCGACGTGGATGACGGAATGGCACAGGGTCGTGTTCTTAGATGAGTCGCGTTTCTGCTTGTCCAATGATAGTCGCCGTGTACGCGTGTGGCGTCGACGTGGAGAAAGGTCCAATCCGGCAGCAATTGTGGAACGCCCCACCGTGCAAAAACGTGGAATCATGGTTTGGGGCGCAATCGCGTATGATTCCAGGTCACCTTTACTTCGTATTCAGGGCACTATGACGGCCCAACGATACGTTGATTATGTGCTGCGACCCGTGACACTCCCCTACCTTCAGGGGGTACCCAATGCCCTTTATCAGCAGGATAACGCCCGACCGCACACTGCTCGCATTAGCCAACAAGCTCTGCAAGATGTACAGATGCTTCCCTGGCCACCGTACTCTCCTGATCTCTCACCAATCGAGCACGTCTGGGACATCATTGGACGCCGTTTGCATGCCTTGCCACAGCCGCGTTCAGAAGACGAACTGCGGCAAATGGTTGAGAGGGAATGGAGAGCCATCCCTCAGGACGCCATCCGTACTCTGATTGACTCTCTACCTAGACGTGTTGCTGCGTGCATCGCCGTCCGCGGTGGTCCTACTTGCTACTAAGCCGACGCCGTTCTCGCTCTGTATTATGACTATCATTTTGAAATAAAGATCACTTATTGTTCGTCCCTGTCTCTCTCTGTCTGCCGAGTTTCATCACTTTCTGGCCACTATTTCCTGGTGTTCCATTTTCAATGTCACGCAGTGTATGTTATAATAAATAATATTTTGAGATAGAAAAGCAAAAAAAAAACTATTTACTATCAAGTAGTTTTTATTTTAAATTACTTGAAGAAAATTACAATAAGACATTTTTCACAGTTACATAGAATTTATGAAATGAATTCTATATTAGTGAATTTCTAAAAAAGGTTAGATAACTACATATTTACAACAAAAATTAAAAGTCGGCGTATTCTAAAACTATGGTCAAAACACAAGTAGAACTATCAATGAATTAAAATAAAAAAATATATATTTTTTAAATTATAGAATATATTTTTATATTTAGATTATATAATATTTCCCCCTTGTGAAAATCTAGAATTAGCGGGTTCAGAGAAAAGTTAGAAAATATATTTAAGAGAGTGTTATTATGATATAAATGCAAATGACAAAAAATATATATTGGTAGAGAGTTATCATATTGGCTTTTTGTGAACCAATAGATTGGAAAAGACATTAAAAATAATACACATTATGATAAAAATGAGAAGGAAAATAAAATGAATATTGAAAAGTGTATATAAATGAAAATATAAAGACGAGATAACATTGGCAACAATATAAAATTAATTACATTAGTAAAGGATTGGTGGAACATTAAAACATTGAATATTTTATGAAAAAAGACATTTTTGAAAAAGCAATAAACATTAAGCAAAGGTTAATTATTTACAAAAGGCAAATGTGAAACAAGGAATTATTATTATTTTTTGCTTATCCCTAGTACACGTGGTTCAGGCCATGATAATCATGATGGGTAGTTAGCGACTGCTTTTTACTGTAAGCGCACCACATGTCTACACATGTGAAAGCAGTTCGACTTTGCACTTACAAATTTGCCAGAGCCCCGTTTGGTTACTTGCACTCGCTGGTGTGGTTGGACCTTTGCAAGAATCGGGGGGCCATTGGACCATTTTTTTTTAAACAGAAAAAAGTGTCCAATGCGGGAATCGAACCCGGGTCGTAGTGGTCGAAAACCAAACTGTTTAACCAGCCTTCCACCGACCCCCCCGAAACAAGGAATGAACATATTTAAACATGTAAACTTTCTCCTTGGATTATAAATACTATAGAATAAAGCGTTAGGAGAAAATAATTTTTAATGATCGACTACACGAGCTTTCGGGCAGTCACGCCCTTCAACTGGTGGACCAATTGAAGGGCGTGACTGCCCGAAAGCTCGTGTAGTCGATCATTAAAAATTATTTTCTCCTAACGCTTTATTCTATAGTATTTAAGGAATGAACATGTAAAGATAATGTAAAGATAAAAAAGTAATGGTAAAGCATAAAGAATAATCACATTTAGACAAAATAATAAAGATGGAAAAATATAAACAAAAATAAATTTAAAATAAAATTGGTAACTAAAAAATATTTAAACGAAATCAAAATGTCTATAGAAATAATTACAAATTTAACAATAAAAATCAAAGTAAAGCTTTTTTTTCAAGAAAGTTTGTCTATAAATAATTTATATATTTAGAAAATATAAAAATTTGTATATATTTAATAATAATGATATATTTATATATAAAATATTAGACGAATAAAAAGACAATTAAAATATGAGTAATTATGTCATTATACTAGTTATATTTCAAAATATCAAAAGGCAGCAGAAAATGTTTATTTTTACGCAAATAATAACTCATAATAAGTTGTTTCTAAAATATTAACATTTAAAAGTATAAGAAAATAATATATAATTGTTTTTTGTTAATAATATTTGAATAAATAAAATGATAATAGAGAGATATATGGAATAACATTAAGTATTTTTTGTAGACATAAGATTTGATGCTGATATTTAAAAATGATTTGAAAAAGAAATATAACTATAAATTAATGAGCTATTGAAACTATTGAGAAGCATGGATGTAATTTGTGCAAAATGGTAGATACAAAGTACCTTGAAAAGGATAAAGCTGGCTGGAGTTGATGATCTTGGAAAATGGTTGTAGTTGAAGAGAACTATGGTTGTTTGTTGAAAACCATTTTTGATTGAAGAAAACTATTGTTGATTGTAGATGAGAATTGTTGCTTGTAGAATACTATATTTGATTGGAGAGGGTTATGTTTGGTTGAGGTAGGCTATGTTTGGTTGAGGTAGGTTATGTTGGTTGTAGAAGGCTATGTTTGTTTGGAAATTGCTATGTTTGGAGATGAATATGGTTGGTTGAGGATTTTCATTTTAAAAAATAAGATATTTTCTCTTTTGGCATTTTTTGAATGTATAAGCAGGTAAATATCCTGTCGACTTATGTTATAATAAATATTATTTTGAGATAGAAATTAATTGCTGGTTCTTTTGAGTACATGAGTACCTAATGGTATCGTTTGCAGTCGTGTCATTTTGAAAGAAAAGCAAAAAAATAACTATTTACTATCAAGTAGTTTTTATTTTGATTTACTTGAAGAAAATTACAATAAGACATTTTTCACAGTTATATAGAATTTATGAAATGAATTCTATATTAGTGAATTTCAAAAATAGGTTAGATAACTACATATTTACACAACAATAGTTAAACGTCGGCGTATTCTAAAACTATGGTCAAAACACAAGTAGAACTATCAATGAATAAAAATAAAATATATATATATTTTTTAAATTATAGAATATATTTTTATATTTAGATTATATAATATATATATATATATATATTAAGAGTAATTTTTTATATTTGGAAAAAAGAGGAAAAGTAAAATATTAAGAACTACAGATTTTGAATTAATTTTGAGTCAGAACAGCAAGCTAATTCTGTATCAAATAGTATAGTTAAGAGAATTTTAAGATTTAAGCATTTTTTTATTTTATTTAAACGTGTGAGGTTTTTTTTTTTGTAATAAATAATTAGTTAGAATATATTATAATAAAAAAAGAAAAAAAGTAACCACAGCAAAGCATCGGCAGTTGCGCGTCATAGGCTGAGTGAAAAACCGAATAAGCGAAGAGAAAGTTTTATAGAGAAGAGCAAAGACAGAACAATGATAATAATTTTCCAAATATAAAATAAATCTAATTAGAGAGAGAGAGAAGTATTTTTTGCTCTATTTTCTCTCCTGATGAAAGAAGATAGATTTTGTGAATTTATTTTATAAGCTTATTTTAAAAACAATCTAGTATAAATGTGGAGGACACGATATAAGATAGTATATTAAATTAGTGTGCATGTTAGGAAGGATGGAAACCTTAAAGGTTAGACCAGATGAAAACCATAAGGGTTATACCAGATGGAAAGAGGATGGTACTCAGGCGGGCCTCTTCAGATGAAGAACTGAGCAGCAGTTTCAGCCCTTTCTTCATTACTGCTAAACCATGCCTCTTCGACCAAATAGAAAGTAAATTTAGTTTGAAATGGAGATAGGGTAATAGCTAAGCTTCAGATACAACATAAATCAACTAATGAACTGAGCAAGTATAATTTTATGTATTTTCAAACCTAATTTGAAAAGTGTTTTTTTTTTTCATTTTAGAAGTTAAAACTGGTAGGAAATAAGATATTAAAAATATAAGAAAAGGATTTTTTTTATTTACAATACTATCAAATTAAAAATTGTGTGTGTCAATATAGGATCGGGGAGGCTAAATTTTATAGATCGAAGGACACTAAATCATTTGTCTGATAATTTCAATTACCCTGTCTTTGAAAGGGCAGATATTATCAACTTAATCGTATCCAAATTTACTTAGTTCAAAACTATAATCCAAGATGTATTTTTTCTCTACAATATTTTTTAAACAATAAAAAAATAATAAATTCTTAGAAATATAAGTTAATACGTCTTGATCCCCTCAAATCAGATGTATGTGTCAATAATGAATCAAAGAAGTTAGTGTCGACAGACCCGTGATTGAATCGTTTGTAAAATTGAGGTAACTTCAGTAGATTCAAAACAGAAAGAACCAAAGGATTTTTTTTATAGGATCAAGTCTACCTATAATGTAATTACTATTTATAATCTAGCATTATTTTATTCACTCTATTTATTAGGAAAGGAGTGAGGGATGAAGATTATTTTATTATTTTTTTAATTGGAAATACAGGAGGGTGATAATAATTTGTTAGAAATATTAGATAATATGAGTCATTTCAAATAGATCAGTCGTGTGTGATAACTATGATAAAGAGAAGTATTATTCAATAGGCATAGGTCTGGATCCCTCCTTTTATAATAGTAAATATAATTTATTCGGTTCCCCAGACTTAAACAGATTGATATATACTTATCCCTTAGTGTTAAACTTTAAATCAAATTGTGTTTATTCTTTTTGGGTATAAGGACTGTAAAAGAAACTGATAAGAAATTAGTAATACAGTTAAATGATTATTACAAATACAGGAAAATATGATCATATCCCAAGCCATTAACAATGCGTCGACAAACAGGCGGCCCCACAAGCCACTTGTACCGCCATCCTGCAACATGTGCAAGACACCCTAGATCATTCCATCTCGACCAGAACCATTTCCCGTCGATTGGTTGCTGATGGCTTGCACTCATGCCGTCCGCTAAGAAGACTGCCATTGACCCCACCGAATAGGCGCCAATGTTTGGAATGGTGCCGGGCTAGATCGACGTGGATGACGGAATGGCACAGGGTCGTGTTCTCAGATGAGTCGCGTTTCTGCTTGTCCAGAGATAGTCGCCGTGTACGCGTGTGGCGTCGACGTGGAGAAAGGTCCAATCCGGCAGCAATTGTGGAACGCCCCACCGTGCGACAACGTGGAATCATGGTTTGGGGCGCAATCGCGTATGATTCCAGGTCACCTTTACGTCGTATTCAGGGCACTATGACGGCCCAACGATACGTTGATGTTGTGCTGCGACCGGTGACACTCCCCTACCTTCAGGGGGTACCCAATGCCCTTTATCAGCAGGATAACGCCCGACCGCACACTGCTCGCATTAGCCAACAAGCTCTGCAAGATGTACAGATGCTTCCCTGGCCACCGTACTCTCCTGATCTCTCACCAATCGAGCACGTCTGGGACATCATTGGACGCCGTTTGCATGCCTTGCCACAGCCGCGTTCAGAAGACGAACTGTGGCAAATGGTTGAGAGGGAATGGAGAACCATCCCTCAGGACGCCATCCGTACTCTGATTGACTCTCTACCTAGACGTGTTGCTGCGTGCATCGCCGTCCGCGGTGGTCCTACTTGCTACTAAGCCGACGCCGTTCTCGCTCTGTATTATGACTATCATTTTGAAATAAAGATCACTTATTGTTCGTCCCTGTCTCTCTCTGTCTGCCGAGTTTCATCACTTTCTGACCACTATTTCTTGGTGTTCCATTTTCAATGTCACGCAGTGTATTTGAATCTTGTGTATTATATTTAATAATGTTGAAATCGAAATTTGATCTTTTGTCATATACTTCTATACTTTTTTTCTTTTAGATTTATGTATAAATCGAGGAAGTTGACTTTTTGATTATATTTGTTTTTTTCATTATTTTTTAGATTTAGATATGGAGGATAGATTTTTTCTATTAATTTTGAAAAATTGTTATTATTGAATATAAGAATGTCATCTATACGTATCGGAACAACCACCAGTTAACTTTGTTAAGAGAAAATAATTCCCTCTCATACCAAAATAACAGGAGGTTGGCCAATAATGGACTCGATGACGAACCCATAGGTACTCCTTGTTTTTGATTGTGAATTTGATTTTTAATTTGGATATAATTGAATTTGAGGAATGTTTATGAAAGTAATTTTGCTTTATTGTAGTTAATTACAATAGTTTTGTTACCATTGTGAATTAAGGGAATATTGAATTTCTTGTCAATTAAAAATTCTGAAAATAGATTAATAATTTGGTACTTAAGATCCTCTAACTCCAGTTTAGAGAAGAGGTCTTCAAAATCAAAAGTATAAACAGATTTGAGTTTGGGTAGGTTTTTGTTAATAAATTCTGATTCTAATTTGAACAATTTAGACCTTCAATTAGTTTCAACTTTAAAATTCTTAACAAAACAGATCCGCAATGAGAAAAATACAATTTTATTGACCAAACGTAATTTTGGCCAAATTGTTTTATTTTAAAAAGAATATTACGCCTCTAAAATAGTTTTGTAATTTGATAACAGATGGCGCGCTAGTGCATCGTAATTAGGGCCTCCAATCCCGGGATCCCGTTTCCCGGGATCCCGGAGCCAAATAATGATCCCGAAATCCCGGGATTCTGCTCGAAAAATCCCGGGATTATTGGTTTGTGCATGGAAACCAGCTCAAAAATATATTTTTCTTATCTAGCATTTTGGTAATCAAACAGATGATGAAATAGCACACTTTTGACGTTTTGTTTATACAGCTGCATTTCGGGTCTTTTTTTTTCTGAGAGATTTGAAATTATTTTGTTGACATATGCAAATAGTGGCTTCTTAGATAGTAGCGGCATCCCTTTATTTTTGTGGCGGACCTGCGTGTAACATGGACCCGCCACTAACCTCTTATCTGGGCTCCAAATTGTTATATATATATCTTATATCTATATTAATAAAATGCAAATTTCATAAGAGTACATCACTAAAAACTTTCGTTACAATGCATCAATTTCGACCAAATTTTCAACATTTATGTAAAACGAGATGGAGCAGGTTTTGCTTAACATCAAAATATTTTTCCCTAACATTAACATGCGTAACTTCGTTGCTATCGATTAAATACAAAAAAAATCAACAGAGTTCATTTTATTTATATATAAATACAAAATTAAATTACAACAGATTTAATATTTTTACATACTAGCTAATAATCTCAATCTAAAAATATAATATAAAAACCAACAATGAAGAGTGAATGTAAGATAAAAAGCCAACAATGAAGAGTAAATGTAATATAAAAAGCCAACAATGAAGAATGAATGTAAGATAAAAAGCCAACAATGAAGAGTGAATGTAAGATAAAAATCCAACAATGAATAGTAAATGTAATATAAAAAGCCAACAATGAAGAATGAATGTAAGATAAAAAGCCAACAATGAAGAATGAATGTAAGATAAAAAGCCAACAAAGAAGAGTAAATCTACTTATATAATTGCCTTATTCTGTCTGTGTGAAGTTCACTGTGTGAAGTTCACAGATAGATTTTGGTCAGAATATAATATAAAAAGCCAACAATGAAGAGTAAATATGATATAAAAAGCCAAAAATGAAGAATGAATGTAAGATAAAAAGCCAACAATAAAGAGTAAATGTAATATAAAAAGCCAACAATGAAGAATAAATTTAAGATAAAAAGCCAACAATGAAGAGTAAATATTTAAGGTAAAGACTCTTCTAGTAAGGTATATCAATTAAGGAGGATCAGAAGATGAGTTTCTTTTATTATGAAAGAAACTCATCTTCTGATCCTCCTTAATTGATATAAGAGTAAATATAATATAAAAAGCCAACAATGAAGAATAAAGGCAATGTGACACGGCAATGTGACACGGGAAAAAATGTTCACTAGATAAAACTATGATTTTCTAATGTAGAAAATTAGGAAAGACAAAATTCAGGATGACACGGCACACAGGGACCGGGAAAAAATGTTCACTTTATCGAGAGATTCAAATTTACGAGTTTCAAATTATCAAAATATATATATTTTTTTAAAATAAGTTTTTAGAGAATTGTTTTAACAAATGTTCGCTAGACAAACCTTTACTCGGGTAAAACCCCGGGCGAAGCCGAGTACGTTTTATAAGTTTATAGAGAATTGTTTTAACAAATGTTCGTTAGATAAACATTCACTCGGGTAAAACCCGGGCGAAGCCGGGCACATCCTCTAGTATATATATATATATATATATAATCTATTTTTATACTCTTCATCCTGTACTCTGTATGCATGGGTCATCATGAACGCACTGCTCTGCTGTTCATTTTGCGAAGCCCTCGCTAGCTTTTTGTTATTTAATTTAAATTAAATTTATTTAATGTCATTTCATTAAATGCTTCGTCACTATCAAGCATCAGCCTAAAGTAGTTTTCAACTTATACGAACATAAAACAAAGTCTCTAAAACAATATTATCGGACCTTGTTATTTCTCAATAGTAAACGCGTCGGACATTTTTGGTAAGCTTATCACTTATTGATTGTGATGGCGAAATTTTATCCTTTTAAATCAGAAGGAATCTGGTGCTTTTACCTACGAGACGGATCTGGCCAAAATGCACAGTGTATAGCGTGCAAAAGGATTTTGAAATGCGTCGGTGGGTCTACAAAAGGGCTGCATGTACACAAATTACAATTACAAGTAATTTTAATTACAATTGCTATCATTATATATAGAATTACGAGTAATTATGTTTACATTCTAATGCAATTAATTTTTTTTTGCAAAGTAATGCATTGCAAAGTAATCGTAATTACAAGGTAATGTATTACTTTGAATGGATTACTGCCCAACACTGCATTAAGAGATGTGGTCTAAGAGTTCCAAGAACAGTAATTTTTTTTCCAGATGAGTGTACATTAATTGACAGATAATTTCAAACTGTAACCAAAAAGCAATGATTTAGTTCATAAGCAGGTGCAAAATATATGGCTTTCAGGTTGTTTTCATCGGAGTAAGTGCCACGTCATTGGCACTATATAAAAGAAAAAAAGAAAAATATAACGAACGAAACGATATACCTCTTGGCGTAGAAAGACGAAAATGTTTTTCAATCCCGGGATATCCCGGGATCCCGGGATTGAGAAAAAAGCAATCCCGAATCCCGGGATTGAAAATATGCACCGGGATTGGAAGCCCTACTAACAATCCTTATATCTATAAAAATGAAATGCGAAATCGATGATTGTTATCGCTTCACGCAAAATCTACTGACTCAATCATTATGGAATTTCGCATGTAGGTAGCTGAAGATTTCGTTTAACATATAGGCTATTCAAAAAACTACAAAGGCTAATGAACTTTTTTAAATGTTTAACTGAAATGGATTAGTTCCCGCCTTTTGCCGCTTGGCGCCGCACTGGTCGCGACGAATTTGATTGGTTAATAATTTTACACTTATTTTGTTAATTTACACGCTGCATTTTTCAAAAGGTGAGATTATATATATTTATTTGAACTCTTTGGAAATATTATTGTTTAGAAATATATTTCTAATTTAATTGATACTACCCTTTTTTAGATAAGGTATACTGTTTGATTCTAATAAGGAATATTCATATCCTTCCTTTCCTTCCTTATATCTATAAAAATGAAATTTAAAATCGATGTTTGTTATCGCATAGCGCAATATCTACATATCTACATAGGCTATACAAAAAACTAAAAAATTAATGTGCTTTTTTTTTTTTTAATAAAAACCAACAAGCAATAGTTCCAGCCTTTTACCGCTTGAGCGCAGCACTGGTCGCGACGATAAATGAATTTGATTGGTTAATAATTAACACGTGGTTTGTTTACACGTTGAATGTTAGTTTGTTTACACGATGAATGTTTTTAAAAGGTAAGATTATCCAATCGCCGTGAAACTTTAGGAACCTATTTACTATGCTACTGGGAAGATTTCTGGTTTGAATTCGATTTGAAATAAATATTCTTTGCAATTTTATTTGCAAATTTTCTACTTTCACTCGCAAGCAGCGCCTCTCGCGGCATCTGGTGAAATTAAATTTATAAATTGTAAAACTGCTAAAATGTGTTCCAAGTATAATAAATTTAATTAGAAATATGGTAATATAATATTCCAAAGACGCGTTGTAAAAAAAACTTGCCATTTCAATATTAATATATATTTAAAGAAAATATTGTAACGTTTTGTGTTAAATGTTAAAATGTTGTGTAATGTTAAAATATATTTTTACATTGTTAATTTAATTTACTGTTGTTTTATAATAACGAAGATGCAAATTTAATTGTTGTTGTTTTATCGTTTGTTTATAAAAAAAACTAGCGGATGTGCCCGGCTTCGCCCGGGTTTTACCCGAGTGAATGTTTGTCTAACGAACATTTGTTAAAACAATTCTCTATAAACTTATAAAACGTACTCGGCTTCGCCCGGGGTTTTACCCGAGTAAAGGTTTGTCTAGCGAACATTTGTTAAAACAATTCTCTAAAAACTTATTTAAAAAATATATATATATTTTGATAATTTGAAACTCGTAAATTTGAATCTCTCGATAAAGTGAACATTTTTTCCCGGTCCCTGTGTGCCGTGTCATCCTGAATTTTGTCTTTCCTAATTTTCTACATTAGAAAATTATAGTTTTATCTAGTGAACATTTTTTCCCGTGTCACATTGCCGTGTCACATTGCCTTTATTCTTCATTGTTGGCTTTTTATATTATATTTACTCTTCATTGTTGGCTTTTTATCTTAAATTTATTCTTTATTGTTGGCTTTTTATATTACATTTACTCTCTATTGTTGGCTTTTTATCTTACATTCATTCTTCATTGTTGGCTTTTTATATCATATTTACTCTTCATTGTTGGCTTTTTATATTATATTCTGACCAAAATCTATCTGTGAACTTCACACAGTGAACTTCACACAGACAGAATAAGGCAATTATATAAGTAGATTTACTCTTCTTTGTTGGCTTTTTATCTTACATTCATTCTTCATTGTTGGCTTTTTATATTACATTTACTATTCATTGTTGGCTTTTTATCTTACATTCACTCTTCATTGTTGGCTTTTTATCTCACATTCATTCTTCATTGTTGGCTTTTTATATTACATTCACTCTTCATTGTTGGCTTTTTATCTTACATTAATTCTTCATTGTTGGCTTTTTATATTACATTTACTCTTCATTGTTGGCTTTTTATCTTGCATTCACTCTTCATTGTTGGCTTTTTATATTATATTTTTAGATTGAGATTATTAGCTAGTATGTAAAAATATTAACTCTGTTGAAATTTAATTTTGTATTTATATATAAATAAAATTAACTCTGTTGATATTTTTGTATTTAATCGATAACAGCGAAGTTACGCATGTTAATGTTAGGGAAAAATATTTTGACGTTAAGCAAAACCTGCTCCATCTCGTTTTACATAAATGTTGAAAATTTGGTCGAAATTGATGCATTGTAACGAAAGTTTTTAGTGATGTCCTCTTATGAAATTTGCATTTTATTAATATAGATTACATTGTATGTGATGATGATAACAAAAATGAATTTTTAAATTAATATACATAATTCATTGAAAAAAAAAAAATTAATTATAAAATCCACAAACGTGACAATATCTTATTTAAAAATTAATAAATGTTTTAAAAAAAATTATGTTTCAAAAATATATTCAGACGCATATAATAATATATTTATTTTATAAATCTATATATAAGTGGATTGGATGTTTTCTAGAATCGTTTTAACAAATGTTCGTTAGGCAAATTTTACTCGGGTAAAAACCGGTGGAAGCCGGGAACATTCGCTGAATACAGTTATTTACGAATGTTCGTTTGTGGCAAGATACTATTCCTTCAACTTCAAATTACCGAGTGGACCAATTAATATTGATTTTTTTCAACTTATCGAGTATTTGTAAAGGGACCTGGAAAAAAATCCAAATATCGAGAGTATAGACAAGTGTAGATCCAATATAGGGATTGGATGTTTGCTAGAATCGTTTTAACAAATGTTCGTTAGGCAAACTTTTACTAGGATAAAACCGGCGAAGCCGGGAACATATATATATATATATATATATGTTTGTCGGCTATGCACGCCCTCAATATGTAGCTAATCTCGCTGAAATTTGAACAGGACAGAGAGTTAAATCTGGAAGAGTTTTTTGTCCCCCTTTAACCAAAAAAAAAATATATAATTAACCAGGTACTGAGCAACAATATTTTTTTAAAGTGAAAAAATAGTACAAATGTAATATTGTACTGGGATAAGGTGCATAAATTAAGAAAAAGGCATCTCCTTATCGTGCAACTGAAGGTTGCTAATTTAATTATTCCAGAATTGGTCAAATACCCATTCTTGATTATCAAGAAAAGCTAACCACGGACGCGTTTCGGGCTGTTGGCCGCTGATGCACCACGCTGATGAGGGCCAACAGCCCGAAACGCGTCCGTGGTTAGCTTTTCTTGATTAATCAAGAATGGGTATTTGGCCAATTCTGGAATAATTGATAATCAACGAGAATAGTTGATATTTATTCCGATAGATGGCGCAAGCCATTTGCAACCTTCAGTTGCACGATAAGGAGATGCCTTTTTCTTGATATTTTTTTAGTCAGAAATGATGATGACAATATTGCTGTATCATGCTTGATTGACATCAACAAAATTCTTTAGGGGAATATTCACTAAAACAGACCACGGGCGAAGCCAGATAATAATTTTCAGTAGTCAGGAACAAAATTCTACCTGCGAAACATTCACTCGAGCAGAAGACACACGAAGCCAGGTCATCTCTATATATAAAATATCATTTCTCGGCCTTTTGGCAAAGATCATGTAGTTTATCGCTAGATATTTTTATTTATATATATCTTTTTAAAAATACACTGCGTGACATTGAAAATGGAACACCAAGAAATAGTGGCCAGAAAGTGATGAAACTCGGCAGACAGAGAGAGAGAGGGACGAACAATAAGTGATCTTTATTTCAAAATGATAGTCATAATACAGAGCGAGAACGGCGTCGGCTTAGTAGCAAGTAGGACCACCGCGGACGGCGATGCACGCAGCAACACGTCTAGGTAGAGAGTCAATCAGAGTACGGATGGCGTCCTGAGGGATGGTTCTCCATTCCCTCTCAACCATTTGCCACAGTTCGTCTTCTGAACGCGGCTGTGGCAAGGCATGCAAACGGCGTCCAATGATGTCCCAGACGTGCTCGATTGGTGAGAGATCAGGAGAGTACGGTGGCCAGGGAAGCATCTGTACATCTTGCAGAGCTTGTTGGCTAATGCGAGCAGTGTGCGGTCGGGCGTTATCCTACTGATAAAGGGCATTGGGTACCCCCTGAAGGTAGGGGAGTGTCATCGGTCGCAGCACATCATCAACGTATCGTTGAGCCGTCATAGTGCCCTGAATACGAAGTAAAGGTGACCTGGAATCATACGCGATTGCGCTCCAAACCATGATTCCACGTTGTCGCACGGTGGGGCGTTCCACAATTGCTGCCGGATTGGACCTTTATCCACGTCGACGCCACACGCGTACACGGCGACTATCACTGGACAAGCAGAAACGCGACTCATCTGAGAACACGACCCTGTGCCATTCCGTCATCCACGTCGATCTAGCCCGGCACCATTCCAAACGTTGGCGCCTATTCGGTGGGGTCAATGGCAGTCTTCTTAGCGGACGGCATGAGTGCAAGCCATTAGCAACCAATCGACGGGAAATGGTTCTGGTCGAGATGGAATGATCTAGGGTGTCTTGCACATGTTGCAGGATGGCGGTACAAGTGGCTTGTGGGGCCGCCACTGCTTGTCGAAGGATACGCCGATCCAAACGTGCTGACGTCACTCTGGTTGCACCGACATTCCTATAAATTGCCACATTTCCTTGTTCCAACCATCTTCTCCACAGTCGGTGCACCGTGGACGCACCAAGGTGTGTATCAGCTGCGATTTGACGTATGGACCAACCTGCCCTTTTCAGTCCGATCACCATGCCCCTCGTAAAAGCGTCTGTCTGCTTGAACTGCCTCCGTTTAAGATGACCTGGCATTCTCTGTTATTACACGTGTCTTTTGACACAATAACAAAATTTCTACAATGATTTTCCTTGAAGAAATAACGACACGAATACTGTCCTTCTGCAAGTTCCTTCCCTTATATCTTACTCCATGTGCGCACGAGAGCTGCGCATTTTACATCATTTGCATAACTCTGTTAGGCGCGTCTACCCTGAAATTTGCAGAATTTTCTGGCCACTATTTCTTGGTGTTTCATATTCAATGTCACGCAGTGTATATTCAGTAGAGAGAAAGTGGATATGTTTGCTCTCGAAAAATATATTTTATATATAATATAAATATTAACCGTAACGAATATTATTATCATTGTTCAAAACTATAAGTCTAAGGGATAAGTGTCTAAAAGACACTTATCCCTTAGACTTATAGTTTTGAACATTCTATTAAGGGATTAGCCTATTAATTATCATTATCATTATTATCATAATATTCTGTGTGTTCCGGAACATTATTAACAATTATCAATAATATTCGTTAGGCAAACTTCCACTCGGAGAAAACCCGGGCGAAGCCGGGTACACATCCGCTAGTAATAAAATAAACTTCTACCAAACTGCATATAGATCCAGACATTGTACAATTGATCAACTGTTCTACTTCTGCCAATCAATAATAGATTCTTTCCAGGAAAAACCAACAAAGAATACAACGGCCGTATTCCTGGATATGACCTCAGCTTTTGATCGAGTGTGGAGGGAGAAATTACTTGAAAGTCTGTACAACATCGGAGTCAGAGGAAAAGCCTTAATCTGGATTGCAGACTTCTTAAGGGGAAGAAGGATGCAGGTTCGGGTTAATGGAGCATTTTCCAAGGACAGAAGAACATGGGCTGGTGTACCTCAGGAATCTGTGCTCAGCCCTCTACTCTTCCTGCTATATGTTAACGACATCCATCCTTACCTCACTGAAGACACAAAGGTTGCCTGTTATGCAGATGATATGGCCATATGGCACACAAGTAGCAGTATAGAAAAACTGAAAAATACTGAACACATCAATGAGAGGACTGGAAAAGTGGGCAATGGATCTCAAAATGACCATAAACCCAATAAAAAAAAACTATGCGTCTTCTCCACTGAGAGGAAAAACAGGCATAAATTTAATCCCAAAATAAGCATAAACAACCAAAAAAATTGATAAAATTAGAAATCCAAAATACCTAGGTGTGATACTTGATGAGGAATTGCGATTTACAGAAAACATAATTAGCACCTCAAATAGAGCTACCAGAAAACTAAATATTCTGAGAAGGTTATGTGGAACAAATTGGGGATCAAAACCCGAAACCCTCAGAACAACATACACCACCTCTCTTGATAAGGCCAATAATGGAATATGCAACACCTGTCTGGGCTCTCTCAACCTCATCACTAAAAGGAAGACTAGACACTGTTCAAGCAAAAGCGGCCAAAATAATCACTGGTGCTGTTTCTTCCACCAACAATGAGAAAATTCAAAGAGAATGTGGCCTAGACCTACTCGAAAGCAGAAGACAATTAAAAACAATAAAATTCACAAATAGCTTAAAAGTAAAAAAAAAACGAACACAATATCCCATGGAACCTATTTAAACTGGACACAAAAAGAAAGACTTAAAAGATCTTCAACACTTCAGTACGACAACAATATTAGAAAAGGCATAAACATGAAACACAGTGACTTTCAAATTCAAGAAGAACCAACATTTCCAACCCCATTACCATCAAATATAATCATCAATCTCACCCTGAACGAACCCTGCAATAAAAAAGAGAACTTGGAACAAAACACTATAAAGGAATGACATTACATCCGGATGGCACAAGAACTTATAAAGCATGCAACAACTGTCCTGGTGTGGAACTAACACCTACTCACATATTCTCAACCCCAGCAATGGCCGCAGCTTTGCAGAAAATTCACTTAGACCCAGAGCAGCAGCTTTACACACCCAAGAAAGTGGATATTGCTGCTGCTGTGATGGAGATGCATGGAGACATCTGAGACTCTTTTTTGGACACGACAACAACAACAACTAACAATAATAAAATAAACTTCTACCAAACTGTCCGGCACTGTACAACTGATCTACTTCTGCAAATCAATAATAGATTATTTCCAGGAATAACCGTATTCCTGGATATGACCTCATCTTTTGATCGAGTGTAGAGGGATAAATTACTTAGAAGGCGGCACAACATCGGAGTAAGAGGAAAAACCTTAATCTGGATTGCAGAGTACTTAAGAGGAAGAAGGATAAAGCTTCGGGCCAATGGAGCATTTTCCAAGGACCGAAGAACATGGGCTGGTGTACCTCAGGGATCTGTGCTCAGTCCTCTACTCTTCTCGCTATATATTAACGACATCCATCCTTTCCTCACTAAAGACACAAAGGTTACCTGTTATGCAGATGATATAGCCATATAGAACACAAGTAGCAGTATAGAAAAATCAGAAAATATACTGAACACATCAATGAGAGGACTGGAGAAGTGGGCAATGAAACTCAAAATGACCATAAACCCAATAAAAGCAAACCTATGCGTCTTCTCCACTGACAGGAAAAAAGGCATAATTATAACCCCAAAATAAGCATAAACAACCAAATAATTGATAAAATTAGATCTCCAAAATACCTAGGTGTGATAAGGATGAGGAATGGCGATTTTCAGAACACATAATTAACACTTCAAATAGAGCTACCAGAAAACTACACATTCTGAGAAGGCTATGTGGAACAAATTGGGGGACAAAATCCACAATTCTCAGAACAAAATAAACCACCTTAATAAGGCCAATAATGGAATATGGAACACCCGTCAGGGCTCCCTCAAGTTCATCCCTAAAAGGAAGACTAGACAATGTTCAAGCAAAAGCGGCCAAAATAATCACTGGTGCTGTTTCATCCACCAACAATGAGAAAATTCAGAGAGAATGTGGTTTAGACCAACTCGAAAGCAGAAGACAATTAAAAACAATAAAATTCACCAATAGCTTAAAAAGTAAAGAAACCGAACATATATTCCATAGAACCTATTTAAACTGGTCACAAAAAGAAAGACTCAAAAGATATTCAACACTTCAGTACGACGAAAATATTAGAAAGGGCATAAATATGAAACATAATGACTTTCAAATTAAAGAAGAACCAATATTTCCTACCCCATTATGCCATCAAATGTAATCATCAATCTTAACCTGAATGAACCCTGCAATAAAAAAGAGAAGAAAACAAAACATACTTAAAAAGAAAGTACTTGGCACAATTGGTTTATACGATCAGATATGTTATTTAACAGCATATATAGAACTTACCCTTAGTAATGGAGGGGCCGGAATTAGCATAATATTTCAAGATTGAATACACATCAAAATCAAAGAAGGAGAAGGAAAGATATCGTTAAACTTCACTTGTGAACTGAGAGCTATCTGGAAAGCTCTTGATATATGCCTTAACCAACCATCCCTGCATCAAGCAGAAGGAATTTTAATATACAGCGACTTCATATCCGATCTAGAAACAATTCAGAAGGGCAATACTCAAATCACACAGAAAACACACTCCTTACTTACCCAACTGGAATCATTGGAGAATAACTGCATTCTACAATGGATTCCTGCCCGTGTTGGGATCGGGGGTAATGAAATTGCAGTTGAATTAGCAAAGGAACCCAGAAAGTTGAGCCAAAGGAAAGAACAAATGTCAGTATTTGACGCTGATGCTTTGACAAAATACAAGATAATTAAACAAAAAACAATGAAAGATCAAAATGCGAAATAAACTCTGAGAGAAAAATGACGAAAACTATAACAAGACTTAGAACAAAACACTATAAAGGAAATACAATACATTCAGTTGGCACAAGAACCTATATGACATGCAACAACTGTCCTGGTGTGGAACTAACACCTACCCACATATACGCATACACAGCAATTGCCGCAGCCTTGCAGAAAATTGACATAGACCCAGAGTAGCAGCTTTACACACCCAAGATAGCGGACATTGCTGCTGCTGCTGTGATAGAGATGCATGGAGACATCTGAGGCTATTTTTCGGACACGAAAACATCAACGGCATTCCAGCGATCAGAGATAGATAAATATTTTTCAAATGAATTAAAATAAAAACAATCGATACTGAGAGAAAGTTGAATTAAAAAAATCAGAAATTTATTACAAGGTATAATCAAAAGGTTCGGGGAATTAGTAAAAAAAAATTCTGAAATAGTTTTCGAAAAATAAAATTTATCGTCATAATCACGAGACCTCGTTCTATTAGAAAATATTTATATATTTTCGATATCTCAAATAATAAGAATTTTATAAGCATTTTTAAAAGAAAAGAAACAAAGGCGCGGCGTTTTTTTCAATGGATCTTAAAAGTGAACAAAGGGTATGCATAAAGTTTTGTTAAAAATTAGGAAAATCGGCGTCAGAAACGTTTCAAATGTTGAAATTGGAATTCGGGGAGGTAGCTTTATTATTATCCATAAACGTTTAAGTGGTTCGCCCGTGTCAAATCTGGTAGAGAGTCAACCCAAGTTGACGCACGCCAGGGAAGACCTCCTTTGGAAAATCATGAAGAACTGAGACCCAAATAATTGGTGCTTTAATAAAGAAAAACACTAGGACAACGATCAGAGAACTAGTAGAAGAAACAGGGGCTTCATATGGAACGTGTTAAAAAATATTGACCGAGAATCTTGGACTTGAAAGAAAGTTTTCGAAATTTGTTCCAAAAAATGCTTCATCACACGATAACGCCCCAGCACACAAACCCCAAAACAGCATGTTGACAATGCCTCATCCCACGTACTCGTCCGATTTAGCACCAAATGACTTCTCTACCTTTCTTAGAATGAAATCAGTTCTAAAAGGACATAGATTTGACACCGTTAATGCCATAAAGGAAAAATCGCTGAGCGTTTTGAGGGGCAGTACTTCTGACCAATTTTCTGGGTGCTTCCGGAACTGGGAAAAAAAGAATGAAACGCTGTATAGATTCCCTCAGTATTTTGAGGAATATTAACCCTTTTTAGTATATATTTATTTAATAAATAATTTATGACCCAATTCCCCGAATTTTTTTATCAAACCTTGTATCTTCGAAATTTAAATCGATGAGAGGATTCCATCAAACCCCATCTAAAATATCATTTTTTTTTGCTACATGTTTTAATTTGCATTTACCTATTTTACATATATATGATTGTATTTAAAAATCGTCAACCAATTCTTCTACTTTTGGCCAATAGGCGTTTTATTAATTTGTTATTTGATATTATTAGGGTTCTTTCCTGGTATTCAAAAAGGAAAAATATGTGTCGATCAGTTATATTTTTCAATTTGTCAAACAATTTGGCCGCTGAATCTCTGATTCTGGTAGAGCGCCATCAGACGAATAAAATTGTAACTAAAATCAATTTCGAATTTTTCATCCTGTGCCATAAAAAAATCCCTTTGCATCCTGAACACAATGGTGTTTACCGCATTACTCTAGAGCAAATATTCGCGGAGTTATTATTTTTTTAAGTTGTGCAAGACTTATGGATCACCCTGAATAATAACGGATGTGTAACCGGCTTCGCCCGGGTTTTATCCAAGTGAAAGTTTGCCTATCAAATATTATTGATAATAAGATTCCGGACCACACAGAATATTATGATAATAATGATAATAATATCCGTTACATTATATTGTTGCATCATGATTAATGCGTGTATTTTAAAAATTATTCATAATATTATTTTTGATATATTTAAAATTTAAATTATATATTTATTTATTTTTGTAAAAAAACAGATCATTACTATAAAATATTATGTACTATAAAACATTTGTATTTTGATACACTAAATAACCAAGCTGCTTTAAACTTTGATGTGATAAATAAAGAGAGATTCTAGGTGCTACCTAAATATATAGTTTACTTATTATTGACTGGTTTAACCTTGTAGAATGGTTGAGACACGTTCTGGAAAGATGCAAGACGCGTCTGAGGAGAGAATTATGACTGAAGAATCTGCCAAACCGCAGCCTAGTGCAACAATTGGTCGAGATGCACGTGCTGACCCAGTTGTCTTGAACCCCAACATAGACATCCCAAAATATGATGGAACAGAAGACCCTCGCCCATGGATTGAGTCCCTTGAAGAAATTGGCTTCCTGTACCACTGGGCAGAATATATTATTTCTCGCTATGCAGCCATGAATATGATCGGTAGCGCCAAAACCTGGCTGGACCTACACAAGATAAGTTTTACCAGCTGGGAACATTTCAAGAGCCGCCTAATTCAGGATTTTGCCTCAGACGCCAACAAAGGAGAAATGAAGATGAGGCTAAACAGAATGCAGCAGTGGAATGAACCTGCAATCAGGTTTGCAGAGGATATCCTTGTTCTGTGCAACAAGGCCGACCCCCAAATGGAAGAAGAGAATAAAATAAATTGGGTTATTGGAGGGTTGAAGAAAGAATACTATTTTGCCCTCTACTTAAACCCTCCTAAGAATACCAACGAACTCCTAAGATTGTGTAAAAAGATGGATTTATTTGAAAATAATTATCAATAACGTGTTGAAAAGTCAAAGGCTCAACATAATGTACCACGCTCTCTTCGTCCCCATCATCAAGAGCAATGGAAGAACGCTCCGTCGTTCAGAAAACCACACCAGAACACCTTCAAGCCCCAGGTTCCTGCTCCCAGACAATACCAGGCCAACCCATCGCCCCAGGTCTCTGCAGCTAGACGACCTGCCGATGCAAATCCAAGTCCAAGTTACAGACAGAAACAGACCCACCAAAATAAAGTCTACAATAAGAGTCCGATTACAAACAAAAGCAGGACGGAGGACGGAAGACCTATATGCTTTAAGTGCAATAGGCCAGGACATTGTAGGACATTGGCCATATACCCATTCTTGATTAATCAAGAAAAAATAACCACGGACCCTTTTCGGGCTTTATGCACCTTATCCCAGTACAATATTACATTTGTACTATTTTTCACATTGTGTAGCGTTCTCACGCAATTCTGGCCTTAACTACCCGTTTCATGATTTTTCAGGATGCCTTAATGCCCAATTTATTGGTCGTTGAGGTACAGCTTGCACCACGCTGATGAGGGCCAACAGCCCGAAACGCGTCCGTGGTTAGCTTTTTCTTGATTAATCAAGAATGGGTATTTAGCCAATTCTGGAATAATTAAAAATCAACGAGAATAGTTGATATTTATTCCGATAGATAGCGCAAACCATCAGCAACTTTCAATTGCACGATAAGGAGATACCTTTTTCTTAATTTATGCACCTTATTCCAGTACAATATTACATTTTTACAATTTTTATAACAAATTAAGTTATCAAAATTGATTATACAAATACAGCATAAGCATTAAAAAAATGCCAAAGACATTAGGAAAGATACTGAAAAAAGAAAACCAGACACCAAATGGAGCTAAATTCAAATGAAAAACTATAACAAATTAAGTAATCAACAATTGATTATACAAATACAGCATCAGACTATTTTTGAGAAAAAAAAGTTGCCAAATACATTAAGAAAGATACTGCAAAAAAGAAAACCAGTCACAAAAATGGAGCTAAATTCAAATTAAAATATATAACAAATTAAGTAATCAAAATTGATTATACAAATGCAGCATCAAGCTAATTATGAGACAAAAAAGATGCCAAAGGAAAGATACTGCAAAAAAAAGTAAACCAGACAAAAAATGGAGTTAAATTTAAATGAAAAATAATAAGAAAGTTGTATTATTATAGTAAATGACCACAAACACAATTCGCCAATAAATAACTAGTTTATTAAAATATTTTAGTCAAAGGAAGTGGGTAGTTAACAGAAAAATTAATCAAATTATGAACGGAATATAGGTTTAGGTATAGAAAAATGTAATATAAATATAATCATAAAAAGGTATAATATACAATTAGCTAAGTTTTGTCCTAACAGCGCCATCTATGTACAGTTTTAGAAACTATTCATCCTACATTCACTCTCCCAGTGACCAAGGTCACGTCCTGTACAAATCTTTGTGGAGGAAAAATAGTTCTGCCGCTCCGGGTTCTTCTCGGCGCCTCCTCGAAGTGAACTCTTCGGGTCTGTGCTTGGCGCGGCTGTGGCTGCTGGCATTCTCGTGGCAGGACTGTCTGGGGGTTTGGTAGCTGGCTGAGATGTGCATTATTAGAGTCATCCAGAATATAGGCTTGCTTTAGACGGTCTAGAGATACATTGTGATTTTTGTCTTTAATCAGGACAGTAAAATATATATCAGACCTCTCTAAAACTTTGAATGGTCCTTCATAAACTGGTTCTAGAGGTGTTCTCACTCCGTCTTTTCTGAAAAATACGTGAGAGCAACTTTTCAAATCTTTGTGCATAAAGACGTTTGGATTTCTGTTCGTTTTCGACTTAAAAGGTTGAAGGGATGCCATATCTCTTTGTAAATCTGAGATCAGCCTTCATTTTTCTTTTGTATCTTTTGAATTGTTGAAAAATTCACCTGGAAGTCTGATAGACTTGCCAAATACCATCTGTGCTATGGAGTAATCAGAAGTGCCGTAAATTGAATATCTTAGCCCTAAAAGGACTGTAGGCAGACTTTATGTCCATTTGGCGTGGCTATGAGCACTTATGGCTGTTTTCAAAGTTCGATGAAACCTTTCTACTTTGCCATTACTTTGGGGATGGTATGATGTAGCATACTATAATTGTATTCCACACATCCTAGCAAATTCCTTCAGTTGTTGGGACAAGAATTGCATGCCACGATCGGTAATCAGGAAGCATGGAGTTCCAAATCGACTAATCCAATCTCTGTAGAAGGATTTGATTATAGTTTCGGTTTTAATGTCTTCTAATGGTACAACTTCTACCCAATTGGAATAAACGGTCTATGCATGTCAGACAATAGCTTTTCCCTTCTGTTGGTGGCAGGGGTCCAATCAAGTCGATGTGGACTGTTTCAAACCGGTCATCTGGCAATTCGAATTTGCCATATTCAGTCTTTGTGTGGCGAGAAACTTTACTTTTCTGGCAGCCTAGGCATGTTTTTAGCCCAAATCCTCATATCTCATTTCATGTTGAACCATATATAGCGGGATGTAACTTCTTTGACCGTAGTCCTGATTCCAGGATGAGACAGTTCATGAATCAATTTAAAAATAGTCATCCTTTACTCTTCTGAGATATATGGTCGTATTTTAGAAGTAGAGACTTCGCCCCATAAGGTTTTCCCCGAAGGTAAAGGATGTTCTTTGAAACTAAGCGACTTATTTTGTGAACGTAGATTAACCAGATCAACGTCACCTTGCTGTTTTTCGGCGATGGAATCGAAATCTATGGATATTATTTCGTTGATTATGGACAATGTATCAGCTACAATGTTGTCTTTGCCACTGATGTGTTTGATGGAAGTTATGAACTGGGAGATATACTGTAATTGCCGGACTTGGCGTGGAGAAGCTTTTTCGGGATTCTGCTGAAAAGCGTAGGTTAGAGGTTTCTGCTCGGTGAAAACACTAAATTCTCTACCTTCCAAGAAGAATTTAAAATGTTTAATAGGAGAAAATATTGCTAATAATTCTCGATAACATGTACTATACTTAATTTGGCTTTCACACAAATTTTTTGAAAAAAAAATGTTATTGGTATCCAAGCTCTATCTTCTAACTGCTGTAAAACTGCTCCTATTGCCGTATTTGAGGCGTCCGTGCATAAGGTCAACTGACAATCAGGGTCGGTGAATGTCAACAGTGCTGCTTTTAATAGTTCAGATTTGCATTTTTCGAATTTCTGTTCGGCTACTTCCGTCCAAGGAATAGGACGCTTGTCATTTTTCTTCGAACCTTCACGAAATAATTCAGGATAGCTTGGTCTTCCGCAGCATTCTTCAAGAATCGACGATAAAAGTTTATCATTACTAAAAATTTGCAGAGATCTTGAATTGTTTCAGGTTTCTTGTATTCCATAATGGCTTTCACCTTCGACTGTATAGGCTTCGTTCCTTCTGTGGTGATTAGATATCCTAGGAATTCGATGTTATTTACATTTATGACGGTTTTGCTTGATTGATGCGTAGTCCGTATTGGTCAAGTCCCGATAAAACTGTTCTCAGATGGTTTTCATGTTCTTCCTGGGATGCCGAAGCCACTAGGATGTCGTCCAAGTATGGAAAGACAAAATCTAATCCATGTAACACTTCGTTGATGAACCTCTGGAGCGTTGCAGGGACGCCGCATAGTCCAAAACTCATCACCTCAAATTCGAAGAGTCTAAATGGTGTGATCACCGCTGTTTTTTCGTGATCATTTTCGTTAACTGGTATTTGGTAGTATGCCTTATATAGATCTAATTTGTAAGAGAAACCGTTTTTATTTAATATATGATTGAAATCTTCCAACTTGGGAACAGGGTATCTGTCTGGAATGGTCACACTATTGACGTTACGATAATCACCGCAAGGCCTCCAGGAGCTATCATTCTTTTTAACCATGTGCGAGGGACTTGCCCAAAGCGATCTAGATGGTCGAATTATACCATTTTCCAACATGTATTGGAATTCTCTTTTTGAGATCTTTAAAAGTTCGTTATTATATGGCCTTGCTCTAGCATATACCGGGGGACCTTTCGTAGTGATGTAATGTTTGACATTGTGTTGGAATTTTGGCTTCATTAAATTTGAAATCGTTATATTTGGGAAAGAAGAATACAACTTTGCATATTTTGAAATCTTGTCTAGGGAACTGATGCCATAACTGATCGAGGTTACTGTTCCTTTCGCTTTCAGGTTAGTTAAATCATCAATTAACTGACTGTTTTTCAGATCGATTATTAGGTTGTGTTTCTTTAAGAAATCAGCTCCCAGAATTCCTTTAGACACTTTGGCCATGATAAAATTCCACTTGAATTTTCTTCTCAAACCCAAATCGACATCCAAGACATGGAATCCATCGGTGATGAACAATCTAGATTTGCGACCTGAATTTATCGTTAGGGCAGCTAGCTGTGTCGCCGTTCCAACTGCCCGCGGGAGTTTTCCGAGAACTGTTCCACTGGCAAGGCGATTTGCATTTGTCTGGACGGCAATTTCGGCCAAACTTTTAATGGTAATAGCAGAATTTACCATTCGGTTTATATCGCCTGTATGGTGATCTAGGGAATTCTCTCGATTGGGATGTCGAACGTTCTCTCGCCCGGGATGCATAGGAGCGACTATCCCGTTTTGAAAATCTAAGAACTGCGATTTCCTTCCTCAATGACGCTAGAGCAGAAGTTAATTCTTCAATATTTGTATCTTTACTTTCGGTTTCGAAGGCTTGTGCTTGAGGACTTATCTCCTGTATCTTATCCGCCATTTCTGCGAGGCTGTCCAGATCTTCCCTACTAACTGCTAAAATATGTTTGATATTTCCTGGTAATTTGTCCATCCAGAGGGTTCGGATAACTTTGTCAGAGATATCTTGTTTAAATTTAAGAGTCTTAATTTTCCTGAGTAGTTGGCTAGGCTTCAGGTCTCCTAGTTCTAGCTCAGTGAGTAGCCTTCTAAGTTTCTTTTCTTCGCTCTCCTTGAAAATTGTTATTAGGCGATCCTTTGCAGAAGAATATTTAGGCTTGTTTTGGGGATCTTGAATGATGTCCAAAAGATTTTCGACAAGATGAGGTTCCAATTGGGCCACCAAATAGTTGAATTCAGTCATTTCTTGGCTGATTCCATTGATGGCAAATTGCGCCTCCACCTGATAAAACATATTTCGGGTCTACGCGTATCTGACTAGAAGGGTGGAATTTTAACTGCGACCTTTGCAGCTTCTGCCTCACTTTCTGCCATATTAAATAAATCGGGAATTTCTACAAAGGTTCCTATTGTAGCCACCTCGATCCCTAAGACACCACCAATAATGTGGATGCCCTTACTTCAAGCAGTATCCCTAAGCCTTACCACTGGTGGGGGGTCATTAGGGACTGACAAGAAGTGCTCCTAAATCGAGAAAAGCTTTTAACTCCAATAGTATCCAGAAGCCTTACCACTGGGGGAGTGACAAACTGGACTAGCTGAAGTATTATACTATGTAGTATTATAGTAAAAATGACCGCAAACACGATTCGCCAATAATTAACTAGTTTATTGAAATATTTTAGTCAATGTACATATTATTTTGAAATAAAGAGAAGTGGGTAGTTAACAGAAAAATTAATTAAATTAAGAACTAAATATCGTTTTAGGCATATAAAATGTAATATAAATATAAACATAAAAATGTTTCGGAATAAAAAGGTATAATATACAATTAGGTATGGTTTGTCCTAATAACGCCATCTATGTACAGTTTTAGAAACTATTTATCCTAAAAAGTATTTACAAATTAAATAAATGTAATAATTGAATCAGAAATACGAAATATATATTAGAAATTAGTAAAAAGTAATAATAAAAAAGAACGTGTTTTAAAAATAAATACTTCGATGATAAAAAATAACAAATAAAATATGATAAAAAAAACAACACTAGAAGACAAAAAATCTACGATTGCAAAATCAAACAAATTAAAAATAATTAAAGCTATTAATATTTGGAAAATAAAATAAAACGGTCACACATGTAAAGCAAAAAATAACGAAAATATTGGAACATAGATGGCTATTTATAGAT
>CP092864.1:165702069-165775167 GCA_030710605.1 Cordylochernes scorpioides
TTTAAAAGAACATCGAGACTTAAGAATTAATAAAATTTGTTAAGAAGAAAAAATATACGAATATTAAAAGGTATTAAGATAAAAGCGTAATAAGACTAAAAGGAGTTCCTACGTTCGACGGAAAACTGTGATAAAACTATGAGTATTTATAAAGTAAACAGTTTAAAAAGGATATTAAAATAAATGAACAAAACAGGGAATTCATGGGATAGATCAATGGCTATTTACGTAATAAACTTATATACGGACCTCAGGTACATCAATATGTCTGTTTATACTGTTAACCTCAGAGATAGCAAGGCCTCGACAACCAATCTTTTGTGTTTATGTGGTATATTAGAATAATGTGATTTGGATCGGTGTGTTGAAACTATGTCCTGTCTGTGAAATGTGCTGGACAATAAGTGATTTCGGATCGTTATGTCTGTTGTTTCTGTCGTTTCTGTATTCTGTCTTTAATGTAACGGCCTGGTCTCACCTACATAAACAACTGTCGCAATCGTTGCATTTTATGGAATAAACAGCATTGTTTCTTTGACAGTGTTCCGAGGCGTGTTGTTTTAGTGATAGGGTTCCTTAAGATAGTGCCTATATTAGGGGTGTTGGAAAAGTAAGTGCGGATGCCGAAGTTCTTTAATTCTCTATCTATTTTTATGCTTTGGAAGAATACGGTATGTGCAGATGGATTTATAGTTGTCATATATCTTGGTGCGGGATGGGTTATGAAATGCCTTAAAATAAAGTTTTTAGGATAACCAGAGGACATTAAATTTGAAATTATGTTATTTGTTTCTTCTGCTTTGACTCCTCAGTGTAAACAGTGGGTGTATATTCTCTTGGACAAGGTTCTTACTGTATTGATTTTATGGCTTAATGGGCAGAAAGATGAAAAATTTATATACATTGGGTGAAAGGTGGGTTTAATAGACTTCAGTATTATATCTATTGCGTGTTTTTGTTATGCGTATGTCCAAAAATGCCAAAGAGTCACATGTTTCAGTCTCAGAAGTAAAGTCTATGTCTTGATAGAAATTATTCAGTGTGTTGAGTATATCATTAAAGGCGTTAATATTGATTATAGCAAAGACATCATCTATGTATCTAGACCAGATTAAAATTGTCGTTAGGGAAGATATTAACTATACGTTTATCTATTTTGCGCATCACTATTTCTGAAAGGGGGGAGGATAATGGGCTACCCATAGGGGTGCCTTTGGTCTGTTTGAAGTAAGATTGGTTGAATTTAAAAATACTATGGAAAGACTGATTTTGATAAGTGCAATGAGTTTGGAAATGGTGTCTGTGGGGCAACCTTGTTCAATTAGAATTCTGTGGTGCAGTCTAAAATTGAGCTGGTGGGGGAGACTGGGATATAAATTAACAACATCAAATGAGACCATGATAGGTACCAGGTGTAAACGGCTGTTTGTTGTAACTACCTATGAAGACAGGAATGGAGGAAATGGTCGTCGGGGAGTCACTATCTCTGAGCATCGGGGCCAGTATTTTTGGCTATATAAGTTGCTAACGGAGCTGCAGGGGAGAGGTGTACGCGATGATGGGTCTTAGTGGGATACCTTCTTTGTGTAATTTAGGTAGGGCCGTAAATATAAGCTTTTGACATTATATTGGACAAAAAATTTTTGCATTCTTCGGAGCTAATGATTTTCTTCCTCAGCAGATTGTTGATTTCTTTTCTAAAAGAAGAGGTTGCGGTATTCTGATCATCTATGGATATGGGAGTAAACGTGAGCGGATCAGCAAGGATTGTGTCCATCTTGGAAATGTATTCGGCTGTGTTCATGATGACTGTAAGCGATCCTTATCGGATTTGGTGATGGTTATATCTTTGTTCATTGTTAGTGAGCGCAATACATTTTTGTTAATTTGGTAGGTATGTTGGGTTGGTTGCGGTCGCTAAGGACTGCTGCGGTGTGCTGTCTGATCCTAAACTTCTCTTGATGATTTAAGCGGAAAATGGACGATTTCAACTCCTGCTATGATTGTTAGGGTATCAGCTTTGGCTTGAGGTCTATATTTAAGTCCTTTAGATAATATGTTACCTGCTCTGTGGTAGGCTGGAAACTGGAGAGATTCACTATTGTTTTGTGGGCATTGTTCGGTGCGAGTTTGAGTTATATTTTTTTGGACCAATGTGTTAGTTTTCTTATTATGTCTAGCTGTAATGGTAATATCTTGCTTTTTGATGTTTTCTGTGATTCTTCTAAGAAAATCAGCCATGTCTTGAACTGTTAAATGCGTGGACAGGTGAAATAGGAGGCCTTTAACTGATTAACTCTCTCTGCAATCATTGCCTCGATGTTTGTGGTCCTTCCAGTAAGGTATCCACAGGTCTAACGTCCTCTTGGTATCGATGCTTTTGCAGCTTTTGATATATTCGAAGAGAATTTTCCAAGTTTTTGTCAGCGTTCTGTAATTCAATTTTTCGTTGCACAATTCTTCAAGCTTTTCTGTGAATTTTTTTAAAGTCGGCTTTCCTAAAGTTCCATGTTCTTTTATTCTGTTGGACATTCTCAATTTTGAAGTTTGGGGTTTTTAAAATTGGTCTGTGTCACTGATTGCACCTCTCAGGTTTTCCATTGTGTTGTGGGTGCGATGTTGAAATTTATCGCTGTGATGTCTATTGCGGATTCTGTGCCTGTCGACTTGGATAGATAGGTGTTCTCTCCCTTATTTAATGTGTAAGGTCGAGGTCGGTGACCTTTGTTATCCTGGACAGATGATCCCCAAGTTGAACTTTTGGCGTTAAAATCGCCGAGTATGATTGTGATATCCGAAGAGGCTTCACTTAATGTCTCTATTGTGTGTAAGCATACAAAATTCAAAGATTTCACGAGCTGAAAGTTGGCGATTTTGAGATGCGTCAAGAATTCGCTGCATGGTTTTCCGGAAAATTGATATTGATGAAAACTGGCTGTCGAATGTTCTGTGGGCAGATGATGCTCACTTTTCTCTAAACGGAGAATCTAACATTCAAAACAGCCGTTTTGGGGCAAAAGAAAACCCTAGTATTTTTACAGAAATGCCACTTTATCAGCCTATTAGTTACAGGTTTGTGGGGGTTCACTTCTTCTTTTATTATTGGGCCATTTTTTCTTTGAAAAATCAATGGAAGAACTTTTTAAAACCGTTTTTGTAACTGGTGAACGTTATGTTCATATGGGGTATTCCCAATTGCAGGGAAAAAGCACTAAGCGAAATAACATTCATGAAAGTTGGAGGACCTCCTCATATCTCCCGAGGTGCCAAACAATTGCTGAAGAATACGTTCGTTGAAAATCGTGTGATAAGTCGCCACTTTATATACCAGGCCTCCAAGATCACCAGACATGACACCTTGCGATTTTGTTTATAGGGGGACATTAAATCGTGTGTTTTATCGATGCTGGCCTACCACATTGGCCATGTTGAAGGCTTCTATCAGATGGCACGTTTTATCAATTTCAACTGATATGTTATTTAATGCTGTCCATTCTGTCATTTATCGTCTGCAGGCGGTGTTTGAGAATGAAGGGTGCTACATTGAGCAAGGATTGTGACCTAATACAAGAGAGAAAGCAGTTACCTCATGTGTTATATAAGCTGCCATGTATTATATTATCTACCAATATTTTGCAGCTCTTTGTGTTGGGATATGGGGATAATAAATGCTGTCCTCACATCTTGACTCTTTTTTTTTTTGTGAGCAGTAATATTTTGTTAGTCATTTGCTCACATATTATGTCGTGCAAACCAGAGTGCTATAACTTCTCGAATAACACTGGTACACACAATTTTTCCCTTTAATTTTAGTTTTTCGCTTTTCGTTCATTAGAATAAATAGCATAAGGAATATTTTCTGTGCACCAATAACTTTAGAAATTTTGTGCAAAAAAATAATACAAAATGATTTTACTACCACGTTTTTCAACGCAAAAGGTCGATTTGAAAAATATTTTTATTTGAAGGGACACATTTTTAAAAATTGGGTACAGTATGAGAGAGAGTTGAATTAAAAATATTAGAAATTTATTATCTTCGGAAACACAAACCGTATCTAAAATATCATTTTTTTTTGCTACATGTTTTAATTTGCATTTACCTATTTTACATATCTCTGATTGTATTTAAAAATTGTTAACCAATTCTTCATACTTTTGGCGAAGTGGTGTTTATTAATTTGTTATTTGATGTTATTAGGGTTCTTTCCTGGTTATCAAAAAGGAAAAATACGTGTCGATCAGTTATATTTTTCAATTTATCGAACAATTTGGCCGCTGAATCTCCGATTCTGGCAGTGCGCCATCTGGCGAATAAAATTGTAACTAAAATCAATTTCGAATTTTTCATTATTTGCCATAAAAAATCCCATTGCATCCTGAACACAATGGTGTTTACCGCATTGCTCTAGCGCAAATATTCGCGGAGTTATTAATTTTTAAAATAGTGCGGGACTTTTGGATCACCCTGTATATATACACAATTACCTCATCTTTTTAAAATAAAGTATAATGTTTAAGAGAAAATATATTCCTCATAAAATTTAAAATTAATAGAGAAAAAATGGAATTTTTAAAAATGTTAAATCAGTAACATCAAATATATAGCCATTATAAACACTAATATTTTAAAATTATTTCTAATTAGTAATGGAAAACGCGAGGTCATCAGGCATACAGCAGGCTTCTTGCCAAAACCGAAACCTATCTCTACCGCAGTGGAGCGCTGGTTGTGAGTGAAATTGGCCAATTTGTATAAATTTTTTAATAACTTCAAGGATATTCGAGATTGACTCCTGAAATTTTGATTATTTTTTTCAGATTAACTCTAATAAGCGTGGCCCATAAGTCGCGAAGCCTCTTTTTTTTTAAATTAAATATTAAAGGTTTTCGGGACTTATAGGCCGCCTGTATACTGTAAAATTTCAGCCAGATTTGTTACGTATTCAGGACGTGTATTTAGGATATATATATGCGATGAGGTATCCAGTCGACTTAATCTATGGTGTGAGTGAGTCCCTGTCAACTCTCGCTATACTGTGTTAACCGAGAGGAACAGTCAGGGTTTAGAGAGTTTTCCAGTACCTCTCTGCACCTTGGAAGACCTTTAACAGTTCTCACAGAGTACAGGCAGTCGTGGTCGAGGCAGAGTGGAAAGCTTGGTAATGTCCATACAAAAAAACGAAGAAACACAGTTGCACTAGGAAAGTTCAGGGAACAGATAGGAGTCGAACAAGGAGCGAAAGATGGAGCTAGAAGAGTTCTCACTGTTCTATATGGTCGATGAGGTGGAACTTGGACACAACCGACGAGGGCTTCTGCTGATGGTGAAGGGACTATAAAGCGACTATATTTTCGGCTAGGGCGGAGGTCTTATATATCTTTGCCGAGAGAGGAAGTATTAAATTTCAACGGATGCAACAAGAGCGTGCATCTGAAGCAATATTTTATACTCTGGCAACGCCCTGGCAGTTTCCTATCTTTAGACCTTGTTGTGGGACTGCTACATCTCGATCTCTGCTTCAGCTCAACTCTTAATCAATCACAGAGTTTTTTTTATTTATCCTCAGTTAGTACAAAGTACATTACAAATGGTGATGTAATGACACATTTCAATCATGCATATAATTATTTATAGATGTGTTTCTATTATACAATATGAAAATCTTGTTATAAGTATTATACAATATGATCTTTTTGGTTTAAATTACCATATATATATATGTAATATATCCAAAGTTATTACACTGCAATATTTGATGTATTACACTGTTGTAGAATTCTGTCGACTTAACCGTTCTGTGACAATATCGTTGCGGAATTTCTTGTTGTTTGATTTGAATGGTGAGGATTGGTTGAAACGCAGTCGTTTGAGTGGAAGTTGAAGCATACAGTTAGGAATAATCAGGACACGTGATGGGGTTTGAAATAAAGGCAACTGGGTTGGAGGAAAGAAAGCTTGAGAGGGCGGAGCGGGTTTTGATTGTTAATTATCTGATCACATGGTGGTGATTGTACTTAGCTACGGGATGAGCAGAGGGGAGAGAGGTCCAGAGCCGATGTCACCTCCTTGGGAGCCAAAGCACTACTGACAATTCTTGCCTTTCGATTTAACACCACGAGTTGTCTTCCTTCCCATTGGTCGAAGAATGGAACGTGTCCCGTTTTTCTATTGGTTGACCTATTTAGGGGAGGCTTTCTAATTGGACCGGCGGCTTTCTTTGGTGTTAGTTACGCCCGGCTGGTCAGGAAGTATCGGGTGTGTTCGACTCTATTTACTTCCGCGTTATCAAATACGTCCGGTCCTGTCCGGAAATATTGGGCGTCTCTATACTAATATAACTTCTGCGGATACCAGATACGTCCGGGCTTGCCAGGAAGTATTGACTGTACAAGTTATTTATACTTGTGCCCGCTTTTAGCCTGCTTCCTATGTCTTGTTGCCACTTTCTTTCCTCCAGTTACCTTGTTCTTTATTAAATCTTTGAAAATCATACATTGTACATGCATAGTGGGTCGGGGGGGGGCATACAATTATATACAAATTATGACAGATGCGCCCCCTACATGTGAAGAATTCAAGAAGGGGTTAGCCTGAGAGAATTCTGTAAGGTGAAAAAATAATTTTGTGGGAAAATTAGTTGTGGGTATTGAGAGTCTATATACAAGCATTGGTGGCGATATAAGAAGTAAAATAGAATGGTTGTTGATGATATAGGTTGAGTATAATTAATAGAAATCAAAAAATATTTTAATTGTAAGAAATCAAAATGAATGCTATGGTACATAGTGGATTAAAAAGAAAAGAAAATGCGCCTAACTAATTTCTACTCGAAATTGGAAAAAATCGAGGGAGTTCTATTAGGGCTTTTGAGAAATCAAAAATAATATAAAAATAAAAAGTTGGACGAAATCAAAGTAAAGGTTTGGTTGCATGGTGAGGAAAAAAAAAATGTTTTGTTGCATGGTGAAAAAAGAAAGTGCTTGTTGCATGGTAAAAAGAAATGCCTAATTATATTTCTGCTCGAAATTGGGAATGGAAATCGAGGGATTTTTATTAGGTCTTTTGAGAATCAAAAAATAAAAATAAAAATAAAAGTTGGAAGAATCAAAGTGAATGCTTGATGCATGGTGAAAAAAAAAGGAAAAATGCCTAACTATATTCTTGCTCGAAATGGGAATGGAAATCGAGGGATTTTTATTAGGTCTTTGAGAAATCAAAAAATAAAAATAAAAAGTTGGAAGAAATCAAAGTGAATGCTTGATGCATGGTGAAAAAAAAAGGAAAAATGCCTAACTAATTTTTGCTCGAATTTTGGGAAAAGAAAACGAGGAAATTTCATAAGGTGTTTTGAGAAATCAAAATAAAAATAAAAATAAAAAGTTGGAAGAATCAAAGTGAATGCTTGGTTGCATGGTGGAAAAAAAGAAATAGGAAAAAAAAGAATCTTTTTGTAAATCAAAATAAAATATAATATCCAATTTTAAAAGAAAACCAATGAGTTCTCGTTGATTTGAAATTATGATAATATAAACTAATTGGTAAAAAAAATGATAATTAATGATTAAAGTGATAATAAGTTGAATAAATTGATAAATGATTATATATTTAAATTTTAATTGAGAGAAAATAATGAAAATTATTAATATGAAAAATAAGGTGTATTGGTTTGAACCCTTTTGTATATCTACATGCCCTATAAATGTTTTAATTGCTCAATTATGCCCTATAAATTTTTTGTCTTTGTGTGTGTTGTGGAAAATGTTAGAAGTCTGTTGTGTAAGAAATGTGTGTGCGTGTACCTTGTTTGATTTTCGAATGACAGTCGATTTGATTGACATTGTAAAGTCGATGCGCAGGCTTGAATTGGAATCCAAATCGGTGGCATAGAGAGGTTCCCAGTTGACCTCAATTTAGCTGCTGGTCGAGGATGGTAATTAGAAACCGGACATGGAACGTGGGGGCAGCAAGACTTCCTCTCTATTTGCACGTAATTGGATCCGGAAGTGGGGGAACTACGTTTCCTGTCCGCCTAATTGATTTTGTGTGCTATTTGCATCTTGTTTTTGGAGTGTGACTTCTCCGACATTGGTTGGTCATCTTTCAGTTACTTCTATCTCCTCGGAGTTTATTAGATTTTCTGCAAAAATGGTTCCTAAAAATTATGAGAAGTTTTATAAATGCTTGTCCAAAATTAAAACTGCCTCTTGTAGTTCGAAAATTTTATGAGCGGGCATGGTATAGATAAACAAATAATTAATAAATAAAATTGGGATACATTTGTATGGTAGAACTAACAAACAAAGGATGAAATCAGATGAAAGAATAGGGTATTGCCCCATGTTCCTCCATATTTTTGTAAATGGGAAACTCTGAAATATTTGTTCGAATCTTATTAATTGTAGAATTTAAATCATGGTAGGTTCGCAGTTCTCCTGTTTGATCGTTAATGGTTTTATTAGCGATATGTCGGTGGTAATGATTTAGGTTGAGATGTGTGATCGTTTCTCTGACGTGGGTGGTGTAATTTTGGCATTGTTTGTGTTGTGTGTACGCTGTGCTTTATGTACGAATTTTGTTTTGCTCTGGGGCCTGTGTCGGTATTTTTACGTGAAGGTTGGTTGTATTCATCGATTCTTCTAGCGAATCGCAGGTGGGGCAGGTTTTTACCTGTTTTGCGATGTCTTGTGTCATGTTCTGCCAATAATATTGTGACGAGATGGTCTCGTCATCTTGGAGATGTTTGGGTGGTGGTGTTGTGTGTGTACGGACTTAAGAAGTCTGGTTGTAAGTGAACTTGGGACTATAGTTTTAAGTACTCCTTTTCGGGAGACGGTGCGCAGTTTATTGTGATCCATAGTCACGCGAGATTTTCCCGGTGGAGAAGACTGTTGGCTCTTTATGAGTGGCGCATCTAGAAAGCCACAAAATGGGATACGAGTTACAACGCCCGTTTCATATTGTTGTACTCCATTTATGCTACGGACCTCATATTCGTATCTTGACAGTCTTAACCTCCATCGAAACAATCTGCCTGACGGGGCTTTGATCTCTTTCAACCACTGCAATGCAGGATGGTCAGAAAGTATTGTAAACTTTCTGCCCATTAGACAGGCGCGGAAGTTATCCACACTTTCCACAATGGCTAGGCATTGTAGTTCCAAATCTGAATAATTTCGCTCGTGACCACGCAGAGAGCGGCTGAAATGTTGAACTGGGTATGTCTTCCCATCAGGGTAGACTTGTTTAAGAATGCCTGCAATGCCGAATGTTGAGGTGTTACAGTGCACCTGGCATGGCAGACCTTCTTGGTAAAGGTATAATGTGGGGTGTGTGGTAAGGCTTTCTTCAGGTTAGTGAACGCTTTCTGGCATTCGTCACTCCAGACCCACACGACATCCTTTTTTAGAAGGTTGACAAGTGGCGTCCGCAAGCGGGCGTGGTCCGGAATGAACTCTTATAGGCGTTCACAGCTTTTAGGAAAGATCGCAATGTTTTTCGATTGTGTGGTTGTTTGGTGGCGTGAATTTTTTCTATGTTTTGTGTAGACGGGATGATTGTATTATTCTTAACGGTTGTGCATGCGCTTGTTTGTTGTTGTTGTCTTTTGGCGCGCGTGTTGCGTTTGTTGTGCGGGTTGTGCGTGTTTGTTGCGTGGTGACGTATGGGTGCGTGTATGTTGTGAGGTACATTTGCGTGGTAAGTGGGTGAGCTGTGTCGGTGTACGGACACTTTTTTGGGCATTATTGGAATTGTAGGTTGAAGTCGTGGTGGCTTTATATGTTGGGGGCATGAAAAGTTGCGTGGTGTGAGATTAGAATGGTGGCATGTAAATATTTGAGGTTTGGGCAATGAATGCAGGCAAAGGTTTCCATGTGTGAAAGCTTTGTGTGCTGTACGAGTCCTTTGCGGACAGGTTTTGGTCTAGCCCGTGCTTGCATTCATTTGGTACATGTTTAGATACATGGTTAAAGGGGTAGGTAGGGTTAGATAAGAGTTCAAAGTCAATTCTTGACGCCATAGGGGGGGTGCCTACCTTAGTCTCGAAAAGTCTGCTCGGCTGGGGTGTCTCTGGCTTGACTTGGTTGTTGTGGACTCGGGACTGGTGATTTTGGGACTGCTTGCACCGTCCGCGAAGTGGAAGTGAAGTCCGGTACTGGAATGTCGTTTCGGGATCGTTTGCACTGTCCCGTTTGTGCGGATTACTTTCAAGTGCGGGGGTACGGGTACGGCATGGCGGTGGATGACTCCTCGGTGGTCGGTGTCCGGTCTCGGTGACACTTGCCTGGGGTGGTGGCACGTGTGTCGGCTGCCGCGCTCATCTCGCCTTTCGGTCGGCGGGGGGTGTGGGCTGCTCCGGGGGTGGCGCTACGGAACGTCGTTTGTAGTTGAGTGGACCTTGCTCCTTGAAGTGCGGCGGTCAGCTGCAAAATTATTGTCGCCAGGGTGTGTTTTGTCGCTTCGCTCGTTGCCAGTTTCTTCCCTCTTTCTTTCGTAGGGTTGTCCGTTTTTACGCTTATTAAATCCTGATTAATCTCCATCTCTTTATCCTGTCGACTCTATGTAATATATCCAAAGTTATTACACTGCAATATTTGATGTATTTCACTGTTGTAGAATTCTGTCGACTTAACCGTTCTGTGACAATATCGTTGCGGAATTTCTTGTTGTTGATTTGAATGGTGAGGATTGGTTGAAACGCAGTCGTTTGAGTGGAAGTTGAAGCATACAGTTAGGAATAATCAGGACACGTGATGGGGTTTGAAAATAAAAGGCAACTGGGTTGGAGGAAAGAAAGCTTGAGAGGGCGGAGCGGGTTTTGATTGTTAATTATCCTGATCACATGGTGGTGATTGTACTTAGCTACGGGATGAGCAGAGGGGGAGAGGTCCAGAGCCGATGTCACCTCCTTGGGAGCCAAAGCACTACTGACAATTCTTGCCTTTCGATTTAACACCACGAGTTGTCTTCCTTCCCATTGGTCGAAGGATGGAACGTGTCCGTTTTTCTATTGGTTGACCTATTTAGGGGAGGCTTTCTAATTGGACCGGCGGCTTTCTTTGGTGTTAGTTACGCCCGGCCTGGTCAGGAAGTATCGGGTGTGTTCGACTCTATTTACTTCCGCGTTATCAAATACGTCCGGTCCTGTCCGGAAATATTGGGCGTCTCTATACTAATATAACTTCTGCGGATACCAGATACGTCCGGGCTTGCCAGGAAGTATTGACTGTACAAGTTATTTATACTTGTGCCCGCTTTTAGCCTGCTTCCTATGTCTTGTTGCCACTTTCTTTCCTCCAGTTACCCTTGTTCTTTATTAAATCTTTGAAATCATACATTGTACATGCATAGTGGGTCGGGGGGGGGGGGGGGGCATACAATTATATACAAATTATGACATATATATATGTTGTAATAATAAAAATGATGAGTGAAGCCGACAAGGTCACAGCTCTTCCAACATTTGGTCAAGGCCTGAAGTGGAGGCGCACTAGCCTGAAGACAAAAAAAGACCACACGCATAGGAGTATAGTTACCTCGGTTTAGGGGTGGTTCCCGCGAAGGATGAGACTAAGGGGAGCCCTGGGAACGCTCTGGTCAATCGGGTAGCATGGCAGCTAATTACTCTTCTACCCTGCCTGTTTGTGCTGGGTACCTCCTCTTTTGCCTCAGAGAGCCCCAGCTTATATCATATTGGTGACGTCAGAGGAGGGAGGACGTCCGCGTCGAATCAGGGACCGTCACGACGATGTCTATAAATATTTCTTGTTTATACTATCCTTCCAGGCTTACATCCCTTTCTCTCCCGGGTATCCTTTTTATTTGCGCCATTTTATAGATACACATAATCTTGATTTTATATACAACATTCACGACAGATATATGGGCCACCTGTATACTGTTAAAATTCCAGCCAGATTTGTTACGTATTGAGGACGTGCATATAGGATAAATATAAATATATATATTAAAAATGACATATCCTGAACAGGAGCAAATGTGCTTTACAGAAGGCAGAGCGCCATCTGGTGGAACAGAAATCAACTAAACATTGATTTAGCCTGTTCCCTGATATTTGGCCAACCCAATTTCTTGATAAATCAAGAAAAGCCATCCATGAACGCGTTTCGCGCTTTTGGCGCTCGTCAGCGTGGAGTAGGCTGAACCACTGCGACCAAAAATATATATATTTTGGTCCCAGTGGCTTCCTGAAAAACCAAGAAATGGGTATTTAAGGCCAAACTTGCGTAAATACGCTTAGCACAATATAAAACGAAAGAAAAAAAAGATAAAAAGATCAAGTGTTGAAATCAATATTAAAAATGGCATATACTGAACAGGAGCACATGTGCTTTACAGAAGGCAGAGCGCCATCTGGTGGAACAGAAATCAACTAAACATTGATTTAGCCTGTTCCCTGATATTTGGCCAACCCAATTTCTTGATAAATCAAGGTCAAATATCAGGGAACAGGCTAAATCAATGTTTAGTTGATTTCTGTTCCACCAGATGGCGCTCTGCCTTCTGTAAAGCACATGTGCTCCTGTTCAGGATATGCCATTTTTAATATTGATTTCAACACCTGATCTTTTCATCTTTTTTTTTCTTTCGTTTTTTAATATTGTCACGGTAAGAATCGCAAGCAACAGGCGAAGATAAATAGAAGAATAATCGTTTATTGCTGCCAACGAGCAGACTACGCAAATCAAAGAATACACGAATATATACCAATCATTAATTCAATCTATGCAAAACAAACACAAACAAAATCTAAAACTTAATTAGGTAAAACAATACAACAAATAACGCTACAATGCCCTCCTCTCTAAAAGGACAGCGTCCTCGCTGTCAGACGGCAGGCTCATCCTCGGGTAGGTCCAGTTGTTCGTCCGGGTCACGGTAGTTCTTCATTCTCACTACGTGCACAATTTCCTTTGGCTTACGATGGCAGTTAGTAGTGTCTAGGCCCTATAAGGGCCGAAATATCGTTTTATTAATTTTTCGGATATCCCTATTTTCCGGACAGGTATAAATATCCATACTTTATCGCCTGGCTGATAGCTCACCTCTCGATGTTTGGCGTCGTAGAGTCATTTATTGACCTCTTGCGCTCTCAGTGTATGTAGCCGAGCCAATTGTCGCGTCTCCTCTGCTCGGGTCACTATCTCTCGATTATAGTCCTCTTGATATTCATCTTTTAAAAGAGGTAACAATGTATCTAACGTAGTTTCAGCTTCTCGTCCATGAGGCTGAATGGGGTGAATCCGGTGGTGTCCTGCTTCGCCGTATCGTAATCAAACGTGATTAAAGGAAGAATAACGTCCCATTCTTTTGTTCGACGTCCACATACATTGACATCATGTCGGCAGGGTTTTATTAAGTCTCTCAGTGAGACCATTCGTCTGAGGATGGTACGCCGTGGTAAATCTCTGAGCCGAGGAGCAAAGTCACGTCAGCTCGGATATTAGTTTAGACTGAAAAACCCTACACTGGTCAGTACGTCCTCCAGGACGAACTTGGCCACTTGCTTAGCGTCTGCCAATGGTAAGGTTCGGGTGATAGCGTATCGCGTCAGATAGTCTGTGCAAACTATTATCCATTTATTTCCTGAATGGGATATTGGGAATCTTCCGAGGAGATAAATTCCGACTCTTTGGAACGGAACAGAGGTGGGTGGTATCGGTTGCAGCAACCCGGGCGGTCGCAAGGGAACATGTTTACGACGCTGGCACTCCCTACAGTGACAGACATATTTTCTTATGCTCCTCAGAAGACCTGGCCAAAAATATTTCCTCCTAATTCTATCGTGGGTTTTAGACAACCCTAAATGACCGGCTTTGGATTATCTGGAGACTTCTGAGGACGTCAGGGCGCAAATGCCTGGGTATCACCAATAGCCACGGTTGCCCCACTGGGTCGAAATTCCACTTGTAAAGAGCTCCATTGATTATTTTGAAGCGGTTTTGATCGTTCTTCAAACATTCCTCCGATATTATCACAATTACCGGATCTCTCCGTTGTTCCGCGACGATATTAGTTAAAGCAGCTAATGTTAGTATGTCATCTTTGGATTCCCCTGGGTTATTCGCTTCGATTGGATTGCGTGAGAGAAATCGGCATCTTGATGTTTTCTGCCGTTTTTATATACCACGCTCCACATTGTACTCCTGAAGTCTTAAGGCCCACCTGGCCAGTCTTCCCGACGAGTCCTTCAGGCCCGAAAGCCAACAGAGCGAGTGATGATCCGTCACAATTGTAAACGAGCACCCAAATAGGTATGGACGGAACTTACCGATCGCCCAAATCGCGGCAAAGACACTCCCGCTCCGTTGTTGAATATTTTTTTCAGCTGTTGACAGCGTTCTTGATGCATATCCAATCGGTTTTTCACTTCCTCCCTGGACCTGGACCAAAACCGCACCAATTCCAAACCCGCTGGCGTCGGTGTGCAGTTCGGTCACATACTTTTCGTCAAAGTGGGCCAAAACGGGTTCCGACCCGAGTGCCAGCTTCAAGGATTCATAGGCCTGCCGTTGATCTGGTCCCCATTCGAATATGGTGTCTTTCTCAACAACCTGTGTAGTGGTTCAGCTTTTTGAGCAAAATTCTTAATGAAACAACGATAATATGAGCACATTCCAATGAAACTTCTTACATCAGTGAGGGATTTGGGAGTAGGAAATTTGGACATAGCATCAACTTTATCCGGGTCGGGGTGCACGCCCTCTCCATCCACCAGATGCCCAAAAATGCTTAGTCGTTTTGTTCCGAACAAGCACTTGTCTGGATTTAACACAAGTCCAGCCTTTGAGAGACACCTGAGAACTAATTCAAGGCGTCGAACATGTTCGTCAAAGGTGGGTGAAAACACAATAATATCATCCAGATAGCAAAGACACATTGACCACTTCAACCTCCTCAGCAAGGTATCCATCATTCTTTCAAATGTCGCTGGGGCGTTACACAACCCGAAAGGCATAACTTTGAACTCGTACAATCCGTCGGGTGTAATGAAGGCGGTCTTCTCGCGATCTACCTCATCCACCTCAATCTGCCAGTAACCAGAACGGAGGTCCATGGAAGAATAATAACTCGCCCCTCTTAAGCAATCGAGTGTATCGTCAATCCTTGGTAGTGGATATAATCCTTTTTTTATTTTATTCAGGTGTCTGTAATCGACACAGAAACGCCAACTACCATTTTTATTTTTCACCAATACCACAGGATAGGACCAAGGACTTTCGGAAAGCTAAACTATACCTCCTTTCAACATTTTGTCGACCTCTTTCTGAATGGTTTGACGTTCGACCTGCGACACTCGATATGGACGGCGTTTAATCGGGGGATGGTCCTCTGTATTTATCTTGTGCTTGGCTGTGCTCGTCAGATTAGACGGAAACTTATTAAATTCAAATAAGCCGCTGAAACTCCCAAGTATTGAACATATCCTGGTCCTTTCAAGCATGGATAGATCAGGGCTTATCATCGAGGCAATGTTTGGAGAGTTTTCTTGTCCAAGAATCCCCTGCCGATTGGTGTCCGAAGCATCACCGATGACTGCCAGGTGACCCTCTTCCAGTACTTGTATCTCTCCAATATACATTCCTTTGGGGACAGTTCGATAACATGTGCCGATGTTGGTTATCCAAATTCTCCCTTTTCCATGCTGGACAGCGAAGATCGAGGCGGGAACCATCAGATCACGTTCCAGAAAGAGGATCTTCGAAGGCTCAATTACGACATCACTCACACCGAGTATAGCTTCGCTGATTACGTTTATCTGCTTGGTCGATCCAGCGGGGATATAAAGCTATCGTCGGCGACCACAGTTGGGAATATGCTCGAATAATCCTCTGGTAGTTCTGCTTTTTCTAAAAGAATCTCGGCGCTACCACAATCGATTATAGCTTTTGACGCCTCCAGGAAGTCCGACCCGAGAATGATGTCGTGGCTACAACTTGGTAAAACGACGAATTCAAACGGCTGTACCAATCCGTTTATTTCTAAACGTACTTACACGTCACATACTTTTCGTCAAAGTGGGCCAAAACGGGTACCGACCCGAGTGCCAGCTTCAAGAATTCATAGGCCTGCCGTTGATCTGGTCCCCATTCGAATATGGTGTCCTTTCTCAACAACCTGTGTAGTGGTTCAGCTTTTTGAGCAAAATTCTTAATGAAACAACGATAATATGAGCACATTCCAATGAAACTTCTTACATCAGTGAGGGATTTGGGAGTAGGGAATTTGGACATAGCATCAACTTTATCCGGGTCGGGGTGCACGCCCTCTCCATCCACCAGATGCCCAAAATGCTTAGTCGTTTTGTTCCGAACAAGCACTTGTCTGGATTTAACACAAGTCCAGCCTTTGAGAGACACCTGAGAACTAATTCAAGGCGTCGAACATGTTCGTCAAAGGTGGGTGAAAACACAATAATATCATCCAGATAGCAAAGACACATTGACCACTTCAACATCCTCAGCAAGGTATCCATCATTCTTTCAAATGTCGCTGGGGCGTTACACAACCCGAAAGGCATAACTTTGAACTCGTACAATCCGTCGGGTTTAATGAAGGCGGTCTTCTCGCGATCTACCTCATCCACCTCAATCTGCCAGTAACCAGAACGGAGGTCCATGGAAGAATAATAACTCGCCCCTCTTAAGCAATCGAGTGTATCGTCAATCCTTGGTAGTGGATATACATCCTTTTTTGTGATTTTATTCAGGTGTCTGTAATCGACACAGAAACGCCAACTACCATTTTTCTTTTTCACAAATACCACAGGATAGGACCAAGGACTTTCGGAAAGCTGAACTATACCTCCTTTCAACATTTTGTCGACCTCTTTCTGAATGGTTTGACGTTCGACCTGCGACACTCGATATGGACTGCGTTTAATCGGGGGATGGTCCTCTGTATTTATGTTGTGCTTGGCTGTGCTCGTCAGATTAGACGGAAACTTATTAAATTCAAATAAGCCGCTGAAACTCCCAAGTATTGAACATATCCTGGTCCTTTCAAGCATGGATAGATCAGGGCTTATCATCGAGGCAATGTTTGGAGAGTTTTCTTGTCCAAGAATCCCCTGCCGATTGGTGTCCGAAGCATCACCGATGACTGCCAGGTGACCCTCTTCCAGTACTTGTATCTCTCCAATATACATTCCTTTGGGGACAGTTCGATAACATGTGCCGATGTTGGTTATCCAAATTCTCCCTTTTCCATGCTGGACAGCGAAGATCGAGGCGGGAACCATCAGATCACGTTCCAGAAAGAGGATCTTCGAAGGCTCAATTACGACATCACTCACGCCGAGTATAGCTTCGCTGATTACGTTTATCTGCTTGGTCGATCCAGCGGGGATATAAAGCTATCGTCGGCGACCACAGTTGGGAATATGCTCGAATAATCCTCTGGTAGTTCTGCTTTTTCTAAAAGAATCTCGGCGCTACCACAATCGATTATAGCCCTTGACGCCTCCAGGAAGTCCGACCCGAGAATGATGTCGTGGCTACAACTTGGTAAAACGACGAATTCAAACGGCTGTACCAATCCGTTTATTTCTAAACGTAAAGTACATCGGCCCCTGGAAACGATATATTTCCCGTCGGCAACTCTAAGTGTCATGTCAGCGTCACTGAACATAGTCTTTTTGTGTTGTTGTCTAAAGTGGTTCGGAATAACGAAAACGAAGCGCCGCTGTCGACAAGGGCAGGAAAAGTTTTATCGTGAATAGTAACGTCAACTATATTCTGTGATAGTTTAGCGGCTATGAGCGGCGGAGGATTTATAATCTCCTCAGCGACCTTACCTCCAGCGAAGGGCGCTTGCTCTAGTTTTCCTCACGATAAGGTAATCGGTCGGCTTGGCGATATCGAGGGGCGACGTTCAACTGGGGATCGGCCAAGACCTGGATAGGGCGACGGGCTTCGATAACTTGCGCGGCCTGGGGTTTCATTGCTATTATAGATCGTTCGCGGGCCGTTCTGGACAGGGTGATATCTCCCGGTGGCTGTCGATCCACCATCCCTCGCCGCTCTCGGCAGTACCTGGCGACGTGACCCGGGCGTCCGCCATTGGAAACAAACGGGAATATTTTCCACCGCCCTCCATTCGTCAGTCTTTCTTCGGGCAGTTGTCAGCCTTGTAGAATTTTCCTGCTGGTAATACGAGGGTGGTTTCGCCGGTCCTTAAAATTGGCAGCGTTGTTCTCGGTAGTATGGACCCTGCTCCGCAATTGGGGTCAGATTTCTCTCGACCTCTTCATGAATAATTTTCTTCAGGGAGTTCACCTCTGGCATTATAGACTCGGAATGTAGGGCACTTTTAATTTCTTCTCTCACAATTCGTCGAATCAGATCTTCCAGAGACGAGGAGCCCGGTTGCTCTATACTTGCGACGTTAGGGAGTCGCTCAAACCTTGGTTTCCCGATGCGTCGATGCTTGCAAGCCTCTACTTTTCGGCACCAATCGACAAAGCCTTCAACAGTATCAATTTCCTTTACCAAGATGACCTGATAGACATCCTCTACCACACCTTTCATTAGATGTGCCACTTTCTCTTCTTTAGTCATATCGGGATTCACTTGTCTACATAAGCTCAGAACGTCTTGGATATAGGATTCACAGGATTCTGTACTCTTCTGAGCTCGATTCTGAAGGTTGTCCTTAGCGCGTCTGAGAAGGACACCGCTATTGTCGAATGTCCGGCTAAACATCTCCCTAAACATATCCGACGAATCTATTCCTTCTTCGTTGTTATCATACCATTGGCCAGCGGTCCCTTCCAAAAAGAACGGTGCGTTCGCCAATTTCATCGTGGTATCCCAGCAGTTATATTTCGCAATACGCTCGTATTCCTTCATCCATTTGTCACAATCCTCCGTTCCATTGCCGCTAAACACAGTTGGGTTTCTTGACAAATGTTTGCAAGTATTAAACACCCGTGTTAACTCCAGCCAACATTGATATTTTTCTGATTGGACTAATCTTTTCGTCGATATCAAAACGTGGCTCTAGGCCTTCTAGGCGACGGCTTCTTCTGACAGAGGTATCCGTGATGGTATCGGTACCCAGCCTCTCCACACTTGTCACGGGAAGAATCGCAAGCAACAGGCGAAGATAAATCGAAGAATAATCGTTTATTGCTGCCAACGAGCAGACTACGCAAATCAAAGAATACACGAATATATATACCAATCATTAATTCAATCTATGCAAAACAAACACAAACAAAATCTAAAAAACTTAATTATGTAAAACAATACAACAAATAACGCTACAATAAATATATACTAGACGAATGACCCGGGCAACGCCCGGGTTTACACGATTAAATGTATTATTCAAACACATAAAACATAGCAAATATAGCAAGAGCAGTTATTTTAAACGCTTAATTAGATCAGTTATAGCAAAAAATGAAAATATATACCTGCCGGCGGCGCGCGCCCGTTGGCTGCCGGCAGGACGCCTGAGTGTTCTAGAGGGCGCTGCTCGTGAGCCAAGTAGAATAATTTGAATATATAGTTTCAATAAATGATTTATATATATTTTTTAAAATAACCTATCGTCATCCCCGTTATTTTTTTACCTATGTATGGAAATATTGGTTTTAATTAGTGAACTACTGCGAATTTGTATACCGGACATACAAACCAAAAAAACAGACAAACATACAAACATTCATTTATATATATATATAGATATCCTTTCCTTTATATCTATAAAATGAAATCCAAAATCGATGTTTGTTATCGCGTTGCGCAAAATCTACAGAATCAATCATTATGAAATTTCGCATGCAGGAAGCTGAAGATTTCGTTTAACATATAGGCTATTCAAAAACTAAAAAGGTAACTTGCTTTTTTTTTAAATGTAAAACCAAAAAGCGTTAGTTCCAGCCTTTTACCCCTTGGTGCAGCACTGGTCGCGACGATAAATGAATCTGATTGGTTAATAATTTAACATGTAGTTTGTTTATGATCTGTGATATATTATTACTCTACTCTGTATTATTGATCATCATCTTGTAAACAACAATATACGTATAATCGAATTGTAAAAAGAATAAAATAATTATAGTAGCTTAAAAATAGTGTATCTTTCATTTATCTATATATATATATCAATTAAAAAGCCCTGTACGATTTATAAATGAATAAAATAAAGCATCAATATATATATAAAGTGCAATTTCTTACCAAATAATTTTCACCATTAATATTTAACAATTAATAGAAAGTATCAAATGGCGACGAAGAATTAACGTAAGTATGGCCACCACTAATTTAAATTATCCAAGGTTTCGTGAAGGTGAAGATCTAAATTGTTATTTGGAACAATTAGAAGAATGTTTTAAATTGAACAAAACATTAGAAGCAGACAAAGTATCTGTGTTATTAACGTCTATTGATGTTAATGTTTATAAGACTTTGCGCGATTTGTTGGTACCCAGAAGGCCAAGTGACCTTAAATATAAAGATTTAGTAGAGGTTTTAACCAACCATTTATATCCAATAAAAATAAGCACTATGAAAGATATTTATTTCACAAGATTGTACAAAAAGAAAATGAGCCTGTGGGAAAATTTGTTTTGAGGCTTAAATCTCAGGCAGACAAGTGCAAATTTACTGACATAAATGAAAATTTGTGTGATCAATTTGTAAGTGGTTGCTTCGATGAAGCTACGCTTAAAAGGCTGCTAAGTGAACCATTTTTAACGTTTGATAGTGCAATAAATATTGCAAATTCTGTAGAGGCAGCGAAGTCACAAGTAAATTTGATGAAAAATCCTGGTCATGATATTGATAAGTTGAAAGCCAGATCTAAAAATTTTAAATTCCCATGTAAATACAATAATCCTTGCAAAATTTGTGGAAAATCTAACCACGATACGAAGTTATGCAAATTTAAAAATGCTCAATGTTATATTTGCAATAAGAAAGGGCACATTGCTCCAGTATGTTGGAATAAAAAATCGGCCCAAAATTCTGGAATGAATAAACCCAATCAGAATAAATTGAATACTATTCAGTGCAACACATTAGAAAACGCACCAAAAATAATGGTAAACGTTAAAATTGAAGATGCAGACACTATAATGGAGGTTGACACTGGTGCAGACGTGTCTGTAGTTTCAAAGAATTTTTTTCTTACAAATCTCAAAAATGTCACTCTAGAGAAATACAGTGGACATTTGAAAAGTTTTTTCAGGAAATATGATACCAGTTTTTGGAAAATGCTTGGTAAATGTTAGTTACAAAAACTATCAGGAAAAACTAGCCCTAATTGTGACAGGCCAGTTTAATAACCAAACGCCACTACTGGGCAGAAATTGGATAAGAATTTTAAAAACTGATTGGCCCAATTGCGTTTTTGATATCTGTAATAATATAAATGTAATTTCAAATTTAGAACTGTTTTTAGAAGTATATAAGAGAGTATTTGAAAATAAAGATTTACCAATTCAGGGCATTAAAGGTTCAATATCATTGAGGCCAAATGCAAAGCCCAAATTTTTTAAATTTAGACCAGTACCCTTTTCCATTAAAGAGAAGATAGACAAAGAACTAGACAGACTTGAAAAAAGTCAAATAATTGAAAAGGTTAATGCTAGTGATTGGTCTACGCCTTTAGTAACGGTAATAAAGTCAAATGGAGAACTACGTTTGTGTGGTGATTTTAAAAATACTTTGAATAATTGCATTGAAGATGAGAAATATCCATTACCTACTATAGAAACTATGTTGGGAAATCTAGGAGGAAACAAGATTTTTACCAAATTGGATCTCTCCTCCGCATATCATCAAATTGAAATGGATGAAGCATCAAAAAATCTGCTAGTGGTATCTACCCATAGAGGACTTTACCGATATAATAGATTGCCTTTTGGCATCAGTCCAGCTTCAGCCATTTTCCAGAGGTGTATGGACAGCCTTTTTCATGATGTTCCCAACACGGTGATATACTTAGATGATATTTTCATTGGTTCTAAAGATGAACAAGAACATTACAGAATTCTAAAAATGATCTTCGATAAATTGAAAGAGCTAAATTTCACCCTTAATAAAGAAAAATGCTTATTTTTAAAAAAAGACATTTGTTTTCTAGGTCATATTATAATGAAGATGGTGTTAGACCAGATTCAAAGAAATTGGAAGCATTAGAAAGGTGTAAAAAGCCTTTCGACAAAACATCATTGAAGAGTTTTCTAGGGATGTTGAGCTTCTATTCAAAATACATACCTAATATGTCAACCTTGGCTGGTCCTCTTTATCAACTCCTAAAGAAGGACAATCGTTGGAAATGGTCTAGCCAATGCGAAAAGGCATTTCTGAATTTGAAGTTAACTCTATTAAATTCCCAGGCGCTTATTCACTATTCAATGAAGCTTCCATTAACTTTAACCTGCGACGCATCTGCCTATGGCATAAGTGGGGTCTTGTGTCATATTGTGGAAGGGGAAGAGAAGCCAATCACCTTTGTTTCCAGAACATTGTCAAGTGCAGAAGTCAAATACTCTCAGACTGAGAAAGAAGCACTTGCTATTGTGTTTGCAACTTCCAAACTGAGACAATACTTGTTTGGGAGAAATTTTGTGTTAAAGAGTGATCATAAAGCTTTAACGACTGTTTTTGGAAACAAAAGACTTCTTCCGCCTTTAATTGCAAATCGCTTGCATAGGTGGGCTTTAGAGTTGTCAAATTTCGATTTCGATATTAGATATACAAATAAAGATACCATGCTCTGTGCGGATGCATTTTCAAGACTTCCACTTGAGGAAATAAATTCAAGGGAAGACAACATTGATTTGGTGACACATGATATATCATTTTTAAATGTAACTCCATTGGACCACCTCATTATTGAAGAAGAAACCAATAAAGATCCGGTTTTAAATAAGCTCAAGGAATATCTATTAGAAGACCCTCAGTTAGCAAAAAAGGATGAAACAATGAAACCATTCCTTTCAAAATTGGAAAATTTTTCTGTACTGCAGGGATGCATTTTTGTTGATTCTAGGGCAGTGATTCCAAGAACCTGTCAAGATCAAATGTTGAAGTTACTTCATCAAAGTCATATAGGAATCAATCGCATGAAATCTCTAGCCAGATCTTCGGTCTGGTGGCCAAAAATGGATAGTCAAATTGAAGAGTTTGTGAAGGAATGTTCTCCCTGTATGCATCATCAGACAGCTCCTCCTGCTGAGAACACACCTTGGCCCCGGACTAACCAACCGTGGCAGCGAGTTCATGTTGACCAATTCTATTTCAGAGGTGATTGTTATTTATTAGTAGTAGATGCAAATTCAAATTGGATTGAAGTATTTCCAGTAAGAGGTACTACTTCGCAAGAAAATATTAAGCTTCTACGGGAGTGTTTCGCCAGGTATGAATTACCGCAATGCTTAGTGTCTGACAATGGCCCCCCCCCTTCAATTCGATTGAATTTAAGGAGTTCTTACGGAAAAATAATGTATACCACTTAACCTCGCCAGCATATAATCCCTCGTCTAACGGAATTGCTGAAGTTTCGGTAAGAATAATAAAAAAATCTCTGGAAAAGTCGTTAGAATAATCTCCAAACTCAAATATGGACTGTATTTTACAAAATGTTCTGTTTAATTATAGAAATACGCCTACCTCTTTAGATAAGCCTCCTGTAGAACATCTCCTAAGTTATGTGCCTAGAACATTTGTAAATTGCTTGAACTCTGAATTTATCCAGAAGACTTTTGGGAGAAATGAGTGTGGAAGGCGACATTTTCAAGTTGGAGATAAAGTGCTGTTTACAAGAGTAATACAAAATAGGCGCAAATGGTTCAAGGCCCAGGTGATACGACGACTAGGTTACAATGTTTATCTAGTAAAGAACCTAAAAGGCACATTTAAAGTGCATGTCAATCAGATGAGGACAGGTTCAGATACCAAATATGCTGAAGATTCTGATTGGACCTTGGACAACGCTGGAGCAGGACCTCACCGACTGGAACAAGACCCTCAAATTTCCACGTCACCTCCACCTAGGAGATCTACCCGACCTCGATGCCCTCCTTGCCGGTTTTCTCCAACTATGAACAATATAAGGAAGGAGGAATGATCTGTGATATATTATTACTCTACTCTGTATTATTGATCATCATCTTGTAAACAACAATATACGTATAATCGAATTGTAAAAAGAATAAAATAATTATAGTAGCTTAAATATAGTGTATCTTTCATTTATCTATATATATATATATAAAGTGCAATTTCTTACAAAATAATTTTCACCATTAATATTTAACAATTAATAGAAACGTATCAGTTTACACGGTGGATGTTTTTAAAAGGTAAGATTATCCAATCGCCATGAAACTTTAGGAAGTTATATATTTACTATATACTACTGGGAAGGTTTCCGGTTTGATTTTTGATTTGAAATAAATATGCGTTGCAATTTTATTTGCAAATTTTCTACTACACTAGAAAGCAGCGCTTCTCGCGGCATCAGATGAAAATACATTAATAAAGTGTAAAAATGCTAAAATGTGTTCCAAGTATAATAAATTGGATATTTAATTTGAGGATTTAGTAATATAATATTCCAATGACGTTGTAAAAAAACTTGGCATTTCTATATTAATATATATTTTAAGAAAATATCTTATATAAAATTTAATAAATGTTTTCAAAAAATATATTAAACGTATATAACAATATTTATATACTTTTATAAGTCTATATATAGGTTGATTGGATGTTTTCTAGAATCGTTTTAACAAATGTTCTTTAGTCAAACTTTTACTCGGGTAAAAACCGGGTGAAGTCGGGTACATACGCTAAATACAGCTATATACAATGCTCGTTTGTGACAAGATACTATTCCTTCAACTTCAAATTACCGAGTGGACCAATTAATATTGATTTTATTGAACTTATCGTGTATATTTCAAGGGACCGGGAGAAAAATTCAAATTTTCGATAGTATAGACAAATATAGATTCAGTAAGGATTGGATGTTTGCTTGAATCGTTTTAACAAATGTTCGTTAGGCAAACCTTTACTCAGGTAAAAACCTGGCAAACCGGGAACATATATATATATATGTTTGTCGGCTATGCACACCTTCAATATGTAACTAATCTCGCTGAAAGTTCAACAGGACAGAGAGTTAAATCTGGAATAGTTTTTTGTCGCACTTTTAACCAAGAAATATTATAATTAACCAAGTACTGAGCAACAATATTTTTATGTTAGAAATGATAATGACAATATTTCTGTATCATGCTTGAGTGACGTAAACAAAATTATTTAGGGGAATATTCACTAAAGCAGACCACGGGCAAAGCCAGATAATAATTTTTAGTAGGCAGGAATAAAAATCTACCAGCGAGACATTCACTCGAGCGGAAGACACACGAATCCAGGTCATCTCTTTATATAAAATATCGTTTCTCTTACATCATTATCAACATTATTATCAAATATTCTGTGTGTGTGTTCGGAATAGCATTATCAATAGAATTCGTTAGGCAAACTTTCACTCAGATAAAACCCGGGCGAAGCCGAGTACCCGATTAATAACCCCCCGATTAGCTCGAAACCATGGTCTCTAGGTGGACGCTTCTCAGTTTGCCAAAGCTGGTGTTGGGGCTTTGTCACCGACCCGAGGCCGCTAGTTGCGGTGACGGTCAATAGATGGCGTCAGGTTTTGACGTTTTTTTTGACGGGAGAGGCACCCTATGCTTCTATGGATCAATTTCCTCCCGGCAAATTTTCCATCTATATTCTAGCCATAGATTTGGCCCAGCTACCTTTCCAGCAAAACACCTCTATGGTAGATTGTGAAGTTTCCATTAGATACCGCGTGGATCTCATGGAATAAAGCCCGCCCTAGACTGACGAGGGCCATTAGTCCGAAACCATGGTCTCTAGGTGGACGCTTCTCAGTTTTCCAAAGCTGGTGTTGTGGCTTTGTCACCGACCCGAGGTCGCTAGTTGCGCCGACGGTCAATAGATGTCGTCAGGTTTTGACGTTTATTTTGACGTATATATATATATATATATATGAAACGTATCTAAGGTTTCGCACACGCCAATATGCAGGGACTTATTGTTAGCGTGAATGAAGAAAGAAACGTTGCAAGCTTCTGACTCAATTTATTTCAATCACGCGTCTCTTTTATATAGTTACAAATATTTACATAAATCCTAACAGTGTAAAATTTACATCTACAAATAATTTATAAGCAGAATGTGACATATATATATATATAAGTATCCAAAAGCGTAGTATCCAAACCAGATAGCGCAACCTAGTCTGAATACTCAGTAGAAGAAACCAGAACCCAGGAAATTGTGACTTGAAATGCAGTCAAAATAATATTAAGATATCTAAAAACTGCCAAAGAACTCAAACAAAAACCTCCCACGCTGGAAGCATGCAGTGATGTCGCATGGGTAAGCGATAATCCTAGTTGAAATTCACTGACTGGAGATCCATCTACTTCCACCAAGACAATCAATCATGCCTGAAGATATGATCATCCGAAAAAGTATCTTCTAGAACCAAGCACATCGCAACCAAGATCCATCGCCTAAAAGATCTTCAGAAGAACACAGTGATAAAAATAACACACTGCCCGACAAGCAACATGAAGACCGACATTCTAACCAAGCCGCTACCGAAGCCGACATTTGAGATGTTACGAAACAACCTCGTGACGGCTTTTACATTCAGGCGGGGGATTTTTGGGAACTGAATACTATGACCGCCACTAGCGCCACCCTGTACTTATCATCATCACACACTTTTTTATCTTGTTGCCTATGTTTGCTTTCTGAATTATTTCGCTATTAAATTTACCCTTTTAAATGGATAATAAAGGTTATTATCGTAACTTTCAAAGGCCTCACGCTTTTTTTTTCAAATAATATTTTGGCAAAAAATCCTCTCCAGAATAACCTTGACATATTTAAAAATATTGTTACGTAGAAAGAAAAGCACATTCCAGAATGGAGAGAGAATATTTTAGGACGTTTAAGAATATTGTAGAAAAAGCGGAAGACAATTGATTGGCCAATCTAAAGCGATTGGGCAAAGCTTAGTGCTGGCGGCTTTCTGATTGGCTGACCAACCATAACTGTTCTGAAAAGATCTACTCCGGGATATATAGGGATGAGAAATTCATGCCGGGGGGAAAAAAGAGAAGAAAAGGAGTATAAGAACGAAGCTACGTGGTGTACTCCAAGTAAGCTGCTGTCTCAAGAGTTCGGACTGCTGCTTACCGACGAAGCCGGTGTACTTCCTGGAAGATTCTAGAAAGCTCTACCAACTTCTGTCTCCTGCTTTGCGCCTTCTTTCCTTCACTGTGCTGCAGTTGGTGATTTTGTAACTGCCGTTTTCTTTATTGTTGTTTTATTTTTGCACTCTTCTGTAATTATTTTATCGATTAGGCTTAAATAAAGTCCTAAAGATCCTTTGTACCCACGAAAGTTATTCTTTTTCAACCAAGAGGCAACAATTTGGTGTCAGAAGTTGGATCTTTTGGTTATTCCTGAATAATTTATAGTACTTACTAGAAAAATGGAAGACATATTGAAATCTAATCGAGCTCAAAACCAGGCTATGCAAGCTTAAAACCAAGAAACTCGTTAAGCTCTTCAAGCTCAAAACCGAGAAACCCGTAAAGCTCTTCAAGTCCAAAAAGAAAGTTTGGGACTTAAATTGAAATGTCTAGAAAGTGAAATCTCTTTTGTAAGAGGAAAAGTTTCAGCTCTGGAACAGAGACTTTCTGCTGTGGAAACAGTCCATCCAAGAATTCCGGTTTTCCAGGAAGAAAATAACAATTCGGGTAAGCCTGTTGTCAAAGTTCCTACCTTTGATGGACAATCATCATGGACCTCTTTCAAACCCCAGTTCAATGAGGTTGCCCAAGCTAACGGATGGATCGTTCGAGATAAAGCAAGCTTTTTGGCTGCTCCACTTCGTGGCTGTGCAGTGGAAATTCTTTAGATGATTCAGGAAAAACTTTGCCTAGACTTCGACTCCCTGGTTAACGCTTTGGAGTCCCGAAATGGAGAAGAAAACCAGCAACAGCTTCACGTGGTGAAGTCAAGAATAGACTACAAGATATAAAAGAAAGTTTGCAGAATTTATCCCACGACATCCGACGCCTGGCAAGATTAGCCTTTCCAACGTGCCTATGAAATACAAGATTTTATGACCCAAAACCAGTTTATTGATGCCATTGGAGACCCTGAAACCCAGAGGTTTTCCAGAATATCAAGTGCCACTACTCTACAATACACCCTGGTCCAAGCCATTAAGTATGAAGCTGAAGCCTCAAGAAGAAGTTATCGCGTGCTTAGACGAGTTAAATTAGATAATCTAGAAAGAGAAAAGGGTCGCTGCTGGACCTGTGGAGCCCATGATCACATTTCTACAACTTGTCCCCGAAGATTAAAACAGCGGAGTGATACAGGTTGCTGTAAATGTTGAAAAGATAGCCCCTTAAGGAAAAAATGTCTATATAACTCTAAGGATAAGCCTGAAAGAAAATGGGGTCGCTGCTGGAATTGTGGAGCCCATGACACATTTCTCCAACTTGCCCCCGAAAATTAAAACAACGCAGTGATACCGACTGCTGGAGATGTGGATAATATAGCCACATGAGAAGAAGCTGTCCGGAAAATTCTAAAACCACCACAGCACCTAGGAAAAACCATGGAAGACGAAACGATAATACTGATGCCTTATCAAGAAGGCTATGTGTTCTACAAAGTGAACATTGTGCTCGTGGTGAAGACTGATTTTTCGTAAGGCAAGTTACAGTTCAAGAAGCGATGAAGTGGAAGAGCAACACTGGACTGGCCAAGCTTAAAGCTCAACGTGAAGACCGAGATCTCTGGCTAGTGATAAATTTCAAGGAATCATATGAAAGATCATCCTGAGAAGATGTGGACCGCACACTTATAAAACTAAAAGTCTCTGGTCCTTCTGGAATTCTTTGACCCTGCGCGATGGAGTCTTATACAGGAAATGGGAGAGCGAGGATGGAAAACACACATGAATCCTGGAAGTTGGTGTTACCCAGATCTCATGTGCCCTTGGCTCTCCAAGATATGCATAGCAATCCCACGGGAGGTCACTTCGGCATCAGAAAAACATTGGCCAAAATTAGAGAAATATTTATTTTAGCCAGAAAGTCTATCTGATGTCGAAAATTAGTGCAGAACCTGTGCACAATGTTAAGCGAGAAAGGGACCGACAATAAGATTCAAAGGAAAGTTGAAGATCTACAATGTAGGTTCCCCATTTGAACGGATTCCCATTGATGTTGTGGGGCCCTTTCCAAAAAGCGACCTAGGAAATAAAAAAATCCTGGTAATAATGGATTATTCTCCAAATGGCCTATAGCAGTCCCTATTCCAGACCAAAAGGCTTAATGTTGGAGAGTAACTCGCACATCGGCTGTTGCCATAGCAACGCCACCTTCTACCAGACATCACGTGACCTGGCGCCACCGACCGCCGGCTGTACCTGTAGTTTAAGTTTCAGTTTGCTTTGTTGTCTGCCCCTACGCTTGCCTTTGTTAACTCTCTTTGTTCCTTGTCATCGTAATATATAAATTATTGTTAATTAAACAATACTTTTGAGATCCAGCCTCTGATTCTCTTACATGGAAGCAGAGCTTGGTTGGTATCAAATATTTTTTGTTTATCTAAGCTAAAATTAGTTTGCTTGCTCAAAATGACAACTGAACTTCCACAAATTCAAAATATCAACGGCGATAATTTTCATCTATGGAAATTTCAAATGAAGATTATTCTAGAAGCAAAAGATCTTCTCAGTATAACTGATGGCTCTGAAGTAAAACCTGAAATAGAGGATATTGCAAAATTCTCTGAATGGGAAAAGAAAGATGCAAAATCCAAAATGCTGATCACTACTGCTCTAGAGTTTAAATATCTTCAACAGATTGTTAATTGCCAGACTTCAGCAGAAATGTGGAAGAAATTATCAAAAATATATGAACTGATATCTGAAACAAACAAATATTTGCTGCAACAAAGATTTTTCGAATATAAAATGAATCCAAATGATAACATTGCTTCTCACATTTCCAAAGTTGAAACTCAGGCACAACAAATGAAAGATCTAGGTGAGCCAATCTCTGATGTTGGCCTAATTACAAAGATAATTTGCAGCTTGCCTGATAAATACAAGAATTTCGTAACAGCGTGGGATTCAGTTTCATCAGAAGAAAAGACTCTAGAAAACTTGACGGCAAGATTACTGAAAGAAGAAAGCTTACAGGATCATTGGGATTCTTCAGGAAATTTTAAACCAGATAATGCCTTGATGACTTTTTCAAAGTTCAACAGAAATTCAACAGCTTCCAACAAACAACAGCAGCATCAACAATCCATTAAAGATAAAAAGAAAAACACACACTGTGGATATTGCAAGAAGAAAGGACATTGGTGGAAAGAATGCTATAAAAGAAAGGAAGAACAAAAAGGACAACAGCCAAGTTCTTCAGCCAGAAATGATAGCTGTGCTTTTTCAGCTGAGACAAGTGCCTTCCTCGCTGAAACAAAGGATTCCTGGATTGCAGATTCTGGAGCAACGGATCACATGGCTTTCAGAAGAGAATGGTTCTCTACGTTCGAAGAAATACCAGAAGGTGTTCATCCTGTGTGCCTTGGAGATGGAAAGAAGATCTATGCAAAAGGTAAGGGAAATATTGATATTCTCTCTTATGTTGATAGTCAGGAAATTAATGCAACTCTTTTGGATGTTCTCTATATACCTGAATTGGAGACCAATCTTTTTTTTAATATCTACTGCAACAAAACATGGTTTGACGCTCATTTGTAAAGGAAATCAGAAAAAATTGACAAAAAACTCGAAAGTGCTAGTTACTGGAATAAAGGACAATTCAAATCTTTACATAGTTTTTATTAAAGAAAAGCAATCTTCACAAACTCATGTTGCTCAGTTAAGTCTAGATATATGGCATCAAAGAATGTGTCATGTAAATCATATAAAATTAACCCAAATGTTTGAAAATAATGTTTTTGAAGAAAACATTAAAATTAGAGAAAAGCCTGATTCTTTACTATGTGAAGCATGCATCTATGGAAAACAAAATAGAAAGGTTTTTCACGTGTCAACAAGTCCAAATTCGACCTATCCAGGAGAGCTGATCTATTCAGATGTTTGTGGACCAATGAGTAAAAGATCACCAGGTGGATCATTATATTTTGTATCATTCAAAGATGATTTTTCAAGATTTAGAGTGGCCTACTTCATTAGGCATAAATCAGATGTACTTGAGAAATTTAAAGAATTTGTAAAAAGAGTTAGGACTGAAACTGGAAATAAAATAAAAATATTCAGAACAGATAATGGCACAGAATTCTTAATTAAGAATTTTTCTGATTATCTAAAATCTTTAGGAATTGTTCATGAACTCACTGCTCCATATACCCCAGAACATAATGGAATTTCTGAAAGAGATAACAGAACAATAGTTGAATCAGCTAGATGCTTGTTACATAGAAGAAAAATGCCGCTTGAACTGTGGACTGAAGCCGTAAACACAGCAGTCTATCTCTTAAATAGATGTACTACTAAAGTATTGGGAAATTCTACACCTTATGAAATATGGTACAAGAGAAAACCCTCCATCTTACATTTGAAAACTTTTGGATGTAACGCTTATGTGCATACACCAAAAGATAACAGAAAGAAATTAGACAAAAAGAGTATTCGTACATTTTTTGTTGGATATACTGAAACTAACAAAAAATATATAATGTGGGATCCTATTGCTCGAAAAATTATCATAAGCAGATATGTAATATTTACTGAAGCTAATACTTCAGAAAATATTCAGGATAACCAACAAGAGCAGGTAACTATATATAGTGAAGAAAGTGTTGATAGCACAAATACCAGTTCCAAACCAGAAGAATCATGTCGATACCCTCTCAGGAATAGAATCAGAGAAAAGGAACAATCATCAACCAACTGTACAAGAGCTATTTCATATGCTTGTTATGTCCATGACCAAGAACCATTGAACTATAAAGATGCAATTGTAGGACAAAACTCAAAAAGTGGAAACTAGCTATGGACGATGAATTCAATTCCTTGCTGAAAAATCAAACATGGACTTATGTGACACTACCATCAGACAGAAAAGCTATTGCATGCAAGTGGGTATACAAAATAAAGCAAAATGCAGATGGATCAAATAAAATGTTTAAGGCTAGACTAGTTGCGAAAGGTTATTCACAAAAATCAGGACTTGATTATGGTGAAACTTTTTCTCCAGTAGTAAAATTCGATTTAATTAGAACAATCTTATCACTTTGTGCATCCCTTGATATGGAATTTCTTCAATATAATTTAGCGACATATAGGGCGAATTTCCATAAAATGAAGTTGAAAAATACTTGGGAAGATTGCCTAATAGGTGTGTGGTGAATCTTCACAGCGATTAGGCCGCTACAACTATTGTTTTTTTCATACTGCTTATTCTTGGTTATATTGTAGATTAAATTGGCGAAATCGCCAATGATAGGCCAAGCCTTGCCAAATATTTTTAGCTTCAGTTCACCAATTATAAAAATGTATACAAAAGTTTATGGTTAAAGGAGCTGAATGATACAACATACAAATTGGTCCATATCTTCTCGTATCTAAAGAAAGTTAAGTTGATATTACCACCGCCGGCAGTTACCTGGGAAACATGACATACCTTTCTCTGTACCAATAGGATTCCACGCTACGTCGGCACGCAAAGGTGAAATGGATTAACGACAATCTGGCTTTCTCCTTCTTTCCTCTTCCTGTGTTTTACGCTGAACATTTTCTGTCTCTTTTTACATTTCCCAGTCGCTAGTCTTTGTGGATAGAAAGTTATCATAAAAGACGAAAATTTAATTTTAATGATTTTTTAATATATCAATCTAATATAAAATTAAATAGCATGAAACGGAGACTGAACCTTCCATAAATCTACGAAATACTCTTTCTAGAACCCAAGTTCAATGTCCCCTAATATAGAATCACCTTCGAAAATCTACCATAAATTCGGAGGGTACTTCCACTATAATTAGATATTAGCCATAGTTTACAAAATCATAACTATAAAAAATCTTAGGGTGTTGGCAGGCCCTCTCGAAATCTATGACGTCGCGCGGAATTTCATAATAATAAAATTTTTGGTTTATTATTGTTTTAAAATAATATATGATGTTTTCCCGTAGAAGGATCTTTAAGCTACAAAGCTAGAGATAGTAAATAAAATTTGAAAAGAAATTTATACCTAGATGAGGCGCGCTTATTATTCATTTTTACTAGCCGAATGACCCGGGCAACGCCCGGGTTTTACCCAATTAAATTCTTTTATTCAATTACTATTCGTTACAATTATAAATTGGCGCCGTCGATGTCATTCTTGTGAAACGTCCCGCTCCAAACTTTGTGTCTGAGAAGCGATATTTTTATAAAGAGATGATCTGGCTTTGTGTCTTCTGCTCGAATGAATATTTTTCTGTTAGAATTTTGTCCCTGCATACTAAAAATGAACTAGCTTCACCTGTGGTCTCTGCTTTTTGGAATTTTTACGGATATAATTTTGTATCTGATAATCAAATATGATACAGCAATATTGTCATCATCATTTTCTGAATAAAAAACAACTACTTTTTTCCCAGAACCTGTCAATTTATTTTTCTTGACTAAAAATCCGAAAAATATATTTTCCAGAATTTTCTCTATGGCCTGTTAAAACACGTTTTACATATCCATTAGGTCAGCTGATATTACCTCCAATCTTCACCGCTAGAGGCGCTGCTTGCGAGCGAAAGGGCTAATTTGCAACGCAATTTGCAAATAACTTGTATACATACTTGTATACTTGTGTACATAGACCATAAATCTGTACATAGACGAGAAAATCACATATATTTTAATAATATAAATGAGTTTTAAAATTTGAAAAAAAAAAAAAAAGCATCGGCCGGGAATCGAACCCGGGGCGCCCGCGTGGCAGGCGAGCATTCTACTACTGAACCAAAAGCAAACGGTGACAGAATTGTTGATGACTCTGATACTTGTATAATTTAATTTCGTATTTAGCTGATATTTTACAGAATACATTGCCTTTGAAATAATTGTATAAAATATTAGAAAGCAAGAGGCTAAAACATAAGCTTCACTCATTTGAGCATTTGAAAATATTGTAATTCCAATGATGTCCACACATTAAGAAATTCAAATATAAACCACAATTGTGAATACTCATGTTATTACATCAAAATGATCATCCTATGCGCTGTATTTTACATAGGCGCCACTCTGGCCTAAGGAACAATGGTATGCAAACACTTTCTCCGCCATTGTAATTGAGAACCCAAAATTCGTATGAAACGAGGTCGGGAAAAAATAAAACAATGGGTTACTGAACATTTTCACAGAATAATTATTGTAAATACTCGGTTGTTAGCTTATCATCCTAAATGTTTGCCTAGTCATTACCCCTTACCATGTTTGTAGATTATCACTTGTAAAATTTATTTAAAACTAGCCGAATGACCCGGGCAACGCCCGGGTTTTACCCGATTAAATGTTTTTAGTCAAATACTATTCGTTACAATTAGAAATTGGCGCCGTGGATGTCACTCTTGTGAAACGTCCCACTCCAAACTTTGTGTCAGAGAAGCGATATTTTTATAAAGAGATGATCTGGCTTTGTGTCTTCTGCTCGAATGAATGTTTTTCTGTTAGAATTTTGTTCCTGCACACTAAAAATGAACTGGCTTCACCCGTGGTCTCAGTTTTTTGGAATTTCTCCCGGTATAATTTTGTATCTGATAATCAAACATGATACAGCAATATTGTCATCATCATTTTCTAACTAAAAAAACAACTATTTTTGCCCAGAACCTGTCAATTTTTTTTTTATTGGCTGAAAATCCGATAAATATCTTTTCCAGATTTTTCTCTATGTCCTGTCAAAACAGGTTTTACATGTACATTAGGTCAGCTGGTATTACCTCCCATCTTCACCAATAGAGGCCGTGCTTGCGAGCGAAAAGGCAAATTTGCAACGCAAATTGCAAATAACGCGAAGAATATTCGGGATAGAGACCTGAAATTTTCACTATAAGTTTTTCCAGGTTCTTCTCTATATACTGTTAAAATTTCAGTCAGATTAGTTACGTATTGTGGACGTGTATAGCCGACATAGATACCCACATACATACATGTCATAATATATGCTCTTACAGGAATAATAAAGTAAATCTGCAGCCGACCAGAGAGAGAGAGACGTAGTCGATTCGAAGATAACTAACTTGCGACCCTTTGTTGACCACATTCCTGAGGGGGGCGTCAACACCTGGCGACTAATCTTTTGTTTGCCCCGCTTGTGTACACAGGGAAAAAACAGTCGTTCAGTAGATAGATCACTCGCCACTTTTTTCTCTCTCGGCTGGCTGCCTGGATTTTTTGCTCTAACAACTCGTCGTGTGATTATTTCTCATCTCACCACATCATTTACCACTATATTGTCACATACATACATACATACATACATACACTGACTTTTATATATATAGGGATAGTTTGCATTCTAATCAATACATTATTTTTACTTAAACCTTTGTAATACTCGTCATCACTACCGTGACAACTGGTGGAGAAGCTGGATTATCCCCTTGCCGCCCAAGCCGTTAGAAGAATCCGAAGACTACAAGGACTAGAACTTCAAGAAAACCTTGCTATGGTAAAGCAAGAGACACAGACACAAATGGGTGAGTACCACTTTCAATCTTTTAGAAACCCTTCTATTTTTACGGGAGAACACAACCAGAATCCAGAAAAATGGTTGAAAGAATACCATCGCGTCGCTCGTTACAACTGCTGGTGTGACTCAATGTGCCTCGCAGTTTATTTTTTCCTCCGAGGAGCATCGCACATATGGTACGAAAAGGTTTAAGGGAAAATTACTTCATGAGCTATTTTTGTGAAAATGTTTTCTCAGAATATCGGACACCATGTCGCCCGAAAAGATCAGCTCTTAGAGAAACTCAAAACTCGAGCTCAGTCGAAGGAGGAGACCAGTGATTCCTACATTCAAGATGTTCTTCATTTGTGCAGAGAAGTGAATCCGGCTATGATGGAAAATTAAATAGTTGCACACTTGACGAAGGAAATATCGAAAGAGTTATATCAGTCAATTATCATTTTAGACATTGCAACTATCGATGAGTTCATCAAATGGTGCCGAAATATCGAGGTTTCGCATAAAAAACGAGTAAATAAACGTGTAGTATTTGACAGACTACTGAATGTTGCCGCCATCGATTCAGCAGACTGAATCAATGGAAGACTTAATCCAACGCATCGTGCGTGAAGAAGTTCATCGCGCACTAAGTCCGGAGTCAGCTACCCCTTAAAATCTTTTCTGTAAGAAATTATCCGAAAAGAGATTGAAAAAAACGTAGCTGCCATTTCGAAACCTATTGAAAGGCCTCCGCCACGACAGTCGCACCCCAATCAAACACGTATATTGAACCAAGTTCCACGACGTCAGTACCCTACCCAAACACCACAACGAAAAACGTATGAATGGAGGACGCATGACAACATCCCAATATGTTTCAATTGCGGCCCGCCCAGCCATGTTAAGCGCTATTGTAGAGACCGCCGACAATGAGACCCGAAAGACATGCACCAAGCACCCAAGAACCTCAAATGGGTAACCATCAAGCCATAAGAACCCATATCTACCGCAGACAATCGCCGTATCCAAGCAGAGGTAGATTACCAAGACGCCAGTCAATTTCCCCAGGCCGTTATACAAGCCGATCTCCACGCCGCTAAAAAATCTGGGAAACTAAATTTTGCGACATCAAACGAGGGTGAGGCCGCGAGTGTGAAAAGTCCTACATCGTCGAAAGCCGTTAAATTAAAACAAAATTATGTCGAAATCATCATTGTTTACATTACATTTTCTGCTCTGGTCGATTCAGGCGCCTCTTTTTCAGTTATCTCTGATAATATAAGACGACAATTAAAGAATACCTTGTTCGAGGATAGCGGAATAACTCTGAAGGTTTCTGATAGCAAGAAGGTTACATCTATCGGCCGATGCACAATCATCTGAGCATCATTGAATTGTAACAGCCGCTTGAGTTTATTGTCCTCCCCAATAGTAACCCAAGTATTTTTCTCGGATGCGATTTCCTAGAGACAACAAACGCCGTGATTGAATGTGGTCGTAGATTTATCGAAAATATTGCTTAGAAAGCTGCCACTTTACATGAAATCCTCAAAAAAAGATGAAAAATTCACGTGGAACTCAGACCAAAAGGATGCTTTTGAATCTTTGAAAAAAGCATTGATGTCTGAACCTGTTCTTACCTATTTCCAAGAACAACTGCCAACCGAGCTTTATACTGACGCCAGCGGTTATGAAATTGGAGCTGTCCTCGTGCAGATCAACAATGGGAAAGAGCGGCCAGTTGGTTATGCTTAAAGAACTTTATCCAAGGCGGAGAAGAATTACTCAACAACGGAAAGAGAATGATTGGCCGCAATATGGGCCATAAACAAATTCCGACCGTACCTTTTTGGTCGTGAGTTTGTCATCGTTACTGACCACTACGCTCTTTGCTGGTTATCTAACCTGAAGGACCTATCAGGAAGGCTAGCAAGATGGTCTTTAAAACTCCAAGAATACAATGTAACGGTTATTTATAAAAATGGACACAAACACCAAGATGCCGACTGCCTTTCTAGAAACCTCTCCAACTTGAATCGGAAATGAATACAATGTTAGAATCAAATGTTAAAAGGAACCTTATAAAAATAATTTCGATCCCTTTGGAAACCAGCACCTTTTAGTTATTCCCAAACATTTACGCTTAGAACTTCTGAAATTTTTACAAGACGCTCTCACAGCAGGTCATCTTGGATTTTCGAAGACCTATGAGAGCGTTAAAACCAAATATTTCTGACCAGGACTTCTCCGGGACATACGGAAGTATGTCGCTCATTGTAAAGAATGCCAAAGAAAGAAACAATCGGCTCAAAAGCCACCCGGACTACTTAAGGCCATTTCGCCTGCAACCTCCCCTTTTCAGAGAATTTGAATGGACCTCCTTGTAAAATCTCCCAAGTCTGATAATGGTAATAAGTGGATCATAGTCTGTACAGACTATTTAACCCGATTCGCTCTTACGAAGGCCTTACCCATAGGAGAGGCAAAAGAAGTTGCCAAGTTCTTGATGTAAGATGTTGTCTTCAAAAACGGAGCTCCCAGAGAAATCATTTTGGCCGCGTGGACGAGTATTCAATCGAAGATATTAATGGAAATTACTAACCAGTGCTTTTCCATACACAGGTTTACAACAGTCTATCATCCCCAGACGAATGGATTAACGGAAAAACTCAAGAAAACATTAGCTAACATGCTGGCAATGTATGAGGGCGTCGAGCAAAGATACTGGTATATTATCCTTCCCTACGTCACTTTTGCCTACAACACGGCCAAGCAGGACTCCACAGATTTTACCCTTTTTAAACTCATCCACGGACGCGAAGCCGAAACGACTGTAGACATTCTTTTCCCAAATCCGCATAAAGATATCCAGAATATTGCGTCACGAGTCAAAGAGACTAGGCAGCTAGCTAGACAAGGCCAGATATGATTCAAAACATGAGGCAATGGATTACAACGTCGGTGACCTGGTATGGATTTTTATCAAATGAAAAAAGTGGGTGTTGGAGAGTAACTTCGCACATCAGCCGTTGCCTAGCAACGCCACCTTCCTACCAGGCATCACGTGACAGACATCACGCGACCTGGCTGGCGCCGGCTGTACCGGTTTTAGTTTTGCTTTTGTTGTCCGCCTCTACGCTTGCTTTTGTTTTGCATCTTTTGTTTTATGTCATCTTAATTTAATGTTTTGTTAAATAAAAAATAATCTCTGAGATCCAGCCTCTGATTCTCTTACATGGTAGCAGAGAGCGGTTGGTATCAATTTTTTTTATCTAAGCTGAATTTCGTTTTGCTTGCTCAAGATGACTACTGAACTTCCACAAATTCAAAAATCCAATGGCGATAATTTTCATCTATGGAAATTTCAAATGAAGATTATTCTAGAAGCAAAAGATCTTCTCAGCATAACTGATGGCTCTGAAGTAAAACCTGAAATAGAGGATATTGCAAACTTCTCTGAATGGAAAAAGAAAGATGCAAAATCCAAAATGCTGATCACTACTGCTCTGGATTTTAAATATCTTCAACAGATTGTTAATTGCCAGACTTCAGCAGAAATGTGGAAGAAATTATCAACAATATATGAACTGAAATCTAAAACAAACAAATATTTGTTGTAACAAAGAATTTTCGAATATAAAATTAATCCAAATGATAACATTGCTTCTCATATTTCCAAAGTTGAAACTCAGGCACAACAAATGAAAGATCTAGGTGAGTCAATCTCTGATGTTGCCCTAATTACAAAGATAATTTTCAGCTTGCCTGATAAATACAAAAATTTCATAACAGCGTGGGATTCAGTTTCATCAGAGGAAAATACTCTAGAAAACTTGACGGAAAGATTACTGAAAGAAGAAAGCTTACAGGATCATTGGGATTCTTCAGTAAATTTTAAACAAGATAATGACTTTATGACTTTTTCAAAAATCAACAGAAATTCAACAGCTTCCAACAAACAACAGCAGCATCAACAATCCATTAAAGATATAAAGAAGAACACACACTGTGGATATTGCAAGAAGAAGGGACATTGGTGGAAATAATGCTATAAAATAAAGGAAGAGCAGAAAGGACAACAGCCAAGTTCTTCAGCCAGAGATGATAGCTGTTCTCTTTCAGATGAGACAAGTGCCTTCCTCGCTGAAACAAAGGATTCCTGGATTGCAGACTCGGGAGCAACGGATCACATGACTTTCAGAAGAGAATGGTTCTCTAAATTCGAAGTAATACCAGAAAGTGTTCATCCTGTGTACTTTGGAGATGGAAAGAAGATCTATGCTAAAGGTAAGGGAAATATTGATATTCTTTCTTATGTTAATAGTCAGGAAATTAATGCAACTCTTTTCAATGTTCTCTATATTCTTGAATTGGAGACCAATCTTTTTTCAATATCTAATGCAACAAAACATGGTTTGACGCCCATTTGTAATGGAAATCAGATAAAATTACTGGAATGAAGGATAATTCAAATCTTTATAGAATTTTTATTAAAGCAAAGCAGTTTTCACAAACTCATGTTGCTCAGTTAAGTCTAGATATATGGCATCAAAGAATGGGTCTTGTTAATCCTATAAAATTAACCGAAATGTTTGAAAATAATGTTTTGAAGAAAACATTAATATTAAAGAAAATCCTGATTCTTTACTATGTGAAGCATGCATCTATGGAAAACATTGTACAGTTGTCAATATGGAAATTTCCGCATATTATTTTATAACGCGTTATACGAAAATTCGCGTTGTATAAATAAATTTGTCGCAAATTTTTTATCGCGTAGTAAAAACTCGCGTTATAGGAGTGTCTACTGTAATTTACCAACTTCGAAATTTCGATAATATAATTTCTGCAAATTTTACGTTTCTATTCAGATAACAAATAATGACTTCTTATTTAAACTAATAAAATAATGTAGATTCAATAATAGAGATTCAATAATTTATAATAAATATTTTAGCAAAATTCTGACTAAAAATGACATGTACTTTTATCAACAATAATTAATCAAGTAAAATAAGATGTTTCTTCTCTTTCTGATATGAATAAAGATTCCGCAATATAAATAACAACGGAAGCTAACAACTTAGCAATGAATAACAAATTAGAAATATTTTAAAAATAAATATAAGTAATTTTGATTTATATATTATATTTGCGCTCTAAAAAAATAAATACATTTCATAAATATCTTTTCAGACCAATTTTAACATAAGGTTCACACAGAAATATGGTTTAAATAAAAAATCTATACAAAAATCAAATATTCAACACTATCAGATATTACTATGGAATATACAAGCTTACAAGACGACTTCATATACTTGTTTTCTGATAGATATTTCATATTGACTGGTCAATTTTATATAATTTAAATAATGACCGGTCAATATAATTATTCTTTTTTTTATCATAATCTTTCTGCATCTTTGTTTTCTGGCTTCTGTAAATAACGACTATCCGCGTCGTCAGTTAGACTTAATATCTAATCTAAATTACTCTATTTCTATTATAAGTATATTGTATAATCCTATTAAAATTGTGTAAATAAATACATATAAAAAAGGATTAGTATGAGTTAAAATAATTTGTTTACAACTACGTGGTAGCCCTAAATACACAACAGTATTTTGGCGACGAGCACGGGATCTTCCAATTAAATATAAATGAACATTTTTATTTTCAAAATATTTATTTTTACAATTGAAAATTTGATGAGTCTACAGAAAGTTGGGAGAGATACACAGAAAGATTAGAGTATTTCTTTGAGGCAAATAACATTGATCAAAATAAAAAGAAAGCTTTTTTCTTGACCTTGCTAACCCTAACGGTGTACAATCTTTATATGATCTTTGCATTCCAAAAAAATATATCTAATGTAGAAAATACTTACACAGTTCTAGTGAGCAAATTAAAAAGAACATTTCAACCCAGCCCCATCTGCTATTGTCGAACGTTCAACGTTTACAGATAGAGCAAGGATGCCAGGGGAAATATTTTCAACATACATTGCTGAATTAAAGAAGATGGCAGAATATTGCAAATTTGGGTCTACATTAGACGAAGCTATCCGTCATAGACTAATAGCTGGAACCGAGAGGATGACAGCATTCAAAGAAAACTGTTAGGGGAAGGTGATAGTTTAACCTTGCATTAAGCTATAGAAGTTGCTCTTGTTTTAGAAGCAGCAGTACAATATGCAAAAGATTTACAAAGTCGAAGAGATCCAGAGGTTGTTAAGAAAATTAAGCAAGGTAATTGGAGATTAAAGCCGTCTACTACAGGAAAGATTACCAAGTCAGAAAACTACGCATGCATAAGATGTGGATCCAAGGATCATAAGCAAGATACTCGTAAATTCCCTCATTTGAAAGCCAAATGTTTCAACTGTGGTGAAATTGGACATTTGGGGAGGAGTTGCCTAAAAGGAGAGCCACGACGCAATTCTACTCCAAATAAGGATACAAATAAAGTACACCTAATCGCAGAGACGAAAATCAGCAGTCAAATCTTCAAAATTATAAATTTATGGAATACAACCGATCCGATTAAGATTGAAGTTCAAATCAATTAAAGATACTGTCATTGGAATATGATACTGGTTCTGCCTACAGCCTCATATCCGACTCCACTCGGAAGTTCTTTAAACTACCTAATCCATGTCCTGCCGATCCATTAAGAGTTAAGTTGGCAACCTACAGAGGCCAACCCTTGCAAGTGTTTCTTTATTAAATCTTTGTACAAATGTTTGTACAAATTATGACAGATATATATTTTGATAATTTGAAACTCGTAAATTTGAATCTCTCGATAAAGTGAACATTTTTCCCGGTCCTTTGAAAATACTCGATAAGTTGAATAAAATCAATATTAATTGGTTCCCTCGGTAATTGGAAATTAAAGGAATAGTATCTTGCCTTGGAATTGTATCATTATTCTTGTCTCAAATAAATTGCCGTGTCATCCTGAATTTTGTCTTTCCTAATTTTCTACATTACAAAATCATCATTTTATCTATTCTCCCAAAATACAGGGTGATCCAAAAGTCCCGCACAACTTTAAAATTAATAACTCCAAGAATATATGCGCTAGAGCAATGCGGTAAACACCATTGTGTTCAGGATGCAATGGATATTATTATGGCAAATAATGAAAAATTCGAAATTAATTTTAGTTACAATTTTATTCGCTAGATGGCGCTCTACCAAATCAGAGATTCAGCGGCCAAATTGTTTGATAAATTGAAAAATATAACTGATCGACACGTATTTTACCTTTTTGAATACCAGGAAAGAACGCTAATAATAATATCAAATGATAAATTAATAAAACACCATTTCGCCAAAAGTTAGAAGAATTGGTTGACAATTTTTAAATACAAGCTGAGATATGTAAAATAGGTATATGCAAATTAAAACATGTAGCAAAAAAAATATATATATATTTTTTAGATGCGGTTTGCTGGAATCCTCTCAGCTATTTATATTTAGAAGATAATAATTTTTTAATTTTTTTCAATTCAACTCTCTCTCAGTGTCGATTATATTTATTTTAATTCATTTGAAAAATATTTATATATCTCTGATGATTTATTTTACTCTGGAATGCCGTTGTTGTTTTTGTCGTGTCCAATAAAGAGCCTCAGATGTCTCTATGCATCTCTATCACAGCTGCAGCAATGTCCACTATCTTGGGTGTGTAAAGCTGCTGCTCTGGGTCTATGTCAATTTTCTCCAAGGCTGCGGGCATGGGAATATGTTAGTAGGTGTTAGTTCCACACCAGGACAGTTGTTACATGTCCTATAGGTTCTTGTGCCATCTGGATGTATTGTCATTCCTTTATAATGTTTTGTTCTATGCCTTGTTATAGTTTTGTCATTTTTCTCTCAGAGTTTATTTCACATTTTGATCTTTTCTTATTTTTTGTTTAATTATCTTATATTTTACAAAAGCATTAGCGCCAAATAATGACATTTGTTCTTTCCTTTGGCAAACCTTTTGGCTTCCTTTGCCAACTCAACTGCAATTTCATTACCCCCGATCCCAACACGGGCAGGAATCCATTGTAGAATGCAATTATTCTCCAATGATTCCAGTTGGGTAAGTAAGGAGTGTGTTTTCTGGGTGATTATAGTATTGCCCTTCTGAATTGCTTCTAGAGCGGATATGGAGTCGCTGTATATTAAAATTTCTTCTGCTTGATGAAGGGATGGTTGGTTAAGGCATAAATCAAGAACTTTCCAGATAGCTGTCAGTTCACAAGTGAAGTTTGACGATATCTTTCTTTCTCCTTCTTTTATTTTGATGTGTTTTCTATCTTGCAGTATTATGTTAATTCCGGCCCCTCCATTACTCAGGGTAAGGTCTGATGATCCATCTGTATATGCTGTTAAACAATTTCTCTGATTGCATAAACCAATTGTGTCAATATTTCTTGAAAAAAGATACTTCGGCCAGTATAAATCTTTTTATTACCTCAATTATCGTGAAGATAGAGGCTGCCTGGCCGGCATTCATATTTCTTGAAAAAAGTTACTTCGGCCAGTATAAATCTTATTATTACCTCTTTATCGTGAAGATAGAGGCTGCCTGGCCGGCATTTATATTTCTTGAAAAAAGATACTTCGGCCAGTATAAATCTTTTTATTACCTCAATTATCGTGAAGATAGAGGATGCCTGGCCGGCATTCATATTTCTTGAAAAAATATACTTCGGCCAGTATAAATCTTTTTATTACCTCAAATTGTCGTGAAGATAGAGGCTGCCTGGCCGGCATTCATATTTCTTGAAAAAAGATACTTCGGCCAGTATAAATATTTTTATTACCTCAATTATCGTGAAGATAGAGGCTGCCTGGCCGGCATTCATATTTCTTGAAAAAAGATACTTCGGCCAGTATAAATCTTTTTATTACCTCAAATTATCGTGAAGATAGAGGCTGCCTGGCCGGCATTCATATTTCTTGGAAAAAATACTTCGGGGTAATAAAAAGATTTATACTGGCCGAAGTATCTTTTTTCAAGAAATATGAATGCCGGCCAGGCAGCCTCTATCTTCACGACAATTGTGTCAAGTCCTTTCTTTTTAAGTATGTTTTGTTCTCCTTTTATTGCAGGGTTCATTCAGGTTAAGATTGATAATTACATTTGATGGCAATGTGGTAGGAAATATTGGTTCTTATTGAATTTGAGAGTCATTATGTTTCATATTTATGCCCTTTCTAATATTGTTGTCGTACTGAAATGTTGAAGATCTTTTGAGTCTTTATTTTTGTGTCCTGTTTAAATAGATTCTATGGAATATGTGTTCGGTTTCTTTACTTTTTAGCTATTGGTGAATTTTATTGTTTTTAATTGTCTTCTGCTTTCAAGTAGGTCTAGACCACATTCTCTCTGAATTTTCTCTTTGTTGGTGGATGAAACAGCACCAGTGATTATTTTGGCCGCTTTTGTTTGAACACTGTCTAGTCTTCTTTTTAGTTATGAACTTGAGGGAGCCCAGACGAGTGTTGCATATTCTATTATCGGCCTTATTAAAGTGATATATGTTGTTCTGAGAATTCTGGGTTTTGCTCCCCAATTTGTTCCACATAGCCTTCTCAGAATGTTTAGGCTTTGGTAGCTCTATTTGAGGTGCTAATTATGTGTTCTGTAAATCGCAATTTCTCATCAAGTATCACACCTAGGTATTTTGGAGATTCAATTTATCAATTATTTGGTTGTTTATGCTTATTTTGGGGCTATATGTATGCCTTTTTTTCCCTGTCAGTGGAGAAGACGCATAGGTTTGTTTTTATTGGGTTTATGGTTTGAGTTTCATTACCCACTTCTCCAGTCCTCTCATTGATGTGTTCAATATTTTTTTAAATATTTTATACTGCTACTTGTGTGCCATATGGCTATATCATCTGCATAACAGGGAACCTTTGTGTCTTCAGTGAGGTAAGGATGGATATCGTTAAGGTTGTGTCGTAATTAGATGTACAACAACTCAAACTTCACCATGACTTTTATTTTAGCTCTTATTCTTTTCGTTTAGCCAACAATTAATGTCAAATTTATATACAAATATATTCTTACATAATGAGACTTTAAAGAATGCAAATAATCTTCATCTATTTACATACACACCACATCTCTCCCCTTAATAATACTCCAGTCGGTCTAGGGGTTTCCTAGGTCTAGGACTGCGGACGGGCACTTGCACAGCGGCAGTCTCCGGTTAAGGACTGCAAGAGGGCACGTGCACAGCGGCAGTCTCCGGTTTAGGACTGCAAGAGGGCACGTGCACAGAAGCAGTCTCCTCCTTGTTTCCTGATGTAACCTCTGGAACCTCCTCTTCACTTTCTTTCTGACTTCCACCTACAGGCTTCTCTCCTGACGTTCGAGTAGGTATCAAATTTCTTGTCTCCACTTGTTTATTTCTCACAGGTCGCAATTAATTTATATGCCTTTTATACACGAGGCCGTCGCAACTTATAAGGTAGTGATGACAGCTCAATAATTTCAAAATTGTACCTTTTTTCCATTTAGGGCCATTTTCATATTTGCGGAAATAAACTTCGCAACCTGTAGTGAACTGCTTCTGTCTTCTTACGGCCTCATGAAATACCTCTCGCGGATTTCCTATCTTGGTATTAAATTCGAGAATATTGATCTCAAACTTCTCTTCATTAGCAGTTCCGCGGGGAAAATTCCTTTATTCCTTCTTTGTAGATTCGTCTCTAAATAATCCTTCCCATAATTCTTTCTCAAAAAGTTTTAAAACTCTCTTACATATCTCTCAGCTAAACCATTTGTACTAGGATTATACGGTTCTTGAAGAGATTTCATTGATCGATGGAAGGGGATACCTATCTAATTCTATTGCTTTATTAGCTGTACATAAAAAATCACCACATATCCTTTCACTACCATCCTTTTTTAATACCGGTACTATTGGAGCGGCCCAATTTGCATGAACTATAGGTTCTAAAATACCAGAATTCACTAACGAACAATTTCATTCTATACTTTGTTTTTTAAAGAGAAAGGTAAACTTCTGGCCTCACACAAAACACAGGAGTCACATCCTTTTTTAAATTAAAATTTATTCTAACATCTTTCAGACAGCCTAAATCTTTGTTAAACAAATCTGCATTACTATCCATCAAACTATTTCCATTAGATTCATCATTTAAAAATTTAATGCTAAACAATATAGAATAATCAAGTTTCAACTGTTTACGCCATTTTCTTCCTAATAAAATTACCTGGATTTTTTCATTTACAACTATTAATTGTAAATATTGGTTGGCTTCTTTTACAAAAACATTTCTTTGACCTATAATCTCTATTGATTTACCACAAAAGGATTTTAATCTTAAATTTGTTGGAAATAATTTTTTACCTTGCCAATAATTCTTCAAAAATGTCTTTAGATATTAACGTAACTGGACTTCCTGTATCTATTGTAAAGCACAAAGAATAATCATCTACTGTTAAATTTATTGTGTCATCAGTTTCGCCCTGTGCAGAATATATAGAGTCCTCTTGTACAAATTTACATCCCCACATTCTTTTACTAGCTTTGCAGACCCTACTCAAATGACCCAGTTTATTACATTTTAAAACAAGTCTTTGTTCTATGAGGTAAAACAGATGCCACGTGTTAATGTCTTTCACCACATCTATAACACACTATTTTGCCTTTTCCACTTTGCCTGAAAGGCCTATGCTGCGCCGTACTATTATTGTACTCACCCTTTTTATCCTTTCCATTCATAGGGGATATCTTGGCCACTAATTTATCTTGTAATTCTCTTGTATATATCTCCACCAGTTCGAACGAGATCGCCACTGCAAAAATTTTATCCAGGGTGACATCGTCGTCCTCTTGTAGTAGCTTCTTTTGCAGGCTTTCCGACTTGATTCCAGCCACAAAACGGTCTCGCAACTTGGTTCCCAGCATATCGCCGAAATTACAATTTATTGCTAAATGTTTCAATTCTCTTGGTATCACTTTGGATCCAAATGCAGCTTAATTATTTGAATGATAGTATCATAGGGTTGATCTTTCATTAGGCCGGGAAGAAAAAGTCGTTTCCCAGTTTCAAAGTTTCAGAATCTAGTAGCAAGGTAAAAATCGGCACTTTACTCTCCTCCTTCAGATCATTCGCCATAAAAGAAGCCTCAAATTTGTGTACAAAAAGATCGAAGGTATCCTCCACTGGACTATAGCATTTAAAAGGTACTCTTAACTTTGAACTTGTCATGCTGATCTTTTCTACTCCTTTTTTTTCTTGATCCAGATAGTTTCAAAGATGTAGTAGTTATACTTGCGTAGACTTGTTTTTCTCAGATTTTTACTGGCTCTGTAGATCTCGCATCCTGCTCGCCACTTTAGTTGTGTCGTAATTAGACATACAGCAGCTCAAACTTGACCATGACTTTTATTTAGCTCTTATTCTTCATGTTTGGCAAATAACAAATGTCCAATTTATATACACATATATTTTAACATAATGAGGCTTTATAGATTAAAAATAAGCTTCATCAATTCACTTACAAAATAGTTAATAAATAGCGAGAAGAGTAGAGGACTGATCACAAATCCCTGAGGTACACCAGCCCATTTTCTTCGGTCCTTGGAAAATGCTCCATTGACCCGTACCTTTATCCTTCTTCCCCATAAGAAGTCTGCAATCCAGATTAAGATTCTTCCTTTTACTCCGATGTTGTGCAGCCTTTCAAATAATTTCTCCCTCTACACTCGATCAAAAGCTGAGGTCATATCCAGGAATATGGTCGTTGTCTTCTTTGGCGGTTTTTCCTGGAAAGAATCTATTATTGATTGGCAGAAGTAGAACAGTTGATCAGGTGTACAGTGTCTGGATCTATAGACAGTTTGGCAGAAGTATATTTCATCATTGTTAGTGAGCCAGACTATGAGCCTAGAGTGGATAATTCGTTCTGTTATTTTACAAAGTATGCTGGTAAGAGCAATTGGCCGATAGTTCTTGCATTTTTTGGCATCTTTGTTTGGTTTCTGTATTGGCGCTATAATTGATATCTTCCAATTCTTTGGTAGTTTACCAGTTTGCCATGAAATTTTCAGTATTCTTAGGAGTTGATTTTTAGCTTTGTCTCCAAAGTGTTTAATCATTTGACCAAAGATTAGATCATCTCCTGGTGACCTATTGTATTTAACTTTTCTATTAATGAGTTTATCTCATTCAGTGTGAAGTATATCGAGTAAATATCTTGTTGATGATAATTTCTTGCTTGTTTATCTAATTGTTTATATTATTTTTAGAGTCAGTCTTCATTCGTATAGCTGAGTCTGGAAGTGCTTGAAAGATATTCAGCAATTATGTCAGCCATCTGTTTGTTCGTTCTTGCTGTTCTATTCATATCGGTTAGAGTTTTGGGGGATTAGTGTTGGTTTTAATTGTTTTATAAAAATAAAATTATATTCCAGAGTTGGCTGTTCTTTCTAGGATAGATTTTTTTCGAAGAATTCTGCCATTTTTCTTGTTAGAATATCCAAATTTCTTTTTATATTTTGTGGCTAATTTCAATGAGTTCCTTTATGTTTTCTTCTGTTTTATTTGTTTTAAGAATTTCATTGATATTGTCTCTCTCTGCAATCATTGCCTCGACGTTGTGGTCCTTCCAGTAAGGTTTTCACAGGTCTTTACGTCTTCCTCTAGGTATCGATGTTTTTCAGCTTTGTCAATCTTTCTGTGATTTAATTCTTCCTTGCACAGTTCTTCAAGCTTTTCTGTGATTTTTTCCAGTGTTCTTTTATTCTGTTGGACATTCTCAATTTTGAAGTTTAGGGTCGTTGAAATTGGTCTATGGTCACTGATTTCACTTTTTCAGGATTTTCCCTTGTGTTGTGGGTGCGATGTTGTAATTTATCGCTGTGATGCCTATTGCGGATTCTGTTCCTGTGGACTTGGATAGATAGGTGTTCTTTTCGTTATTTAACGGTGTAAGGTAGAGGTCGGTTAGCATGTCCTCAACCTGTTGACCTTTGTTATCCTGGACAGGTGACCCCAAGTTGGACTTTTGGCGTTAAAATCACCGAGTATGATTGTGATATCCGAAGACGCTTCACTTAATGTCTCTATCAGGCCTGTATTGATGCTAGTATTATCGGGGTGATAAACATTTAGGTTTGGTATTGTTTTATCTGGGAGATAGATTTCTATTGCATGAGCTTCTGTCGTGCTTTCTGTAGGCTTACTCTGATTATAGGCGATTTCATTAAATTTGATTTCTAGAGTTTTAATCAAAACGGCAAATCCTCCTCCAAATTTTCCCGGTCTACCTTTCGTGTAGTGTTGTATAATCTTTGATATTGAATCTCAGATTCTGATTCAATTTTGTCTCCTGAAGACAAGCAATATGTACATTGTTGTGACGGAGAAGACAAGTCAGCTCTTCAGTTTTCCTCTGGGTGCCATTTATATTGAGCTGTAATATATTTAATTGTGTCCTCGTAGTTGATTTCTCACCAGGAGCCCGGGCTGCAGCTCCTGACGCGGAGGTTACCCCGGACGCGGTAGCATTACTGAAGATATCGGTTTTGCTCTTCATTGGAAAATGGGTGCCGTTGCCACGTTAGTCACCTTGGAAACAAACCAGAATTTGGTCATATATTCCAAGGGCTCAGGGGGGACCGCAAGGAGGTGTGGTCGGACTTCCCTCCCCCCCCTCCCCCCCCCCCCCCCCCCTGGAATGCCGTTACTACAGAATAAAGCACTCTTGGTGAATTTTTTTTTATTGCTATTCAGAATCTGCCACTGAAGTTTTACGAGCGTTTCGTTCCTTTAAAGATATTCGAAGCGGTAAAGGACCATGAGTTGCTACTCTTTAAGGCGAATGATTAAAAATTTTGAAGAAACTGGATCTCTGGAAGCAAAACCTCGGAGTGGAAGCCCATCGACATGCAAGTCAGTGGCTGTTACGGTTTTGCAGAATGTTGAAGCTATTGAAACGCTATCCACGTATGGAGAAGTAAGTGCTCGACAAGTTTCTCAACAAACGGGGATTTCGTATGGAACAGTTTGGAGAGAACACACATTTAGACTTTTTCCTAAAAAAAACCCAAACCAAATTCAAAGTTTTCACGAGTTGAAAGTCAGAGATTTTGAGAAGCGTCAAGAATTCGCTGAATGGGTTTTCCGGCAAATTGATATCGATGAAAACTGGCTGTCGAATGTTCTGTGGGCAGATGATGCTCACTTTTCATTAAAGGTATAATTTAACATTCAAAAAGCCACATTTAGGCAACAGAAAACCTTAGGATTTTTACAGAAAAACCACTTCATCAGCCCAGAGGTACAGTTTTGTGTGGGTTTACTTCTTATTTTATTATTGGGCCATTTTTCTTTGAAAAAAATCAATGCTGAAGGATACGTTCGGTGAAGATCGTGGGATAAGTCGCCACTTTATATACCATTGGCCTCTAATATTACCAGACTTGACGCCTTACAATTTCGGTTATGGGGGTACATTAAGTCGCGTGTTTATCGATGCCGGCCTACCACATTGGCCATGTTGAAGGCTTCTATCAGATGGCACGTTTTATAAATTTCAACAGAAATATTATTTAATGCTGACCATTCTGTCATCTATCGTCTGCAGGCGGTGTTTGAGAATGAAGGGCGGCACATTGAGCAAGGATTGTGACCTAATACAAGAGAGAAGGCAGTTACCTCATGTGTAATATAAGCTGCCATGTATTATACTATCTACCAATATTTTGCAGCTCTTTATGTTGGGTTATGGGAATGATAAAATCTGTCCTCACATCTTGACTCTTTTTTTTCTGTAAACAGTAATTTTTTTGTTTGTCATTTTACACACAATTTTACCCCTTATGTTTAGTCTATCGCTTTTCGCTCATTAGAAGAAATAGCGCATAAGGAATATTCTCTGTACACCCCTAACTCTAGAAATATTGCGCAAAAAATATTACAAAATGATTTTACTACCACGTTTTTCAACGTAAATGGTCGGTTTAAAAATGATTTTTATTTGAGGGGATATATTTTCAAAATTGTTAACAATATAATAAGCAATGATAATATTTGACAAGCCCATAAGATATTTGGAATAAAGTACGACAAATATATTTTGTCACTCCCCTCTATTTCATTTGTTGGATTATGACAAATATGCAGTTAAATAGTCCAGTGTCGCCAATCAGTCAAGAAACTACACATTCCTTATAGCAAGAAATCCTATTAGTAGTGCCATTATAATTTTTGGTACTATATTAATATTTCAAAAAATCATGTATTGATATCAGTAGTGTTTTCAAACATTCAATCTATTTCCCAAAACTCCATCTGAAATATAAATATTTTTGCTACGTGTTTTAATTTGCATATATCTATTTTACATATCTCAGCTTATATTTAAAAATCGTCAACTAATCCTACTAACTTTTGGTGTTGGTGTTTTAAATGGTGTTTTATTAATTTACTAGACGAATGGCCCGGGCAACGCCCGGGTTTTACCCGAGTGCGAATATATTTTAATAACGTTGCCATGGGTGGTCTCGCTATAGACAGGGTGGTCTGTATAGACAGGTGTATGTATCACACAGCTGATAAAAGGGTTGTCTAGAGTGGCCGCTATAGACAGGGTGGTCTGTATAGACAGGTGTATGTATCACACTGCTGATAACAGGGTTGCCTAAAGTGACCGCTATAAACAGGGTGGTCTGTATAGACAGGTGAATGTAACACACTGATGATAACAGGGTTGCCTAAGGTGACCGCTATAGACAGGGTGGTCTGTTTAGACAGGTGGATGTATCACACAGCTGATAACAGGGTTGTCTAGAGTGGCCGCTATAGACAGGTGTATGTATCACACAGCCGATAACAGGGTCGTCTAGGGTGGCCGCTATAGACAGGGTGGTCTGTATAGACAGGTGTATGTATCACACTGCTGATAACAGGGTTGTCTAGAGTGGTCGCTATAGACAGGGTGGTCTGTATAGACAGGTGTATGTATCACACTGCTGATAACAGGGTTGCCTAAGGTGACCGCTATAGACAGGGTGGTCTGTATAGACAGGTGTATGTAACACACTGATGATAACAGGGTGGTCTATATAGACAGGTGGATGTATCACACAGCTGATAACAGGGTTGTCTAGAGTGGTCGCTATAGACAGGGTGGTCTGTATAGACAGGTGGATGTAACACACTGCTGATAACAGGGTTGTCTAGAGTGGCCGCTATAGACAGGTGTATGTATCACACTGCTGATAACAGGGTTGCCTGAAGTGACCGCTTTAGACAGGGTGGTCTGTATAGACAGGTGATTGTAACACACTGATGATAACAGGGTTGCCTAGAGTGACCGCTATAGACAGGGTGGTCTGTATAGACAGGTGGATGTATCACACAGCTGATAACAGGGTTGTCTAGAGTGGCCGCTATAGACAGGGTGGTTTGTAAAGACAGGTGGATGTATCGCACAGCTGATAACAGGGTTGTCTAGAATGGCCACTATATACAGGGTGGTCTGTATAGACAGGTGTATGTATCACACAGCTGATAACAGGGTTATCTAGAATGGCCGCTATATACAGGGTGGTCTGTATAGACAGGTGGATGTATCACACAGCTGATAACAGGGGTGTCTAGAGTGGCCGCTATAGACAGAATGACCTGTATAGACAGGTGGATGTAACACACTGCTGATAACAGGGTTGTCTAGAGGGGGGGGGGGGGGGCAGGGAGGACACGTGTTCGCCGGCAGCCAATGGGCGCGCATTCTATCCGTGAGCTCAGACATACAGACAGAATAAGGCAATTATATAAGTAGATCATTTAATATTATTAAGGTTCTTTCCTGGTATTCAAAAAGGAAAAATACGTGTCGATCAGTTATATTTTTCAATTTATCAAACAATATAGCCGCTGAATCTATGATTTTGGTAGAGCGCTATCTAGCGAATAAAATTGTAACTAAATTCAATTTCGAATTTTTCATTATTTGCCATAAAGAAAACCCATTGCATCCTGAACACAATGGTGTGTACCGCATTGCTCTAGCACAAATATTAGCGGAGTTATTAATTTTTAAAGTTGTGCGGGACTTTTGGATCACCCTGTATATGTTGTAGATAAATGATAAAACTAACTTCGACTTGTCTCTTTTAATTAAATTCCAAAACCAGGCAACACGAATAATGAAGTAAATAAAAGTTATAGACCTATATCATTGACATCTAATCTCTCTAAAACATTTGAGAATATAATAAAAATAAATTAAGTAACTATTATTTAGAGAATAATCTAATGAGCTCAAGGCAGCATGGATTTATGAAATCTAGATCAACAAATACTGGAATGGAAAAAAATTATAGAAACTATATTCAAACATAAACAAAAAGAACTGACCTCCTTGATAGCTATAGATATAGCTGGTGCATTCGACAATGCATGGTGGCCTGCGAATATAAAAAGAATGGATAATGATAATGTTCCCTCAGATTTAATACGGATCATAGAATCTTATTTGAATAATGAAAGGGAGGTGAAATTTACATACGAATCAGAAACTCTTTATAAGAAACCAACTAAAGGATGTCCACAGGGTGGACCTTTATCACCACTTCTATGGAATATTTTGCTAAATGATTTGTTGATAAATTTTGAATCAATGAATGCAGATATTATATGTTATGCAGACGACGTTACAATAATTTGCTGGAATAAGACAATTGAAGGACTAAAAACCGCAAGTGAATACACCTTAAATTATGTGATCCAATTGTGTAATATAAATAAATTAACGATCAGTACAGAGAAAACTAATTTGCTATACCTGCATAACAGAGAAAAAATACCTATTGAGGTTAATAACAATATAATTATGCCGCGGTCAAGCAAGTAAATATTGTTGCATCATGATTAATGCGCGTATTTTTAAAATTATTTAAAAGATTATTTTTAATATATTTAAAATTTAAATTATACATTTATTTATTTTTATAAAACAGATTATTACTATAAAATATTATGTACTATAAAACATTTGTATTTTGATACACTAAATTCCCCACATGCTTTAAACTTTGATGTGATAAATAAAGAGATATTCTAGGTGCTACCTAAATTTATAGTTGTCTTATTATTGACTGGTTCAACCTTGTAAGATGGTTGAGACACGTTCTGGAAAGATGCAAGACACGTCTGAGGAGAGACTCAAGACTGAAGAATCTGCCAAATCGCAGCCCAGTGCAACAATTGGTAGAGATGCAAGTGCCGACCCAGTTGTTTTGAACCCCAACATAGACATCCCCAAATATGATGGAACAGAAGACCCTCGCCCATGGATTGAGTCCCTCGAAGAAATTGGCTTCCTGTACCACTGGGCAGAATATATCATTTCTCGCTATGCAGCCATGAACATGATTGGTAGCGCCAAAACCTGGCTGGACCTACACAAGATAAGTTTTACCAGCTGGGAACATTTCAAGAGCCGCCTAATTCAGGATTTTGCCTCAGACGCCAACAAACAAGAAATGAAGATGAGGCTAAACAGAATTCAGCAGTGGAATGAACCTGCAATCAGGTTTGCAGAGGATATCCTGGTTCTGTGCAACAAGGTCGACCCCCAAATGGAAGAAGAGAATAAAATAAATTGGGTTATTGGAAGGTTAAAGAAAGAATACTCTTTTGCCCTCTACTTAAACCCTCCTAAGAATACCAACGAACTCCTAAGATTGTGTAAAAAGATGGATTTGTTTGAAAATAATTATCAAGAACGTATAGAAAAATCAAAGGCTCTATATAATGGACCACGCTTTCCTCGTTCCCATCATCAAGAGCAATGGAAGAACGCTCCGTCGTTCAGAAGACCAGACCAGAACACCTCCAGGCCCCCGCTCCGAGGTACTACCAGAACACCCCCAAGCCCCAGGCCCCCGCTCCGAGGTACTACCAGAACAAGCCGCTGCCCCTAGACGATTTTACACTCCCATTCCTGAGCCAAAACCGGTCTACCCAAGGAAAACATACAATAAGAGTCCAGATTCAAACAGGAATAGGACAGAAGACAGGAGACCAATATGTTTCAAGTGTAACAAGCCAGGACACGTAACGCGGTATTGCAGAGTCAAGTTTGTGAGGATCGTAGAAGAGGACCCCTCAGTTTCCCAAGACAAGAGCCAAGAAAATCTTCAAATGGACGAAAGGAAAGATTATACACGGCCTTTTCTCTATGCGGATGTTTGTAATGACACACAAACGAATATTCCTACACGGAATAGATATTCCGTGTTGGAAGATTTAAACTAAGTGTCGCGCCTGATTCCTTCAATCAAAGCAAGTCGACCATAAATGGAATTAGAAAGTTGGACCCTAGGTACAAAATTAATATTAATGTGGACAAGATAGGGTTATGCGAAGCTTTGTTTGATACAGGCGCCGATCTTTCAGTGGTCGACCTAAGAACAGCACTTTTTGCTGGCCGTGAGATAAATAGTCTCACTAAAACGTGTTCAGGACCCGATGGGAAAAAATTAGATATGGTAGGTAGCATTATTTTAGATTTAAAAATTGATGACACTGAATTATCCCACGAATTTTTAGTAATGGACGCGCATCTACGAACTCTTATTCTTGGACGAGATTTCCTTAAAAAAATGAATGCTAAGATTGATTGTAAACGAGAAACAATAAAATATAATTTGATAAGTAATCATGACGTAAGCAATTATGATCTAAAAAAATAAAGAGCACTACAGATACCGTTATACCTAAACTATCTATTAAATTGATTAGGGCCTCAATAGAAGCAGAGGATGGCGAATATGTCATCAAAGAGAACAACAGAATGACTCAAACAAAGGGTCTTCGATTGGCAAGAAGTTTGCTTACTGTCACGGATAAGAAAACCCATATCTGGATAACGAACCCTTATCCTCGACCTTTAAAAATCATGAAAGACCAAACATTGGCTTATGGAAGTCTTCCTGCAGGGGTAAATTTTATAGAGAATAAAGAGAAGCAGAATGAAAATGACGAAATACAATTTCAAATAAACAAAAAATTATCATTCAAAGAACAAGAGAGGTTAAAACAAATTTCGGCCAAGTATACTGATTTGTTCTCATCGAGGTTAGGTAGGACCAATTTGGCAAAACATCAGATTCATACAGAAGACGCAAAACCGATAAAGCACAAGCCTTACCGGGTAAGCGCTAAGGAACGAACCATCATAAAGGATCAAATAGACGAGATGCTTGAAGAAGGAATAATTAGACAATCTTCAAGTCCCTGGTCCTTTTCCGTTATATTGGTCAAAAAACGAGATGGCAAATACAGATTTTGTGTGGACTACAGGAAATTAAATGAAGTAACAGTGAAGGATGTTTATCCAATCCCAAGAATTGATGATGTAATTGATACTCTACAAGGATCCAAGTACTTCTCAGCAATAGATCTCAAATCGGGATATTGGCAAGTCGAAATTGAAGAGAGAGACAAAGAGAAGACGGCTTTCACTACTGCACATGGGTTATATGAATTCAACGTAAGGCCCTTCGGTCTATGCAACGCCCCTGCTACTTTTGAGAGGAACATGGACAATGTCCTCGGAAATCTGAGATGGCAGATTTGCCTTTGCTACCTGGACGATGTGATTATATACAGCTCGGACTTTCCAACCCACATTAAAAGACTTGAAGCTGTCCTCAGATGCTTCAGCGAATCTAATTTAAAACTGAACGCTAAGAAATGCAGATTTGCTTTCGAGGAACTTGAGATCCTTGGACATATAACCAACCAAGAGGGTATAAAACCTGCCGAATATAATATCAAAGCCGTTAGAGATTTTCCTCAGCCCAAGAAGGCCAAAGAAGTGCAATCATTCCTAGGAATGTGCTCATATTATAGAAAATTTATTAAAGATTTCTCATTAATCGCTGACCCATTGACCAGTCTCATCAGAAAAAATGTGCAATTTATCTGGACAGGAAGAAGCGTTCCAAAACCTTAAAAAAGCTCTTATGACTCCGCCAATTTTAGGTCACTTTGATCCAAATGCAGCCACCTGCATTCACACAGATGCCTCTAACATCGGCTTAGGCGCAACACTAATTCAAAATATCGGTGGCGAAGAGAAGGTAATATCATATTTGAGCCGAACCCTAAGTAAACCCGAGCAAAATTATTCAACCACCGAAAAGGAATGTTTAGCTGTAGTGTGGTCGATATCAAAATTACGGCCCTATTTATATGGAAGGCACTTTAAAATCGTAACTGATCATCACGCACTATGCTGGCTTGAGAATTTAAAAGATCCGACCGGTCGATTAGCACGATGGGCACTAAAGATTCAGGAATATAATTACGAAATTATACACAAATCGGGAAAAAAAAACATCTGGACGCTGATGGTCTATCTAGAGGACCCTTACCAGAAAACGAATGGGACGAGGATTATGAAAGACTATTTTTTAATCAAATAATAGACGAAAAGGATGATTTTATTGAGAATATTAAGGAGAACCTTAGTGGAAACAAGCGTTCAATTACACAGAACTTTAAAGAAGAAAATGGGTGTCTCTACAAGAAAAATCCAAATCCTGAAGGTAGAGAATGGTTGCTGGTAGTGCCAAAGAAGAGAAGGAAAGAAATCATGAGTGAATACCACAACCATATGCTGAATGGCCATCTGGGCGTCGCCAGAACCACATAACGATTGAAGAATAAATACTATTGGCCTTCCATGCTGAAAGATATTTCCGAATTTGTAAAGACGTGCCATCTTTGCCAAAGTTGGAAAGGTTCAAATCAGTTGCCATCTGGACTTCTACAATCTATTCCCCCAGCTAACTACCCTTTTGAAAGAATCGGAATTGACTTTGTTGGCCCCTTGCCATCAACGAAAAAGAAGAAGGAAATGGATAATTGTGTTGACGGATTATTATACCAAGTATGCTGAAACAAAGGCAGTACCAGAAGCAACAGTGAAAGAAGTCTCTACATTTTTAATCGAACATATATTTTTACGTCACGGGGCTCCAAGATTTCTTATCAGCGACAGAGGTTCACAATTCACTAGCAATTTGATGAAGGAGGTTATGAAAATGTGCAAAGTTAAACATTGCTTCACAACGAGCTACCACCCCCAGACTAACGGACTAACGGAACGGCTAAATAGAACTTTAATCAATATGATCAGCATGTATGTGAATACGGATCAGAAGAACTGGGACGAAATCCTTCCTTTTATCACCCACGCGTATAATACCACAATTCAAGAAACCACAGGCTACTCTCCATTTTTCCTGTTGTTTGGGAGGGAACCCATGTCCCTCTTAGACGACGAGAATATCCCAACGGACAGTAACATGGACGATTACGACGAATATATATAAAACTACTTAGATAAAATAGCAAGGACGAGACAGGTAGTCATTAACAACACAGAGAAGACTCAGGAAAGAATGAAAATAAACTATGACAAAACCACAACGATAGAATCTATGAACCAGGACATTTAGTGGCAGTTTGGACACCAGTCAGGAAAATCGGATAATATGACAAACTATTGAGAAAATATTTTGGCCCATATCGAATATTAAAGAAGCTGTCCAACGTAAATTACTTAATTGAGCCGAAAGATAATCCTGGCCAAGACCCATTGATTGTCCATGTCTCAAGACTCAAACCCTATTTTGAAAGAATTTATGAGGTCACTCACGAGGACGTGACGACCTCTGGAGAGGGGGAAGTGTTGCATCATGATTAATATGCCTATTTTAAAAATTATTTATAATATTATTTTTAATATATTTAAAATTTAAATTATACATTTATTTATTTTTATAAAACAGATTATTACTATAAAATATTATGTACTATAAAACATTTGTATTTTGATACACTAAATTCCCCACATGCTTTAAACTTTGATGTGATAAATAAAGAGATATTCTAGGTGCTACCTAAATTTATAGTTGTCTTATTATTGACTGGTTTAACCTTGTAAGATGGTTGAGACACGTTCTGGAAAGATGCAAGACACGCCTGAGGAGAGACTCAAGACTGAAGAATCTGCCAAATCGCAGCCCAGTGCAACAATATTCTGGGAATGAAATTTTCAAATCATGAATGGAAAAATAAAGTTAACTTTACTCCGCATGTAAATGATATTCTGTGTAAGGCAGGGCGTATGAAAAATTTATTATGTTCACTAAGCGGCAATATGTGGGGTTTAGATACTCAAAAAAGGTTAACTTTATATAAAACAATAATAAGGCCTGTACTTACATACGGTTCAGAAATTTGGTTTAAATTTTTAAACAATCGTTCTAAACAAAAACTGAACTCCATGCAGTACCAGATCATTTTATGGGCAGTTAGAGCATATAAAACCACTTCATCAAACTGTGTGCATAGTTTGGCAAAAATTCCACTCCTAACAGACTATATAGAATAATCAAATATGATCTAGCTCAACTGTCCAATGAAGATCTAATTACTTCTGAACCCCATGCTCCAAGTATAGTCAAATCATTCTTACACGCAAAAATGAATGCAATTTTTGATAATACTAATGAAATTTTCAGAAGCTTTTTCGTTTTTGGAATTCCAATATTTTCCGTTCAAATTTTTATAATATCCAATTCTTTACAGATCATGGTAATTTTGGGAAATATTTGGCAACTATCGGCGCGGTGAAGGAACCAGGATGCTTCTGCGGAGGTGAAATTCAGGACTCTAAACATCTACTTTTGGAAATCCCAATTTTCCGGGTTTATAGGGAGAATAAATTTGGTCGTATTGGACAGCTTGATGAATTTGTAGACGATAAAGAAAAGTACAAAAATTTTGATCAATTTTGCAAATTTATTTACAACTTTCTTTTAAATTGGAAAAGGGAGAGGGAAACTTAGAAGGAAAAGAATTGCGATGCTTGCTTTGTGTACTTTGCTTTGTTGTTTGTTTTTCTCTTTGGACAATTTTCTTTGGTTAATTATATAAAATAATGAATTGAACAGGATTGTATATAGCCGATTTGTTGTGATGTAGAGAGAGGTGTTAACACAAATATCCCTGAGTTAGGGATATCGCGTTTCATGATGTTAATAAAGGTTAACTTTGACTTGTGCGCAATTAATAGGTAGAAAATCTTACTTTTGATAAATAATTTTAAGATAATCAACTTATAAAAAAAGTTATATTTTGATATTTTGAAACTCTCGTAAATTTGAATCTCTCGATAAAGTGAAAATTTTTTTCCGGTCCCTTGAAAAATACTCGATAAGTTGAGGAATAGTATCTTGCCATGGAATTGTATCATTATTCTTGTCTCAAATAAATTGCCGTGTCATCCTGAATTTTGTCCTTCCTAATTTTCTACATTACAAAATCATCATTTTATCTAGTGAACATTTTTTCCCGGTCCCTTGTAAAATACTCGATAAGTTGAATAAAATCAATATTAATTGGTTCCTTCGGTAATTGGAAGTTAAAGGAATAGTATCTTTGCCTTGGAATTGTATCATTATTCTTGTCTCAAATAAATTGACGTGTTATCCTGAATTTTGTCTTTCCTAATTTTCTACGTTACAAAATCATAATTTTCTATCATTATCTATTCTCCCAATATATATGTTGTAGATAAATGATAAAACTAACTTTGACTTGTGCGCAATTAATAGGTAGAAAATCTTACTTTTGATAAATAATCTTTAAGATAATAAACTTAGTGATAATAAAAATAATTGATGAAAAACTTATCATCATCGCAATGGGAGCGCTGCTTGGAATTTAAATCTACAAATCTGCAAATAACTCTAAGGATATTCAAGATACTCAAGAAATTATTTTTCAAAAACCTTCCCGGAGAAATACCTAATAATATCCCAAAATTTCACGGCGATTGAATGTATGGTCTTTGAATCTATAGAGTACAAACATACATACAGACAGACATTCAATTTTATCTATATATATAAAAATGAATGTGTGTGTGTGTCTGTCCTTTATGCCTGACCAAACCACTCATTGGAAGGCCATGAAACTTTGGGAAGTTATTTAGTATACTACTGGAAGGTTTCTAGCAAATAAATTTTTTGAAATAACTTTTCGCTTTAAAATAATCAAGATAAATATTCTAATTTATCTGTTATAATTCAACAATCTGCTCTAAATATTATCATGATGATACGATGATTTTGTAATGTAGAAAATTGGGAAAGACAAAATTCAGGATGACACGGCAATTTATTTGAGACAAGAATAATGATACAATTGCAAGGCAAGATACTATTCCTTTAACTTCCAATTACCGAGGGAACCAATTAATATTGATTTTATTCAACTTATCGAGTATTTTTCAAGGGACCGGGAAAAAATGTTCACTTTATCGAGAGATTCGTTAGACAAACCTTTACTCGGGTAAAACCGGGCGAAGCCGCTAGTATATATATATTAAAGTTTTATTCATATAGGCTAAAATTATTAAGGACACATATGTGGTTTAGACGGAATATACAAATTGCCTTGTATTTGGGTTAATTTTCCAATTACTGCACATTGAGACTATGACAAGTTTTACGATCCGATGCATTTATCAGATTTTCATTAAAATAAATTGATCACTGTATAAGTATGTTGAATAAGTATGAGAAATAAACAAACAAACATACAAACGTTTTTTTATACAGATAATTCACATAATACCATTGTATAAAGTGGAGCCTATAAATGTTAATTTATAATTGTCTCTCGAGTATCAAACTTCCTTAATTGTACGAAAAATTATATATCTATTAAGAGTAGTAAGTAGGAAGGGGGGAGATCGCGATATATAGGAATTCATGGACAATTTCGAGAGAAGACTCTACGCTATCATCAATGGTCTGGCCACAAAAAAAAAACTCGTAGAGGCCAGAACTCCTGCCAGCCACCAACAAATAGGCTGATGATAAAAACAAGAGCAATAAGTATTTGAATGTAATTCTACTGTCCTATAAGCTTATGTCCATAGTTTACTTAAAAAACCATTCCTAAGATTCCATCCTTCAGTGTAGCATATAAAAGCAGAATGATCCAATACAGTATTAGAGCTCTGAGATGCGGTCTGGTGGATTAAATTGGCGAAACCGCTGGGAGGGTTCACCACTGATGAGCCAAGCCCTCCCAATATATTTTTTCATCGCAGTAAGGACAGTAGAAGTTCGTTTTATGTATAAAAGAAACATTCGCGCTTTTAAATCCTTTTATTTTAATAAGTATCCCGTAGAAATCTAATTTCCACCATTTACCAACAGTCAGACTTGACACTCACAACGGTCATAGAGCCAATAAGATCAAGCCGCCGATGTACCCCCAGGAGAGTAGATTGATCCATCAAGACAGGTTACCATCCTCCTCCGCTCAGTGACTCAGCGGCCTTCACCTAAATGGCTTGCGACCGCCGAAGAAACCGGACGGACGGTCATCCTAGAAACCAGACATTTATACCAACCCCAGTTTTATTGGCAGACGTACTTCAGCATAATCACAACAGCAACAACCATAATTTTATAATTAAAAAAGGTAGAACACGTCGCACACAACTATTTTTATTAATTCCGATTGATTAATCAAGAGTGGGTATTAGGCAAATTCTGGAATAATTGAATATCAATAAATAGTTTATATATATTCCAATAGATGGCGCAAGCCATCAGCAACTTTCAGTTGCACGATAAGGAGATGCCTTTTTCTGAATATATAAACCATATCCGATTACAATGTCACATTTGTACTGTTTATTTTCAAAATATTTTTATTAAATCTATTAACTAAATATTTAGATCGTATATCATATTCCGATCTAGAAATCAAAGATTCAGAACAACTTTGACGAGGCTAGCTTTTGAGCTGTGCTTCTTTTTTTCTACAGGCTTAAATGAATCTATCTATTAGATAAACCTCTTAAGAGAAGTTTTAAAATCATTTGTTGGTTGGAAGTTTGTTTGAAAAATAATATAGACACATCAACCGTTTTTGAGTTATCCATTTTTTGACGTTTAGGCGACTCACTCTCAGCTTATTTAGGCAAAGGAAAATCACTCTTAGGAAGGTTTTGACGATAAAACATCATCTTTTCTTATTGTAATCGAGGTTTCATTACTGGCTAATAGAGTCAACAGGACCTACTTCTAGAGAAATTCTCGGGAAATAGAAAAGATGTGTATAGAGTTTAAACCATTCAAGATGTATTTTTATCTATCTGAATCTTCACTGAGATTTCCCTAAGCTGTCTAATAAATCAGATATTGCTATACCTTACACAAAGTACAAGAGATAGATAATGATGTCGAATTGGAAAACAATAAATTATATATGAGGAGTATAAATAAGTTCGTGCGTTTTTTTTTTTTACAAAACTATGAGCTTTATTGTGAAAAAATTGGTTAGACCTTTAATGTTTAAAGTATTGTCCGTCGCTAGCCACTACTTTTCCCATCTTTCTGGCAATTGACGGATCCCATCGCGGAAAAAGGTCGGATCTTTGGCCGCTATCCATTCATCGATCCATTTTTTGCTTCATCGTAGTTGGAGAAGTGTTGGTCAGCAAGGCCATGTTGCATTAATCCGAAGAGATAATAATCGGATAGTTCAATGTCTGGGCTATACGGCGGGTGGGGTAAGACTTCCTATTTGAGCGTTTATAAATACGTTTTAACGGGTGCTGCAGCATGTTACCTATCATCAATCATGTTGCATATTAACTGGATTGTGTCTATTGGCATATTGCAGCCGTATTTCTAGCAATTCTCGGCTCAAACGCATCATTTGTCTTCAGTAGACCTCCCCTGTGGTACTTTTGTTCGGTTGAAGCAGCTCATAATATACCACTCCTAGCTGGTCCCACCAAATACACAGCATAATCTTCCCGCCATGAATATTCGGCTTGCTCATCGATGATGAGGCACGGCCAGGGTATCCATACGTTGCCCGAAGTTTTGGATAATCGTAATGGACTCACTTTTCATCAACAGTTACAATTCGATGCAAAACCCCCTTTTTTGACGTTGGAGCAGTTGTTCACCCGTGAAAAAACGGCGTTCGACGTCTCTTGGCTTCAGTTCATACGGCACCCAATTTCCGACCTTTCGAATCATTTATATTTCTTCTAAACGATGGAAAATGACAAGTTGAGCGACCTCAAGTGTTTTTGCGAGTTCCTTTTGCGTTTGTTTTGAATCTTCATCTAGCTTTGCCTCTAATTACACAGGTCTACAAAAAAAAAAAACTTTTTTTTGCCGGAGAAAACTTGATGTTGATACTAATGTAACTTTTCATGCTGAATTCAAAATGGAAATCAGACGTTTTCAATCACCCATAGTTCTTGCAGGAAAACCATTTTTTCTATAAATTGGAATATACAGTAATAATACAGAAATGTTACGAAAACATTTTTTAAGTAGACATCATTACATTAGCTAGCGCTTTATTTTTGACAAGAAGAGTTGATATGTTGAGCCAAAAGCTTTATTTTATTCGTTATCAATTAATTTTGACCTTTAAGAATCATAAATATTATTTAAATAACAAATTATTGAATTTTTAATTAAATATGTTTATTTTATTATGCAATCTGTTTTGCTTTCAACTAAAAAATAACGACAAGTCTGGAATGCTATTTGCTGAATTACAGTTTTAATAAAAAAATTAATTTGAACCTAACGATTTGTTTAATAGATTTGCATCAGAAGTGACTGGTGAATTTGAAGTGATCAGTTTATTCTTCTCTATCGATTTGCTTTTATAATCGTGTGCACTAGACTGTGTCAATATGCCGAGGCGTTGCATTAATATTCCTGATATGTTCTGTTACATTTGTGGGGAATTAACTTTCAAAGTTCAAAGGCAAAACTTCACACCGCTCATCAAAAAGTGATATCAACTTTATTTTGGCTGAAAAGTCGGTGACCAAGATAAGACTTGTGAAATTTGTGCTCGACATCTTACAGGGTGGATAAAAGGTGAACGTCATATGCTTTTTGCGGTTCCAATGATATGGAGGGAACCTAAAGACCATTCTTCAGACTGTTATTTTTGTTAAACAAAGACTACAGGTATTACATCCAAATCAAGACATAGAGTTGAATATCCAGATTTGCCATCTGCTATGAGACCGGTTCCTCATAGTGATATTTTACCTGTGCCTCAGCCTCATGAAAATGTAATATTTAGTGACGATGATTCAGATAGATGAGTGCAACAGTCGGATAACACAAATTTTGAAGCAGGTGCTTCTCTGAACCTCATTTTTTAACCCAAGGAGCTATGAACGACCTCGTACGTGATTTAGATTTATCCATAAAGCAGTGGGAACTTTTAGGCTCTAGGTTAAAAGGCTGGAATCTGCTGCATAAAGGCACAAAAGTATGCTTTTTCGCAAGCCTCAAGATGAATTTCAAGACTTCTTTTCACAAGAGAATGATTTAGTATATTGCAATGATGCTGTTAGTCTAATGGAAGCGCTTGGTCATGACCATGATCAAGAAGAGTGGCGTTTATTCGTTGATTCTTCAAAAATTAATTTGAAAGCTGTTCTCCTTCACAACGGAAATAAGTTATCATCAGTGCCAATGGCACATGCATCCAACATGAAACAGACTTACCTAAACATTGACGCTTTTCAGTTTCCCAAAGCTGGTGTTGTGGCTTTGTCACCGACCCGAGGCCGCTAGTTGCGGCGACGGTCAATAGATGGCGTCTGGTTTTAGACGTCTATTTTGACGGGAGAGGCGACCCTTGTCGCTTTAGATCAATTTCCTTCCGGTAAAATCTCCATCTATATTTTAGCCATAGATATGGCCCAGCCACTTTGCCAGCTAAACACCTCTTTGGCAGATTGACAAGATTCCATTAGATCCCGTGTGTATCTCATGGAATAAAGTCCGCCCTAGACTGACGAGGGTCATTAGCCCGAAACCATGGTCTCTAGGTGGACGCTTTTCAGTTTTCCAAAGCTGGTGTTGTGGTTTTGTCACCGACCCGAGGCCGCTAGTAGCGGCGACGGTCAATAAATGGCGTCTGGTTTTAGACGTCTATTTTGACGGGAGAGGCGACCCTTGTCTCTTGAAATTCATAGGAAGTGTCAAGGTTGAAAATTACCGAGGCATAGTTAATGATTTGTTGCTTTCCTACAAGGCACTGGGATGTAACATGTCTCTCAATGATTAATTCCTGCATTCACATCTGGATTTCTTTCCAGACAATCTTGGTGCAGTTAGCGATGAGCATGGTGAAAGGTTTCATCAAGATATATCAAGCATGAGAAGCGGTACCAAGGTAAATGAAGTCCCGGTATGCTTGCTGACTACTGCTGGACACTCAAGAAGGATGTACCACAAGCAAAGTATAGTAGAAAATCCACTGTCACTACTTTTCAATAAAATAAATATATTTCGTTCATATAGACCTATATATTAAAAACATTTCCAAATTTCAAGTAGGTGTATCTCAAAATTCTTGCGTGATAAAAAAAAAAAAACTAAAGGTATATTTGGAATCAGCACAGCACAAAGAGTTAAATTAGATGAGATGCTGTTTCTTTTGCGACAAAGAAAAATATTTTTGATGAACCAGTGTAATGTAATAAGGTTTATGCAAAAATATTTACGTGATATTTCTTGCATTTTTACTGTATTTATCCCAATACCGAAAAAAGGCTGTCACGTAAAAACCATGGGAGATGGAAAATATCTGATTAAAAATTTGAATAAGCATGAAAAGTTACACTAGAAATACCATCAGGTTCTCTTGGGCAAAATTGTCGTTGAACAGTGTTATTCGCCTTCAAACTTTGTTGGCGCTCCGGGTTTTTCTTCTTCTTACAAATCAAAATTTTCAATTTTAAACCATCAAACCACTTCTGACACGTTTGTTCAGCTAGAGTATGGTCATCATAAACTACAATGACTTTCAGCATCTTTTTTCTTCATATTGAAGTAATGAAGTAAAATTCCCCGCAAAAACACATTATTTGGTACGAAAGTTGACATTCTTGTATTAGGAGTAAACAGAAACTAGATTGTTTATACTTCAGAGAAATGGCGATTACTAAAAAGTAAGCCTTAGCGCCGGAACTCACCGGGATGCCATGGCGACGTAGCCAGCAACGTTTCTAATTAACTCTTTTAAAACAAATGGCAGGTATCTCACTTGGCTACCACTTGGTGGCGGGCCCTAATTGGGGGCGTCGCCGCTGTCTACTGCTCCTCGTGTGGAGACTGGCCACTTGGAGGAGAGCGAGAAAGAAAATAAGGATAACCCGGGCCCCTGGAGCGCAATAAACGCCAACTGCCCGGGCTGTCCTGCTAACTAGTAGAAACCAGTTACTCTAGATTATATTTACATAGAGCCAATTGCAGAGCCGAACCAGCTGGTCAGGAAGTTCCATGCCTGCAGAGATTCCGGGAGTCGAGCCAACGAGACTGGGTCGAAGGAAGTCTTCCCAAGCAGCAGGGCTGTCTGCATTCTGTGACGCATGAAAGCAGGGCATCTGAATAGAAGGTAGTCCACAGTCTGTTGTTCCTCCATACAAAGTGGGCAAGATGGGTCTTCCCCAGGATGCCAGAGAACCAAGTCTGCCCGAACATGGCCATGTCCTGTAAGTAAGGTGGTGGTGACTTCTCCAGGACAGACCTTAGGGAGGAATTGGAGCAGCCGGTCTGGAGTATGGGCTATTCTCCTCAGGTGTCTATTGGAGTGGTCCCGGCAATAAACCTCCGTCCATGCGTCTAGGGCTGCCGTGCGTGAATGGTTACGGGCCAGGCTTCTAGGCAGGATGGAAAATGATGGCTCTAAGGTCGAAACGGCCGCGTTCTTATCAGCTCTGTCTGCTCTTTCGTTTCCGTCGATGCCGCAGTGTCCCGGCACCCAACACAGATTTACGTTTTGGTTGGGGTTCAGTGCGAGAATAATCTCATCTACTAATGTCGATCGAACTGGACCTGACGTACATATGGCTGACAGAGCTGATTTGCAGTCCGACGCGATAGTGATTTCCTCTCTAGAATAACCTTCCTCCACCAGACGGACCGCCCATTGGATTGCCAGAAGTTAAGCCTGGAAGGCTGTGCAGTCTGGATGGAGCCGTAAGAGAACGGGCTGCTGATCTTCTGATGAGGGAACAATTGCAGCGCCCACCCCAGCCTCCTTTTTTGATCCGTCTGTAAATATTATGGGTGTTGTTATCTCCTCGATGTTTAGACTGAAAGACAATTGACGTCTATCTGGAGGGTATGACAAAGAAGCAGGGCCTGGTCTGGATTCAAAATTTCCTTCGTTGATTTCCTTTAGGAACGCCGTACGAGACCTAACAATAATATCGAGAGGAGGGCTGCCGGTGATGGAGATAGCTGAGACCTGGTGTGCAAGGACCTCCTCTCAGTACGCGTTTCGCAAAATTGTAGTGAAGGCTCCTAAGCTGCCTAATGCCTTCGTTGGAGAGAGCACGACGTCCCCATGCTGACGCTCCGTAAAGGAAGGCAGGTACCACCACCGCGTCGAAAATCCTAGTTCCAGCTGAAAAGGAGATTCCAAATTTACCCTGTATGGAGTTGGTGAGTCGTGGGATTATTGATCTGCATCTACGTGTGATCTTGCGTAGGTGGGCGACAAATCCGCGGTTCTGGTGTAATTCTACTCCTAAGATTGTGATGGTCTTCTTGATGTTTAAAGGTTGACCAAGGATTTTAAGCCCTGTCTCGGAGTTGGGGTGGACATTACGCCATTGGAACAGGCAAGCTTGAGTCTTACTGGGGTTTATATTGAGACCATACTTCGTGCACCAATAAGTCAACCTTTCCAAGAAGTTGTTAGTGGCAGAGACCGGCAGGCGACCACGAACCTGAATCATAAGGGTGAAGTCGTCCACTTGTGGAGGCGACACCGGGAAATATAAATGAGAGTCAACCCCCCGTCACTCATTCAGTCGCCAACCACTTGCCACGTGGATAGCTCGGGAGCAAAATTAGTTTTGATGCGAAAAGATTTATCAAATGATGCCAATGACATTCTCACGTAATTGAAACATTTTAAAGGATATTTCAATAAATCTTCATACAATTTTACAAAACACCACTTTCGCTTCTTTATGATATAAACGGAAGTACCCATATTTTTTTCCTTCCTATTCTGCTTAATATTTTTGCGACGTAGATAAAAATAATATAACAGTGTGATTTATTCCACGTCCATTTCTATGTAACGAAAGGGACTGAGGTGGTCGCGACCTTGTGGGCGGGGCGTTCTGTGTTCACGTGTTTTGGCGACACACGGTTGCCTGAAGTAGCCCGGTGAGGTACGGCCCTTATGATAACGCTTCAAAATAATTGTGTTGCAAGATGAAACGGTGGAATAATAAACTAGTAACGCCATCTTTATCAAAACCGCACAAACTTATTTATACTCCCAATATATATATAAATTTAATAATAAAAAGGCATATATTGGATTTTTTTTTATAGATGAACTCTAATCTTGATCAAATTAGCATGAAATAAAGTAAGTAGAGGAGCTTCTTTATCAAAACCGCACAAACTTATTTATACTCCCAATATATATATAAATTTGATAATAAAAAGGCATATATTGGATTTTTTTTATAGATGAACTCTAATCTTGATCAAATTAGCATGAAATAAAGTAAGTAGAGGAGCTTCTTTATACACGTTTATTCTCGCTAGCTTTCGAACCTACAAGGTTCTTCATCTGGCATGGATAGCTTTTACACTAACAAAAGTACTGCAACACAGGGACCTTATATACACCTAGGAGGAAATTTACATACTTAAGCTAATGGATTAAAAGAGAATATATGACGCCGACGTTAAAATTGGAATATTTACATATAAAAAACCGAAAACAAGATTTGTAAAAATATGAATATATGCAAAACCTGCCAACATTGTTGCGACAAATGAGTAAAAGTCCAAGGGCACAACCAGGGGCCCCACCCAATGTCACAACCAATGGGTAGGGGATAGGGGGGGGGGGGGGAGGAAGTGGGGGGGGGGGGGGGGGTTGGGTGGGAGGAGTAGTATCTACTATTAATAAAGGACTTTGTATATATCGGGAAGGTCTATTTTGCGATTAATACTGTTGGTTTGTGAGGAAATAATGGATTCTAAGCATAGTCTATTGTGTTTGTGGCTGATAAGTCTGTATTTAATGTGTGGATGTTCAAGATCTAAACTGTGGCCTGTTTGTGCGATATGGGTGTAGACTAGGGATTTTGTATCTTTGTTATGAATATTGCGATTATGTTCTGAAATTCTGATACGTGTTGTTCTGCCTGTTTCCCCGACATATGATGCTGGGCAATTATTGCACTGTAGGGAATAGATGGCGCCAGTGGAGTCTATTGGGAGGGTAGGTCTATCTGATTTGGTGATGCTATTTTTGAGGATGGTGGTTAGGTTGGGAGGACTGATGTATAAACTTTGATGCCATATGGGCGCAATATGCGGAATATTGAAACTGCTTTGGGGGAATATGGAAGCCAACATGTGGATCTATAGATTGTAGTGGTTGTATGGACACATGGATCAAACATGTGTTTGTCTATAAAGGGCAAGGGGTAACCTGCAGCCATAAGGATCAAACGGATTCTAGATTTTTCGATAGTTTTAAATATGGGCAATGAGCAATGGGTGAAGATTCTCTTGGATAGGGTCTTAACTGTATTTATTTTATATACTATGGGGCTACTGGAGGAGAAGTGTGTGTATTGGGGGGGAATGTTCTTTTTGTGAAAAACTGTGGTTTGAAAGGTGTGCGGTGTGCGTATGACTAAAATGTCTAAAAAGGGCAAAGCGGAGCTCGATTCGGTTTCATAAGTAATTTTATATTTGGGTTGAAGTCGTGTAAGGTACTATGGATGCGTTGGAGGCTGTTTGAGTTGATAATACAAAAACATCATCCACATATCTCCTCCAGTAGTGTATGTCAGAGGGGAGGGTTTGGTTGATCCATGTGTCCAGCGAATTCATGACTATTTCTGCAATTATTGATGAGAGAGGACTACCCATAAGGGTGCCTCTGATTTGTTTGTAACAGTGCGTGTTAAATGTGAAGGAACTGACGGTCAAACAGAGGGAGGTTAGTTGTAGTATGGTGGATGCTGTCTGTGTGTCTATGTTAGACGCCGTGAGGAATAGTTGTAATTTATCTGTAATGAGAGTATGTGGTAGGGAAAGGTACAGAGATGTGACGTCAAAGGACGCCATGATGTGTTGTGGTGGCGGAGTTAGGGCTGTGATGTTTTCTATAAATGTGGGGGGGTGAGTGATGCTGTATATGTTCGGGTTTTGCTTCATGAGAGGGGACAAAAGGCTTACCAGATATTTGGAGACTGAATATGCCGGGGATTGGTGATAAGCGATGATTGGTCTGAGTGGGACTCCCGGTTTGTGCACCTTGGGGACGCCATAAATATAAGCATTCTTATTTAAATCAATCAAAGCCTCTGTTATTAAAGGAATTTCTAGATTTTGATGGGTTTCTATAAATTTTTGGAGTGCTAGAATAGCTTCATTGTGTGGGATTGAAGTGTAGAGTGATTCAACGTCGAAAGATACCATACGGCTGTTACTAGAAATTGAAAGGTCGCTGATCGTTTCGGCAGCTACTGTAGAATTTGGGACAGTGTGGGGAAGTAATTTCTGGAGGGGAGAGATAATAGAAGAAATAAATTTAGTAAGGGGGGTGAAGAGGAGAACAAGCATAGGAAACAATCGGACGTAAAGGTGTGTTTGGCTTATGTACTTTTGAAAGGCCATAAAAGTTTGGTAAATTCTTGTCTTCAGCCTTTAAATTTTCAAATGTTTTTCTTGTCTAGTTTATGTGAACGTATAATTTTATTAAGTTTTTTATTAAATTCTTTAGTAAAATTAGGTAAAGGGCTTTTTGTTAATGGTTCATAAATTTCTTCATCTTGAAGTAACTCTTCTACCTTAGTGTTGTAATCTGTAGTGTTCATAATTACTGTATTTCTTCCTTTATCAGAGGGTGTGATGATAATATATTTATATTGCTTTAACGATCTAATGGCCTATATTTCTCCTTGATTTAAATTAGTCTTGTTTTGTCGTTCTGAATTGTTAATAATGAGAGTAACTTCTGTTCTAATTTTAGCCATATTATTATCTGGTAATAGTTTTATCGAATTTTCTATAGAAGCTAGAGTTTTAGGAATATCAATTTTTTTTGGAAGGTACGAAGTTCAAGCCTTTTGATAGAAGTATCGTAATTTCGGGTGTGATTGAT